>JAMBLF010000242.1:0-339171 GCA_030578115.1 Leucoptera coffeella
AATGTTTCTTGAGTGTTCATTTGAAATTCAGATAGAACTTTTACTGTGTTTGCACAGAGGTCGGCCTTTGCTCAACAATTGGCGCCAATTCAAGAGGTAAAGCTAAATTACACGTTAGGTTTTGGACGGTTTTTCACTCGATGTGTTTTTATAGTATATAATGTAGATGTAAATAAACTAACTTCTATTTGTACTAATTTTCATGTTTGCATGCATTTTAATAAAATATTTTTCATTTTTATTAATGTTCTTATAGCTTTTTCATTACTTAGGTATGTTTAATACTGCACAAAGTAATTCTCCTAACTTTTGAAATATTTCTTTTTGTGTACTATCAATACATTTTTGCCATAAAAGGCAAGATTAACCAACTACTCGATGCAACTAATTATTAACTCAGGACAACTTTTTTTCCTTGTATCTATTACATAATAAAATATTTTTAAAAATATTCTTTATGTTTATTCCTTTTCACATATACTTAATATGAAGAAATAATTAATAAATTATGCCTAACTGATTCTTAATCGCCCATCTATGTATGTATTACTGTTTTTACCCACTCATATTTTTATAAAAAACTACTTAAACCAATCTAGTTTATATATCTTGCATGCTTTACCACAATTACTTTATATTTTTAAATCGATATGCATTAATTTAGTAATTAATCAAATCACATAAATTCGGTTTCACATGTTATTGTAAAAATTGGCACTTCAATATGCGTGTTATATATTATACTAAACATTTTCGTATTTTTGTAGCTATTGTCTATCAACCATTATAAATTACGCATCAAAAATGTTCCTTTTTCCAACTTATGACATATGTACACGCCATTTTTTCCCCGTCGGGATAGACAGAACTCGGCGAAACGTAACCTTTAGCGTTATTTACGGAGACAATATTATGCTAGCCGATTCAAACTCAAACGTTTTTATTTATCATAAGTATAAGTACAGAACCTTTGTTGAAAGTCATAGACTTTAGAAACATTCGTTTTTCATTCATTAAAAATATATCTTTTGTTATTTATTTTCTAGTAAAGGGACTTTGGATTTCGTTTGAACAGCCTCCAATTCGATCCTTAACTTCCCTCTCCCCTTTGATATTCCGTAATAATTATCTATGTTAAACGAATTTCGCAATCAATTTGTATGCAAATTGAGCTGTTAAGAGGATTTATTAATCTGCTTTTAGGATATTAAATGGTTTTGGTGGTGTAGCTCTCATTATATAAAAGGAAATCTCCACTAATAATACGATAATACATCCTATACTTTAATAGTTATTTCGTGTGGCTACTAACAATACCAATATAAAAAAGTAATTTAATACTAATGAAGATAGAGGGATGATCATGAGTACTTCTTAAGTTTTATAGTACTAGCTGTATAGTATTATATTATCTGTGGTACTAGTATACTATCGTATTTTATATATTTTTAATAATATTCTATCATAATAAAAATGAATATTCTTTTTATAATTTTCATTCTCTTAATTACTTCAATTATATAACGTTTCTATATTAGATTTTTTATTAATGCTCTTTTTTATTTTAGCCCTCAGGTCAACAGCACCAGACTTTGATAATAGAGGAGTTTGAGCCAGATGTTTTTCGCCAGCTAATCGAGTACATACACACTGGTTGTGTGACATTACAACCACGGACGCTACTCGGTAAGTTTGATACTCAAACACAATATTCAGTAACAACCTCGGGATACTGAGTAAACTGAATTCATGTAATATTGGCTAAGCGCTTGGTATTAATTAATGGACTTGAAGTTATTACTTACTGTTTACGAGTATTTGTTCAGAATAATGATAAGCTAAACCTTAAGCTGTGTGGACAATACCTTGAGTGACCCTCTTTATATTTTGAACAGTCTATAGCCAGATTGAAACTATGTTTAAGTGTGATATTGATAAAGAAATATTATAATATTGTAAAAGTGGTTTTACGGTGATCCCTTGCGTAATACATTGATTGTTTTCATTATGAAAAGCTGCAAATGTAGGTATCCTTCATATATTAGGTCTTCATGACTTGTCCATACATACAAACATAATAATACTGGTGTTCTTTAATCCTTTTTGAATTTATAATTATATCAGACCTATAATATGGAAACTTCTCAATTAAGCATATTTACCTGAACTATTGTTACTGTACATTGTATAATCCATATGCCGTATCTTTTAACATACCGAAAATAATTTAAACTTTTAACATATTATTTATTATGCTAGTACCATTTACACACTGATGCACCATGTAACGTCCAACAACGTATTCAAACTTCATAACGCGGTTTCCTACCTCTAATGGAGTCTCAACTACTACACTCAAACTAAATAAGGTTACAATATTGCGGTCAAATATCCCGGGCACAAGACTTGATTAAAGTTCCTAGGCTTCAGACTTAGCAGTTTTATTACTTTCTACCGTTTATTTTTGTTTCAATCGTTTTCTTGGAAGTAATGAGATTATTTAGCTCGGTAACTAGGCAAGCAGAAAGAAGGAGCTTGTTTCTTAGCTTTGAAATAGACTACTATATAGAATACTACGGTGACGGAAAACATCGTGAGGAAGCCTACCTTTTCCCTGTACAGGTAATGGTTAGTGCTAGTAAATGGTAACATGGCTTGCCACCTGTCACATTGAGTTCGAAGTAGCCATAGAATTACTACCTCCGCGATTGCGTAGATGGATACCTGAATCTCTGACTACCCCGCATGGGTTATGCGTTTTGTTTTGAAATAGGGATAATATTGCTATTAACAGTATATTGAGGTAGTATATCTGTTAGTAACATAACAAGTTTTAAAGTAATTACCTATATAGTCAAGTTAGTATTGTTATTCTGTTTACCCCAAAAGGGATCATATGTATTATAAGGACGCGAATGTATGTATATAATTATATAATTTTAGTTTTTTTTTGCCAGAACTGCCAGTACAGAAACATAGTTCAAATTTTATTTAATAGTGGGTTATGCCTTACTTATATTAACTTAAAGATAACACTTTAACATTGTGCTACTTACAAAAGCTTTTTACACGAGTTTAAAAGTTAAATACTTATACATTACCTATACATTTATGTTATTCTTGTTATTCCATCCACCCCAAAAAAGATTAAGACATAAACGTATATGAATTATAAAACTACATACGTAAAAGGCCACGTATATAATTTCACCTTCTCTCGCAAACTCTGTACTAATTTTCCCTTTGCTTTGTCAAAGGCTGGCATTAATTAAAAGGAAAGTTTGCGCTCAGCTAGTCCTGGCTTTTGAGAGGGTTTCATATAATCCGATTCGTTATTCGAAGTACCATATTTACTTACATTACTATGTTCACATAAGAACTCTAAGTAGGTATGTATATTTTGCAAAATGCATGACTACTAATATTCCTCTAATATTTTTCGATACTGAACAGTCAGTGCTTGCAAATAACGTGGCAATAATAATAATAATGGCTTATCGCTTATCGGACTTATCCGATAAGCGATAAGTCATACAAACATACAGATAAATCTTCCCGTTCTTTAATCCCTTTCAGGACAAATCTTTGGAGACAGGATAATATCTCCAGAGTCAATTTTAAGAATGAATATTAGATAGTAATAATAAATCTTTATTAAGATGCCCATTGATACAATTATATGAAATTACATATTATTATATGATATACTCTTATAATTATTATTTAACATTCATTTGATAACAAAATTGAATGGAACAACACAAAAATTACGTCACAATCAACTAAACTACATATTAAAATATCAACCATTCTTTTTATAACTATACTTTAATAATTAGTGACAAGCTGCTAGCCTGTCATCAAATGGATACCTTTTACCCTAGTCCCATATTCATCTCCGACGACATGCTCAGCTAGTTAGCATTCTTTTTTGCGGCCAAGCTAACACGGAGCTAGAGTACCCGCCACATAAGGTGGCAGTTGGAGGCGTCGCCACAGTCACGTAATCCAGTGTTGCCAGTAAACACGCCAAAACTAGCACTCACTGTGCCATACGGCTCGATACATTATATTGAGGTTTCATTTGTAACGATCTTTGGTTGCAGAGCTATAAACTCAAATAAAACAAATTAATATACCAAAGTCAAAAGTCAAAATATTTTTATTCAAAATAGGCCCTATCATAAGCTCTCTTTGAAAGTTATTTTATGATCTAAGTACAAAATAAAAAAACTATATATTGACAAAAGGAATATATATGAGTGAAGTGGAAGGGCGGTTACGTAGGGGCCGGCCTAATAAGACATATATGTAACAGTCAGATAGACACTATATTGAAAAAAGGTGACGTTAGGAGTACCTATAACCGCCGAGAGTGTATTAGAGAATGTATGAATGTCAATGAAGCGAAAGTGGTCTGTCAGGATCGGGACAAATGGGGATCCGTGATCTCTGCCTACCCCTCTACAGGGAATCAGGCGTGATGTGTATGTATGTATGTAAAAAAACTATTTCAAACATGGCACTGAGCATTGTCTTTACATATTTTTACCGAGGTTAGTTCACCAACCATTTCGGCTGCTCAAGATGCCACGTCATGAAGACCACGACCGCTCTGATAAGAGCGTAACGATTGAGAAGAAGAAGTTCAGCGGAGACCCTTGGAGAAGAACTAACAAGAAACTCCAGAAATAAATTTATTATTATCACCCTTAACAAACATAAAAATTACAAAGAGTGGGCAAAAAACACAACGCTGGTAATACTAAATTTACCTTTCATACAAAATAACACGCAATGGCGGAAACGTCAAATTTAGTTCCAAGTTTGGCTACTGCCACCTTATGTGGCGGGTACTCTATAGCAGATATGAATTATTTTTTATTTAATTTTCCAGGTGTAATGAACGCAGCAGATTATTATGGCCTGGACGAGCTGCGTCGAGCCTGCGGCGGTTTCGTCCAATGCTGTATCACAGTGGACACAGTGTGCGCCCTTTTGGCTTCCGCTGAACGATACATCCAGTACAAGTGTACTAAAAGTCTAGTTCAGAAGGTTTGTGTTAATGAGTAACATTTTACAGTAGTTTAGTTGATATAGAGTTATGGCAAAATGGTGGAAGTGGAATGCAAGAGCTTAAAGTCGATAATTTTTTTTTTGTATGAGAGCTAACATAATAATTGGAAAATCAAGCTAATGAACGCATCACATGATCTTTTTCAATACGTTCTATAATAGCTGAAAAATCGCAAGGTATATGTCTCTTTAAATCAGAGACGATAGACGAATTATATGACAAAGATAGTTTCGAAGTAATTTATTTATTTACAAAAACTATTCAGATACCATTAAAGAAATTTATAGAAATGATATTAAGTGATGTCTGTATTATCAAACGATATTAAGTGATGTCTTTTAATAAATCTGTTCTACATTGCAGGTGCTTGAATTCGTGGATGAACACGGCAATGATGTTTTGAATCTTGGATCGTTCACTCTGCTCCCAGAACACGTAGTGCGGTTGATTCTTGCTAGAGAAGAGTTAAGGGCCGATGAATTTACTAAGTTCCAGGTTACGTATTTTCATTTAAGTATAATACGTTTATATCACTACTTTCACGGTGTATTAGGGAAAACATCATGCGGCTGTAGTATCACCGCAATTGTGGACATTGTTAACGGAATCTCTGACAACCCCGCTAGGGTTAATAATCATTAAGATTACGATTCTCGATCTGTTAACAATTTAATATCTAAGAGGTGACAGTTAAAGTAAAAGTTAACTTTATATTTTTTCTAATTACGACGGTGTAATATAAAGATTACGACCACACCTGCAAAATCTCAGAACAAGTAATATTCAGTGTCGCTATGCAACAACACGGATCATCACATATGCACATAATACACTGACTATGTCCTTAACAAATGAGTTCGGATAATAAACCATTTACTTTTCTTACATACATACCCATCACGTCCATTTTCATGTAGATACGAAGATAGGCGGTAAATACAAATTTCCATTTGTCTCGATTCTGACAAACCATTTGTTTGTTATTTTAACAATATCCTGCTCTTTATTTCAGGCTGCTCTAATGTGGAGTAAGAAGTGCTGTGATACCAACCCGAACATATCTCTGAAAGATGTCATCAAGAATTTCCTGGAGTTCATACACTTTCACAAAATACCAGCGAATGTGCTGATGAGGGAAGTGCATCCTTTGGGCCTGGTTCCTTATTCGATCATCATGAATGCGTTGGCTTATCAGGTGCGTAAGTTTGTTTTTATGTAACTGCTATTTATGGAATTATGTTATAATTACTATACTAGTCTCGATATTTTCCAGAAAAACTATATTTTCGCAAATTTTAAGATATTAACGCTATAATCGCAAAATATTCATAAAATAAAGCTATTTATGCATGTTGCTGTGGAATTTAAACTAATGCTGATCTTTCAAGCTCAAGTTTTGTAAGACTATATTCTTAAAGCTTGTGTGTAATGTTTATAAAGCTTTAGGAACTTGGACATTAATGCAGAATGATCTATAGTAACAGTCGTAGTAACAGATTCTTGAAAAAAGTTCCCTAATCCATTAAGATATTCCTGACTGGAAGGCTAATGACTGTATTGTTGCAGGCAGACCCGACCAGCGTAGACCCTGGAAAATTGTCACCGGCTCGGATCCGTCGCGCAGGCCGCTCCATGTCAGTGCAATCGTCTCTAGACCCGTACGGGTCCAACGACACGCTCTCATCGACCGGCTCCAGCGACGTGCCTTCATACGACTCCCGCCACAACTAACGCGAGGAGAACTTCCCCTGTCCCGCACCTGAACCAACCCCGGGCCCCTCCACCGCCCCCTCTGGACCTGCCCCGGCTGACAAACCTCCGGAGAAGCCCCCAGAAAAAGCACCACCGAAACTGGGCCTCTTTTCTTCCATCAAGAGAGCGGCTAGCAAAAAGTTCGGTGACCGCAAATCACCCACGCCGAAGATCATAAGAGAACCTCGTTCCAAGTCGGATTCGGTCAAACACGCAGCGCTCACGAGACAAATTTCAGAAACGGTTGCCTCGTCTGATGTTCCGATACTAGAAAGACGTTACAAAAAACGTGATAGTGATGGTGAATTTCCAGTTAGGAAATCTGCGTCTGAACTATCCGAAAGCTTTCCATTCGTGAAACGAGCACTCGCTGAAATCGGGAACGGACTCAACTATTTCCGACGCTCGACTGTAGCTGAGCCGGAACCCAAGCCTATAGTAGTTGTGGCCACTGTAGAAGACGAATCTCCATCTTCCCCACCACCTGCAATGGGGTTGAAAGAACGTCGAGGATCACGAGGTTCTCCCTGCGCCAATTTACCGCCGCTCATGATACCTATGGAAAGTATTGAAAAACCCGAAAGGTTGTCTCCTAACCGACTATCACCGCAACGGGTGAGAGAGCCAGCGTCTGCACCAATATTGAGAGATTTGCCGAAAAGAACGAGGACTAGATCAGAAGTACCTTCGGAGAATCCGCGTGTGCCTCAATTGCCGCGACCGGCTTCAGTGTCACCGAAACACACTTTTTCGTTCAAGATCGTGCTGAAGAAGGTGGAAAGTACTCCTAACACATCCTTCGATAGACCAGAGCAATGAGAGTACCTCCTTTAAGCGTGCCGCTGATACGCGGTGGGGTACTCGAGGCTGACACGCTTCTCCGACATAGAAACTGCTAGTATAGCGTAGTTAGGATATGAGATGACAGGAAGACCAAAAGGCTGGCCCTTGGATTCATGGGTATTATTTTAATAAATGTTTTCATGAAATTAGAAAAAAATATGAAAAAAATAACAGTGTGCATTTAAAATTTCAATCGTATATGGTGTTTGTGAACCCTATGAACAGTTTTTGATTGTATGTTCGAATTTTTAAGGGAATTTAATTGTGCTCAATTTTCGTAAACGTTTTATGTATGTATTTTCTAAAAGTGTGGTCATATTTTCTACTGAATTGTATAATTAATCTTTTTATTTACTTGTGTATGTCATAATATCGTGTGTGTCAATATTTGTATTATATATATTATATAACTATTTTTATGAGAAAATTATCATTTTGCTGTAATTGTTAAAATAGATCAAATATCAAATAGCTACTTTGAGAAATGTTTGTACAAAAAATGCAATTAGAAACATTGCCCAATATATTTGTATTTTGACATATCTGTACATAATTGATTTGTATTTAATACTATTGTAATACTCGTTCTTAACAAGAATGGTTTGGTACATTGGTGCATTCATATATATGTGTATGTATAATGAATATTCAATGTTAATAAATGATATTGTATGTATCTTTCAAGATATTTTCACAAAATATATTGTATAACATGTTACATAAGTATAAATGAGTGTCAAAGAAAAATAAATGTATACAAAATATTTTAACAGTTTCTTATTATTCAAAATTTGATTTTACCCCGTTTTATTTGACATATTATTATATTATTTTATTTATATATTAAATAATTTTATAGTAGTCAGATTACTTAAAATTAAATACATTTCTGATGTGTTTACTAAACATACAGATAAAAAAAAATATAACAAGGGAAATAGGAATAAATTATTAAAAAAGCAATATATAATAAATAAAAAGCAATATAAATAATAAATAGCACCTTTCTATGCATTATCCCATACGAGATACTTTGAAATTTCTCTCTTCGTAGAACTAAACCAGTTATGAAGCCAAAAATTACAAAGGTCTCATATTTCTTACTATGCGGAAATTCTATTCATAGGTAGAAAACTCTATAGGAATACCTACTAGGAATTTTCGTATAAATTCAATGTGGCAACAACCGAGTCCCACTCACTTATCCCTTATCACTTAACGTGTCCTTTTACAAAGCATCAAGTTAATTAGAAGAGGAAAATAATATTAGTGTCTAGTTATGATCCAATTTGTCATTCCATCGTTTCGCAGGTAGGGGGTCAATGGAATCTATTGTGCGATGTTCTAGCAACCTCTCACACTCAACACATCTTTAACAAGACTCAACCATAATTATTTTGTTTAAAGTCACTGAGGAGTTTTATAATATCTGAAGTAATCTGTCAATGATAGGTAATGGTGCTTGTTAATGGCGACATGGCTTACCACCTGTTACATTGAGTACTGACTATCTGTTCAACACGTGAGTTCGAGGTGGCCATAGAATTACTACCTGCGCAATTGCAGAGATGGACACCTGAACCTCTGATTCCCCCTTAAGGAAACGCGTTTGTCTTTTTGTAATCTGTCACTTCAAAAGGAATTATGGTTTAACAATGTATGAAACAATAACTAGGATACATTGTAAATTCAAGCTAGTATAACTAGCATTACTTTGAATACAATCTTACTTTACAATTCAACGTGGCAACTTCAATACACCTTTGTGCGAAGTCACTCAAGCTTCAATAAAAGACTTTCACAGTATATTCATAAGGTTGGATTTTCAATATATAATACGGAAGCATATTGAGTGCAAACTTCTCAAGCGTATTTAACGTATTATGAATGCTCAAGTCTTTTATAAGATTAAATATTAATATCGGAGTGGTAAAAATACCCGATACGAACGATCAGTGCTCATGACTGCGAATTTTATTTAAAATCAACGTCTTAAAAGATTTTAATTGGAACAAATATAAGTGTAAAATTTGTTTATAACATTTGATACTAATTAATTAGATGGTCTTATCTACAAAACCCTTTAGTAAATGATTTAAAAATCTTTCATGCATCTTTGGTTCTTGGGGACAATAAAGTAGTTAAGTGTATAATGGTGGAATACCTAAAACAATACTTAGTTGCCTTTAAAGGCAGCAATATTATTTTCCAATCCCTATATTTAGCTACTGTAGTTTTTTTATCAATCAATAATTCGACATTAAGCAAAATAGTTAACGAACAGTCAATATAAACTTTAAGTTCTTTAGATAATATTTTTTTCAATAGCAGTAAACTTAGCATAAAGACCAACTATTAATCTAAGTATCAATAACTTACCCAAGAATCCCGACATTGTCTATCTGAATCTTATAAGCTGAGTGAAGTTCATTAATTATGCGCTCTATAAGAACTCTTTGTTCCGCCATAACAGATTCAATCTCTCGGTATGCTGCTAGTGAAACCGCCCGGTCGTTTAATTTTCATGCAAATTACCCTTCGGGGCTTTTATTTAAACGCTGGGAATGTTGTAAAACGTTGAACAACAAAGCGAAGCGCGTATTTGTTCTGTTGACTTGAGGCTTTGAGTGGAATGGACCGTGTTTGCTGGCTGTTTAAGATTTTATTTTTGTTAGAAACAAATGAGTGTAAACAACAATGTTCGTTAACCTTGGCGGTTTTGTTTTGTTTTATTACATTTATTTGTTTTTTTGTTTAGTTTTAGATATTTGCTTAGTCCTCAGATAGGGTAACAGGTATGGCGTATATGTAACTGAAATAGACATGAATAATAACTTTATTTATAAGATTTAGAGAGAAAGCTCCAACAGCTTATTACATTATTTTTGAGAGACTCGCGATTTTTATTCATTTTACAAGAAAACTAAACAAAAGAATTATCTTTGTGACCCTACGTTTCGGCCATGTTGCAATGGCCATGATATCGGTGCAACTCACAGTTTCTTGTAAATGGAGCTTATCACAAAAACAAAGGCATGTGCATAAAATGATCGATTACAGTTTTTTATATCGGTAAGTTATATGTTAGATACAATAAAAATATACCTATTTTACTATTAAGGCAGCAATGAAAATCCATAGTCTTACATAGTCACAAGCAGCGTCAAAAAGTACTTAGTTATATAAAAGCAAAAATGAGCTTATATTGTTTGTTATAGGTAGCCTTTGCAATGCAGTTAAAAACCACAAACCTTATAGATTCTTACGCCATCTGAACTAAAAAAAAGAAAAAAATCAAATGCAAACAATTTCAAATTCAGAATATTCAAACAGATGTGATTTTCATTCAACGATTGATTTAAAATTCGAATCCGTTTGACATTCAAATTTCGAAACAGAATAGCGTTTGTGTTTTGTTTTTTCCTTTTGTTTATTCTCAGTCTTGTAGTATCACGTTCCGTTGATAGGACACTTCCCTTGTATAAAGACTTGTCCAGATTTAGAGTGGAAATTACTACTCTCTTTACTTTGTCCCGGTTTTATTTGTGCCTCGGATACTGGATTCCATTTTATTTGTTGAGTTTCCACAGGAGTTGAGTTCAGGATACTGTAAATGCGGATTTAAAAAGAATAAACCTAAGAGTAAAACTGCGTTGCCATTCTATGAGCTTGAAATAGTATGTATACAAAGTTTCTCTAAATTATATTACTTTGCAGTGAATTTGTATGACGTATGAAGTATACAAATCGTCACTACTCCTATCATTTGATAAATGGGTTTTAATTAAACATATGTATTATTTAACTGTGGAAATGAACTTCAACTATACACTACACTGAAAGGAATCACCCTAAGTTAACACATTCAGTATATTATACAAAACAACTTTACTTCACAATGCATAAAGCACTTGCATAATCTCAAGCAAACTTCAAGAACTGCGCAATTTTCTTGAATCTTACATGAAGACAGATGTCGCTAAGAGTAACTTAGAGTTTCGCGTATAAGTCAGTACAAGGAACTAGTTAGTCATTGCCAAGTTGGCGCTAGTTATTTTAGCCGAGAAATCAGAAAAAGCGAAGGAGCATCAGTAACTAGGTTAACACTGCTCTAACAATGACAAACAGAAGATCTAAGCGACTAAACAAGCTTAGGATTAGGGAGCATAAAAAACTTTTGCGTCATTAGTTCGTTATACTAGACCCGATTACAATCATCATTGGTTACATTGTCGACTACCTTATTGACTTCTACAATGTATGCAGTTCACAAAAGAAATTTTTTTTTTAAATTCCAAATCAATACTATGTTGATATTATTACTAAAGATTATGTCTGTATATTTATAATGTTCAATGACGGTCTGAGCCTATAACCAAACGTAACTCATACTACAATAAGTTTCGTTTTATTACAGATGTATTCCATTCAAAATAATAAATTTAAGTCATTAGAAAAATCGCGTATCGTTCGGTTTTGAAGACGTTTCTTAGTCCTTGAAATTCTATCTCCCTAGCTCGCTTAAGGTGACCTCCGACTGAAGAAAAACGGTACTCATAGACCTTTGCATTGCAACTACTGCAATTAACATAACATTCTGGAGTAAATTGCATTAAATTCAGTTCTTTTTAGTAATTTAATTAAATGTGAGTAGCTGTTTTAAGTACTGTTTTTATGATTGTACCATAATTCTGTATTTCGTAAACTCGTTATGTGAAGCTCATTGAAATATTTAGTATTCCACCTCTTAAAAATGCACGTGAATGTGTCAATATTTAAATAACTAAAAGCATAGTATGCAGTATATATAAAAGTTCTAAAATCGCATGGTGGTACTATATAGTAAATACATTGTATTTAGTTTATGAATTTTTGGCTATAATTGAGTGTCAGTCTAAGTTACCGGATAAAACTATATTTACAGAAGGTTCTGCATACAATTTAGTATTTTATTTCTGGATCAACTGAAGAAAGTCTTTAATAAAAATATCTATATTAAAATTTTATATATATACAATCGAGTACCATTGCCTAACAATGGGTCATAAGAAGGTAATACGAAAACAATAAACCCTACCTAACGTTACGATATATCATAATTTTCTACATTGATATTCCACTTTAGCGGTAACTTGGATACAATGTTAACTACTGCTTTCTAAGCATTCGTAAGAGGTAACTAAGAGAGTATTGTTTGGAATGTATTTTAGGGCGATACTCTAACTACTATTAGAAATATTCTTGAATATTTCTGATAATATTTATACTATCACTATATTCTACTCTATTCTAACCGGTACTACATAATATATGCGCTTCTTCTTACATTCCTATCTACCCTTATCAGGAACAAAACGGTTCGCAGCAATGATCTCCATCAATTCGTCAAGCTCCTTCAAGTTGTAACCAATTGACTCAGACTATAATTAAAATAATTTGTTACAACAGATATTGCCCCAATACAACGTTAAAACAGAAAATCAAAGCAAAACAAGACTATATGTGCAAGTTTAACAATAATAATAATATTTATGACATTATCACATCAATTGAACTAGCCCCTTGTTAAATTTGTAGACTTGTTTTAAGGGTACTAGTCAACGTATATTTAAGAAATATATACGTATTATACATATATAAATACATATTTATAGTATATATAAGTAATCAACAACTAGACTGGAAAGCAGAAGAAAAGCGTAGTTCCTTATTCTGCCCCCACCACGAATCTGGGATGAGCGTTCAGGTGGTTAATAGATCAACCCACAAAGGTCGTCATTATCAGCAATCATGCATACGGACCACCTTTCACCAGACATCCTCTTCATTTGTGGGAGACGCTTCAATAAAACTTTTACGATCAGAACCATGGTTATCCTCAAGTTTATGTAGCGTGAAAAATGTCTCAATTTGCTCCCAGATATGGTGACGACGATAAAGATGTTAATGGGATGCTGTTTATAGTGATTTTATTGCACGGGTCATATTCGATCTTAATTGAAGGATTCCTGTCGTAAAATGATAAACAATTATTGCGTAACGATGGAGATGTGTGCAGGGATTTACAGTAGCTACAGTCAATATTAATATTGAGACAGAGTATATTTACTAATACTCTATTTAGTAGGTTTTAATATTGAAATTCGAAGTTCATATTAAAAAACTCATCATATTTTACGACACGTCCTCCCCATTCGAAAACATTGCAATTTAATATCTATAACGTTTATTTAATGACCGTTTAGTTTGTCCCATAAATAATAGGTCTTATAATTATATTTTGACAGATGTGCAAACCACCCATTCATCCTAGACAATATGTACCAGATATCTTTGTCAATCTATTTGTATGTGAAAGTGATTACATTCAATTCTCAAAGGACCAATAGAAATCAGTCCTTATTGCCTGTCACAGACTACATGATGCAACTTGTTTTATGAATGAAGCAACTGTATTACTGCGTATGATATGAAAATATATGAACATTCTTAAAGTCACTATTCATATTCATCATGCATATCTCATGGAAACGTTGGCTTTGTTCCAATGAAAGCGTACCAATGACAATGGTAAGAATGTCAAGTATTGTTACTTGAGTCTGTGAACAAGTTACTTTTCTAAATTGAGATGTTGTATGTTTCAGCGAGGGTTGTCTACAATTTTGACAAAAGTTGAAGCAAAAATGTACAATACAGTTCTAGAGTTATGTAAGAATGTCATATTACATTTCCTTTTACGTTAGTCGTAAATAAGAGCGTTTGTTTTCAAATCAGAAGAAGGAAGGAGGGATCGGAAGAAGAATACTATATTTCACGAATCAGTTAAGGCCACAAGAAGACATCATTTAAATTTGAAACAAAAAGAAATTTCATTTATTCTACTATAATATAAGTTACTAAATCAAACTCATCTAACTACAGAACTTTTAGAAAAAGATCTGCTGTCATATAGTATTCATTGTAGTACTAGTAACACAATTGCATAAAACATCAACTCCATTCAATTACTTTCTCGCTCATACATTCAAACTGCAAATGTAAGAAACTAAACAATACTGATGTTAGTTTAATTCTCAGTCACACCGGCAAAAAACAGAAAGTCAAATTCCAATTCCAGTTAGAACACCATATTTTTCTATAGACTCAATCGTGCGGCAGATTTTCAAGTGACCCCGGCCTTGACTTTCGCTGAGTCGTGGATCTTTTGAACAACTCTCAGCCACGCTTTTGTTCCAGACTTCATTGAATCCGAGGAATTCATGTCTAATTAGGAAATCTTGTTAAGTATCAAACTTTTCGTTGTTCTGAGCAGGACAGTTATTAATTATTGAGCTTTTGTTTCCAATTTCTCTTGTGATGAATGTTATTGGAACCAAGTTTTGGTGAAAATAGAACTTAAGTAACAGCTTTGCAGGAAGTTAGTACCGAAAATAGTGTTTTACAAGTACAATAACAAATTGGAGGCGATCTAACTTGTAGATAATAATAATTATTTACAATATTTGATAATGGCAACTATGTATTGATTTTCTTGATACGGAGATATATTTGCTTTGATTTCCCAAGGTTTCATCAGATTTATGAGAAACTTACCTCTTCATGAAATAAAAATAGGTTCATTTCTCTATACCGAAACACAAAAAATAACAAGCTCGTCAGTTTATTAAAATTGAACTAGTGCTTAGAAAGGGGACCGCAAGGGTCAAGTGAGGGCTTTTGAGGTGAAGTAAAACTTTCTTTGTAGTTCCTTCCTTAAGAAAACTGTTAGATGAAACACTTCTGGGTTGAGAGGGTTGACATTGTTGACATTAATAAAGTAACATAACGTTGAGACCTAAACTGAAAGTGAAACATTCTTGGAAATTTTGATTGTTGGGTAGTGGAATCTCGCTTTATTGTATCAGCAGGAAATAGTTCACATATTATAGGAAATACTTGTGATGTATTATATAAAATGAATGTGTCTTACAACAAAATCTTTTAGGAATAAAATGAATTCAGCGTAGCTCAGTTGTTTGAGGCTTGACTCTGTATCAGTGGGTACAGGGTTCAAAACCATTTACGAAATGCGTCGAATGCGCTTAGGAAAAATATCATGAGGAAACCTACCTGTTAGTGCTTGTAAATGACGACATGGCTTACCATCTGTCAAATTAAGTACTGACTATCTAGTCAATACGTGGGTTCGAGGTGTCCATAGAATAACTACCTTCGCAATCGCAGAAATGGAAATCTTAACCTCTGACTACCCCGCAAGTGTTCATGGGCGTGAACGCGTTTGTTTTTGAATAAAATGTCGTGAATTTAAAATAAGATGAATCGTTATTGACGCGTAATCAGATTGGTTGCATCTGATGATTTACTAAAAGCTGATCACAAAATGCTAAATATGTATATAAACTTTTAAATCAAGATCAAGTATGCGATCCAAAATTATATAGTACATAAATTAATATTTTCTTATAAACGTTTGTATGTATTATTTAAAACTTCTGTCTGAATTAATAATGCAACCCAAATAAAATAGTTTATAAATTGAAATGCTATTTACAATTAGTTTTCCCTCTTGAACTAAACTTACAAAGTCCACTTCATACTTGTAGGTTTACTATCTCCTTTTATGGGGTGACCGCCCTAATTCTGTCATAAATACCGACTTACACTGAAGTGGGTCACCTATTAGTAGCTTCATAAGCTATAATGAGTTTCCTGATAAGTTTGAATCATTCCAATGTTATGTTCCTTGTTGCCTTCTTACTAGATTGTTGAAGAAAATAATTAAAAGTGGAACCAGTTATCTGTTTGTACCTTTGCCCTTGAATTTGGCAATACTCAAAAACTTTTCCTTATTCTAGGTGAAAATGATTTAGATTTTCCAAGTAAGGGTGAATTTTGAGACCTGAAGGAGGAAAACAATATTGTCTACTACGATCGACCGTTGTTGAATGACTATTGAGATATTATTTGTTAATATACGTGTGACGAATATTCTGTCGCCACGCAATAAAATGAGCGTTACTGACGAAAAAGAATTACTTATCCATTGTTTTTTTTCTAATAGATCCTATTAACTAGATCTTTGTAGGGTACTTTGCTGTCACTAGGATTTGTCTTCGGTGAAAACCAGTTTCCACAAGCAATACCCTTCTCCATACTGTTCATTCCAGTGTCAGACTTCCCAGAAAAAAGTTGAACCGTAATGCCTTTGTGCTGAAGTGGGTCATACAAGGGTCAGTAAGATTCTAGCAGTATTAATAAGGCTACCTAATTGCCGATAGACGCATCATTTATAACTTTCACTAGCGAAGGGTGAATCCCCATTTCACGGTACGTGACTTGACACATTGTGTCACGTTGCTGATTAACAGTGAATTTTAATGAGGGTTTTTTTGTTATGGTAGTCATGTTTTTGGTGAGGGAAAAATCGGGAAGACTTAACAGTTCCATATGGATGACATTAGATTATAGATCAAAATTATGTTGAAGAAAGTGTTTTATTAGTTTTTTATTTTCGAATCTTATAGTGGTCAGGAATGCGAATTTCATTTACAATTTTTGTGCGGCTCATTAACAGTAAATATTTCAACATTCTACTCTTATTAATCGTTTGTCAAAGTTTACTACTCTTCTCTATAAATAACTCATTACGATATTGCTACCATTCTCAGGTAGAATCTAACTCATTTTACTACGCAATTTATTTTCCTATACAAATCTCTCAAAACTTCTATAGATATGTCAATTTGTTTATCACTAAAAGATTTGCTCAACTGCATCAACTATTGTCTTTGTTGTTCCTAATCCGGATTAAACCAGAGCCTGTTGAGTGGAGATAGCTGTTTATACGCTTGTGGTATTTAGTCTATCGCCGTATTTGTACATAGTTAGTAGACAACACAAGAAATATCTTAACATACGTATACACATTTATATCAATATTCTATTAAACCTCAAAATATCCATAATGACTTTGATACCATCAATACACTATTTCCTCTGATTCCTGAAGGTGTAGTAAAAACCAAAGATTTCAAAGAAATTTATATCATTACTTTAAAAATAACCTCTTACAGATTTTCTTAATGTAATCTCAACAATATTGAATTTGATGAATAATACCTACTAACATTCTTAACATTCATACATAATATCAACAATGTCACAAATTTTCTTGATCCTCATATCAAATAACAAATGAAAACCAAGTCGTTACTTCTAACCTTCTTTTGTAACTTTCAACAGAATTTTAACTACAACTCAGCACTTGCACCTTTTGAAAATACACTGCAATGCAGCATAACTAAAGTTTCAACCAACCAGTGTAATCATTAGTGTGCTACACACTGTCGTGCTCGCGTTTGTAATGAGTTCTTTCTAAAGTGCAACTTAGCCTTTATGGAAAATAGGGTATATGCCGTGTACTTAAAAAAGGCTACATTGGATATTGTATTACATGCAAAATATGGTCGTCATTTATCATCGTAATTTAACAAGAAATAAGGTTTTTGTAAGAGACCATTTTCATTTAGAATTGAATTAAGTTTTAAATTAAGTATTTTATCAACTAGTTGAAATTGGTTGAATTGGCATGCTATAACTCACTAAGTGCGGAAACTTTTGTCTATAAAATATCTAGAGTATAAGTTTATTATAAGTTTTAGTTAATAATATATGTATAAACTTATATATGGTAAAGATTATGAGTTCTTGTTATAGCTTGTAATTCAATTTAGACGAAATGTATAACCTACATATTGTATACCAGGTGTTCGCTCATGACCTTTGACGTTTATGCGACCTAAAATAAACAAACAAAAAAAGCTGTTTTCATATTTGAACAACTATATCAACAAACACGTTCTTGTCTTTCGGAATAACTTAATTGACCACTCTACCCGATAATGTACCAGCACATACAAAACCAAAACGAAAACAAACACGAATCAAATGACGTCTATAAAAAGTGAGGTATCTACTATAAAACGACTTTACATCGGTCACAAAACGCAAAAGGCGGGTCGCGTTAGGAGGACAATACAATCAATAATCATTAACAATTTACAAGCAAATAAAACAGACGGTCGAACGACTTGGTAAAACTCCATTGTGCTTCTAAATTAATCAAACAAACCTCGTGAAGGCCATTGGTATTGTACTGAAGATTTCTAGGTGACTTTTTACGTGCCTAAATATTTAGTACGTAGCCTGGTTTGGATTCATTTCATATACGTACGTATGTATAATGTATATCCTTGTATATCACTGTCGCTTGACTAACCTCTGTAGTATACTCCTTGCTTTTCTTTCATTCATTCCTATATGTATTTCTTTCATTCATTTCCATGTTTGTGAATTTTGATTTAATGTGACGTTAAAACAATATATTAAAAGATTAATTAAGCAATTTATCGTAATAGTCTCGTTCAGATATATACAATTTCTGGTTAGGAACTTATAGAATGTAAATAAAATATTGTTCAAGAATCTTATACTTTATTTCGATTGTGACAAGAAATACACGTTATAGTATAAACTACAAATATAATTTCAAATCTTAATTAGGCTAGTTAAATAATTCAATTATTAGTTACTTTGTGAGCATTATAATTGATAATTCATAAATGTGATTCATTGGATATGTACAGAGAAGTTTACAGATTTACAAATAAACTATTTCTATGTAAATTTTAACTAAGTGAATTCTAATATACAATATTGGTTCCCTTTTACTCTACTAATTCAAAAATTTAATTATTTTCGTGACAATCTTACAGCAATAAAATGAATTTTATACTTATTAAAGTATGTGCAAATACGCCTTTATATCAAGTCAATGAAATTTATTTACTCAATGTTTTAAAGTTTTTTATTTATAAAAATAGTTGCCCATGGAAATTTCTGGTCTCGGCTAGCTTTAAATAAATGACGTTTGATATTTCATGTTTTTAAGCGAACTCTATTTAAACCGTTACGAAAGTGGAGGGAACATTTCTTAAGACTACAGTGACAAAGCTACAAGTTTATTGTAAAGTTCACAGATAACTACTTACTGGTCCCAAGTCCAGTCTACGAAGATTTGCTACAATGCATTGATATATATTTATATAAATTGAATTAGATATGACCTCAAAAATAATTGACTTACATACATAATGTAGTGTCTTGTACAGATAAATGTATAGGCGTATAAAATGATTAATGAATAGGTTGCAATCTAATTACGTAACAAAAGTGTATAATAATTATGAGTCAGCTTCGAGCGTTTCGATTATTTAATTGGACCATACATCAACCTTACACTCTCTTAGACTAAGATTAGCTAGGTAAAAAATGTTATTCTTTAACACACACGAGTAACTTTACAGGAGATTTCAATTCTGGAAAAAAATGGAAAACTACTTCTTACGCTCTAGAAACTGATGTTTTAAAACTTTATTTACAGCTTTCACTAATCTATGCTTAAGTAAGACTTAGACAAAGTATAGTTAAGTGGCACTGATAATTAATTATAGCTTCAATAGTGTAGAAAAATCCAAGTTGTGCTCCTTAACTCTAACGTGACACTGTATAATTTATAACTTTAACTACCAGTTTATCTGACACACAAATGTCAAAATTACAACTAGAAAATACACTTCACTTCACACTTCACCCATTTTAGTTCAAAGCTACAAGTCCTGGTAATTACTGAGAATTTTGTGCTGGCAAAGGAGGCCGCATTTCTTCCAACTGCCTGAGCTGAAGTCTGAACCTATTTTGCTAGAGATACTCATCTATTTGATCATAATCTTCGTCTGGAGGTGAAGGGCCAGATACTGAAAGAACTGGTAGACCAAAATGTCGGACTGTCTCAATACTGCAAGTGTCGTCGGACTTCGAAGCTTCTTCGCTTATGGTTTCTTCGCGTGGCTTGCCTTTGCAAAGGCGTTCTGAAGAGTCCCGCAATGTCGTGAGCGGGATATTGTCGGCTGATCTGTTGATTTTGAATTGTATTTTAGATACAAATGACATAAATAACTATGATCTCGTTAACATTGAGGAGGATTAAAGGAATTGTTATAAGTTTCGAGTCAATGTCTAAAATTAGTCTAAAATTAGTTATATCATATTGTATCCGCCACAAGTTTATATGTTGATAATAGGTTGTTCATTTACAACATATCAGCTAGTGTTATTATATACAAAAAAATCTATTATTTATCAAAAAATTATATATGTTTTTTCTACTTCTACAGCAAGTATACAAAACATAAACCCCAAAACTCTTTAATAAAGTTACTTAAATAATCATACTGTCTAAAACATCGTAACAAAAAGGTTTTATACCAGTCCCCACCTACCTCACCCTTTACCCTCTCCCAAATTACCTGGCCTTGCGACACAGCCTCGACTGCGAGCCATGTCGTCTCAGAAACTCTCCAGCATCAAAGCCCGGGAAACCAGCCGGTTCAGCCGAGACAAAGATGGCCGAGTTAACCCTTGGGCGGTTGCATCTCGCTAGAAGACGCTCCTCACATTCCAAGCTCTGTGTGTGAGCGTGCTGCCAATGCATGTGCTGGGGACAGGGGTTAAGTAGTATATATTAGTTTCAGTTTTTATGTAGGATATGGTGTCTTATTAGATATATACAGAATACGATAAGGTTACATAATTGTTGTTCAATGTCTTAATAGACATCATACATAATACAATCAAACAATAGGGTTTTTGAAGGAGTTGAAATGGGGCAGATTTGAACTCTAAAGATTATTATTATAGGTGAAATTACATTAAAAAGTATTAAATTAGTAGACAATAATTTGTAATGTCACTCAAGGTTTTTAGAGGTTGTGATATTTTCAATGAGATCGAATTTAAGTTTATTGTATATAAACATTTCTGTACAATAGTTTATAATAACTGTAAGGGCATAAAAACTTTATTTTACTAAATAAAACATTGCTTTAAAAGTTTTATAAGATCTCATTCCATGGTCAAATTGTTGTTCTGGGCACATCGATACTAGATGCAATATACTCGTACTTTGGAGCAAAAGTAAGAAACTTCAGGAATTGTAGAGTTTCTCTCCCTTAATAACAATGTAAATATGAAGGTCCCTGAACTGAAACAGAGTTTTAGCCCAAGCTGTTGCCATTTTTATTTGTTTCGCAAGCTGAATGGTTCACTTAAACGACATTTTCCTGTTAAAGGAAATTATTTTTAAATTACGATTTTAAGGACATCAAAGATTATTAGGTTTTGAATGAAAATATAGGTATATTAGATAAGCTATGTATAGAATATATTATTGGGATTGGGTAGACAAAATCTCATCGGTCACTTTCACTATAACAGACTATCTGAGTTCTTATAGAATATTGGATACTGAATATCTCTATTTATATTTACCCATATACAAATTGTAAATTCACGTTCTATATTGAATTATCTTCAGTCAAAGATTGCTTACAGTGGCGAATGAACTCTCGTTAATTCAATTTTGTAAGTCTTCCCCGGCTTTGCATAAATTTGCTTAATCTGTACTAAGTTACATTCTAAGTTGAAGTTAGCATACATGTAGCTTGGGCTCTAATTGGGTGACTTATCATGCTAATAGCTCAAATTTAGCTTTAAATATGTTTACACACTTACATACATATACATACACGTCCTTTAATCCCTTTCAAGGTGAACTGGACCTTAGAGATATAATACCTAAGTCACTTTATGACATAAATATATGTATATATGATATTCCAAGGGGTTAATTTAATGTCAATTTTGTTGTACAAAGGTAACCATTATTTACCTTTTTTAAGGAAATAAAAATTAGTAGGGAATTAGAAATACTGGTGATTATTTAGATTGTTTTGCATAAATAATGGATGTAAATATTCCTCCATTTCCACATGTCATAGATATTTATAAAACTTTGCAGAATACACTTAAGAGTTATGGGTAAGTTACATTACATTATTAATATGTTATCATGGGTAAACTACATTATGTAGCAGCTTAAAATAGCATGTCTAAGACTAGCCATCTATGTGTTTTGTAACAATAATGCGTCTATAACAAACCTAGGTGAAAAAACAATGACAGTGATTAGTGTGTGATTGGATTCTACGCAAAATGCATTGTGAATTGTGTTGTGTCGCATATTTTACAGTAGCTGACATAATTTACGTGATTACATAGTGATAAGGATGAATCAAGTCAAAGTACAATTAGTGAAATGTATACTTAGTCTAGACTAGAAACATTTATCTTTTTATGAAAAATACAAAAGTTTTTAATTAATTCTTGATTTTAAATGCAAATGCCGTAAAATATTGAAAATTTAACTATTATTATTACTTATGAATTATTATTTTAAATGAATCTCATACTTACAGGTCGCAAAATTAGCATACCTATGATTAACTATAAAACATGAACAAAACTGCACTAGAAATCCTTCCGTATTAAGACCTAAGGTCGATTTTGCGGAAAACATGAAATCGTGTCAAAACGCAATTTGTGATGCATGCGACGGAATGAGAGATTTATTTCTGGGCAGCATTATAAGATACTGATGACTTTAAAAAGGAAATATGCACGCCTATTTATGTCGCCATCATTCAAACATAACATGATATATAATTTTGTACACGTAAGAGTAATTACTTATTTTAATTTTAACTGACTGAGGATACATTTAACTTTATTTTCGTGACTGGAAATTTTAATAATAAACTACATGACAATCAATATTAATTTAGTGTTTCTATTTCTGAAATTACGGTGAGGGAAAACATCGTGAGAAAACCTACCTGTTCGTCGAACAGGTATTAGTTAGTGCTTGTAAATGGCGACATGGCTGAACACCTGTTACATTGAGTACTGATTATCTGGTCAACACGTGGGGTCGAGGTGTACATAGAATTACTACCTTCGCAATTGTACTTGTAAATGGTAATAGTACTTGTAAAGGGCAATATGACTTACCACCTGTCACATTGAGTACTGACTATCTGGTCAACACGTGGGTTCGAGGCGTCCATAGAATTACTACCTTCGCAATTGCGGAGATGGAAACCTGAACCTCTGACTACCCCGCAAGGGTTAATGGTCGTGAATGAGTTTGTTTGTTTGTTTTATTTCTGAAATTCCACGTACCACGTAGTTCGAACATCACAGCAAATATGGCATATCTCCTGTAATAGTTATCCTGAAGAACTGATAGTGTTTGAACTATATTCTGGGAAGCAAGAATAGTAGAACTCTCAGAACTAGAACAGGAATTTATTTCAAGCTGTTGCCATAATTAATTGTTTTGCAATCTAGTTTCCTAACTATGTTTTGGCCTACCATCTCTCGTCTCATATATAGCTTAGAAGCTTAGACGATAATACTCAACACAGTTTCGTTCCAATTTAGGACGTAAAAGGTTAACATCTCATCACCCCGTCACGATTTTAATCAATGAATAGTAATGTATAGCTGGACGCAAGTCTGTCCAAAGGTACACTACAAAACACTATCAATCGTGGCCCTCAGCCAGTCACTACCAGCGATCTTCTTCAGGTCATTGGATCACCTGGGCATCCTACACTATGTTTGCTAAGGTGCGACCTGCTTTACTCCAACGGTCGTTGAATGCATGGCAGACTAATACTACTACTTTACTCCAATGAGCGTAGCTTCTTTGATTGACTAATACACCCTACCACCAACAATCTAGTTACCTAATTCTCAGCAACATCGTACATTGTTAACCAACATTACAAATAATTCCTTAAACTATCAATTCCAAGTTGGTTGTTACATGAACTTCGCAAGTTTCCTGGTTCCTGTAAGTGAATAGTTTGACAGAGGTATTGTGAAGCCGATTCTATTAATTTGGGCCGTTTATTGGGAAAGTTATGTTACTAAGCCTTGTTTGTTAGAAGATTCCTTGTATAAGAGGTTTAGTAATATACTGTAGTAATAGGCACCTGTAAGTGATGACGTCACAAACTATATGCGTACATAGACTATAGGAAAGATAGACAACTAGTCGTAGTCAACTATAATATCATCTATATACGACTATGTTATTTTAAACTCAATAATTTAGTACTCTCTTTAATAGTCGATAAAATCAAGTACAAAGTTGAACTATGTATATATTATGTGCTGTTATAATAATATTCCCTTACAATGTTGTTGGTTGGTTCACCCATTTCATTAATGAATCACATGATGACTTTCATAGGATGGATACCTTTACACGGTCACATAAATTAATTTAGTTTTTTATATGCATTCATAATACCACTTTTAAGTATCCTCGAAGTGTTTTCTTATCTCCTTATTTGCAAACAAGTTAATGCATACTTAAGAAACTTATTTCAGGCGCTTATAAACTCTTTATAGCATTAAACAAACTTAAAGAACCTTATCCTAGCAACTCACAAACTTCATCTAGCGATAATCCTTTAGTGCTGTGCAAATCTAGCCGTGCATACAATATCATCAATGTGGTGCACATCATAATGCATATAAAACTGGTGTATCAAACCCTGACAAAACTGATGACCTGGAGATAGATTTCTTCAAAATTGCCCATACTGTCAAACATTCTATTAACAGATCTAAGCCTCTAGCCAAAAGACACCGAACGTGTAGAAAAAAAGAGAATCTAATTACAAAATGGCTACCGTATTAATCAGTTGATCTAATAATATGTATTTATTTGCATTAATAGCGTTTTTCTTTCTTATGAACTGCCAAGAAATAGAAAAACTGTTAAGCTGTAATAATAACGCATGCATGCATTTTTCAAAGAATTTCGAAAAATATAGACTTAAAAAAAATTACAATCAGCTGATCAACAAGCAGCCATGTTGTTTTATCTTTTTTTTACACGGCGTCACTGACTAAGAGACACGTGAAGGGTATGTGCTAAAGCGTCGTTCACACTGATGGTGCTGGGTGCTCCACTCCTTACTTGCGGCTCGGTGGGGCACACGCATTGACAGTGTGGACAAGCCCGCGGTTTCCCACGGGCGGGGCTTCGCTAGCTGGGATTCTGGTCTTCTTGAGCGGCGTGGAGGAGGGCAAATTGACAGCCGCAGTCGCGGGCGCTCCGCCGTGGGTATTGGAAGCAACGGTCCAGAATACAGCACACATCCTGCGCACACTGTTACATACATACATATACGTCAGCGATGGGGTTGGAAGGCAAGTATTCTAAGCTCCAATTTATCTTCTTTTGTTACACAAGGACTGTGTGACTTTAGATTTTTGTATACACGATCGGTTATCTCAATTATGTAATTTTAGTTTCACCTTTATAGTACCTTAAGCTCTTATTATATATATACCTCAAGATTAAGTGCTGTTAAAGTAAAATGTTTATGTTAGGTTTATTTGTATCTCTAATATGATGAATATAATAAATAGGATCGGTTTTATTCTGTTATTATTTATGTACTAAATAAATAATGAAACTTACTTTATTAATTACTTTAATGTTTGTTCAAATGTGTTTTTGCAAAGGTATTTATGCATACAATAAATGACCACTAAAACATAATCAGTAAACATCATGTCTGTTATAATATATCAAATCAATGACCTCTCACACATAATTACTAAACGTTCAAACGTGGTGCTTGACATAATTTCCAGGAACATAAAATCAATTTCAATATAACTCCCGTTAATCTCTAAGTTAACATTAACATGACTCAGTATCTCATCTCCTCTAAGTAGACACTTAGATAGTTAAGCCTGAGGTGAAGCTGGCATAGATACATACATTATAAGTTTGATATTTGAGCCAGAATATTCGGTTTGTGGTTTTAGGAGTACCTTTGAAATCTTTAGGATCCTTTCTACACTTTAAGCCCTACAAAGGGCTAAATTATACGCAACGGAAAGTGCTAAGTTGGGTACGCCATTCGGCCTTTTGTTGAGTAAATAACTATGTATGTATATAGATGAATTTTAAATGTAAAGACATGTAGGATGATAGTATCATCTCTAAATTAGTAGAAATTCTGGTATGGGATCATATTGAAATAAGTGTTCATATACCTACGTTAGGTTGTAAAATTTTATAGACCAACACAGATAAATTCGATATTTCAAATACAAAATTCAAATAATAATTTATGTAAGTAGTTTAAATTAATGTCATCAAAACTTCAAGTACACGATAAACCGAGTTCATAACGTAACATTTAAAGGAAATCAAACGTTGTTAAAAAAACGAGCTTCTTTCCTTAGTTTTAGCTATGATATATCAATTCTCTCACGAATATTAATGTCTCAAGACATGACATTTGATAGAAGTCGATACACATTATTAATTATGTGAGACCGGGTCAAATCACGATAAATTTATAAAGATATGTGATTACCTTTATATTGCCCGACGTTTCGACCCAGTTGCATAGGCCGTGGTCGCGGGAACACTAGCCTTAGTGTGTCGTGCTATGAATTAACAAGAATTGTGGGGGTAGACAGACATATGCTGAGACTAAAGCTAGTGTTCCCGCGACCACGGCCTATGCAACTGGGTCGAAACGTCGGGCAAAATAAATGTAATCACATATCTTTATAAATTTATCGTGATTTGACCCGGTCTCACATAATTAATAAAATGAGTTTAAAACGCGAGTGTTTAAAAATAACTGTCGATACATATGTTATATAAATGCTTCTCTTTTTTAATACCTTAACATTTACACATTATATTATTACATCATTTTTCATGATCTTTAATGAAACCTTTGTAACGAAAATTAACGACATAAAACATGTATAATGAATTTTAATTAAAAATAATAACACAACACTTTTAGCTTATTAACCTAACAGTGTTTTGATTAGGTTAAGAGGTCATGTGTTAAATAGGGCTCGATGGGTGTGACTTGCGGAAATTAATTCCCTTTTCATAGTACTACAATGACTGTAATCACTTTCGGGGTTGTTAGAGGCATAAGTGCCGGCCACTGGAACCCACTATACACTGAATAGTTAAATATTGAATATAGATGCAATGTTTTTTTTATTCTTTATTTATATTATAAGACTAAACAATAAAGACATAAGAAGAGTACAACTATTAGAAGAACTTCTAAAAAAGGTAATCGTGAATAAATAATATGATATAATAAATGATAAACATAGTGATTCAGGAGTTAATAAACCCTAAAGTTAAGTTAGTATATAAAATATTTTGCCTGAAATAAATAAAGTGATTGATTAGGCCTTAACGATACCGTGTTTAACATATTTATTATTGAAAGTAGATGCGATATTACCATAATCTCTTGTAAGTATTGGAATTCCGTTGTGAATTTCGATTATGTATGACTACCAATATATATTAACATACGTTTCACGACTTGTGTATACACACTCTCTTTTTATTGTAGTGGGATAGTCAGAGGCGTGAGTGCCCATCTCGGAGTATTCGAATGATTCTTAGGTGTGAGCCACTCAAAGCTCGCGTTTCACAACACTGTACCCTACGTGATAGGCAATGGACGTATCGCCGTATACAGGGACTGGCTTTTACCTATCCTGAGGGACATGCAGGTTTCCTTAAGATGACACACCGTAAGAGACTGTAAATTTTGTCCGTAATTGAAAAACACATTTTCTTCTCTTTATTTTCCTTAACTTTGTAATAAAAATGCGGAATCAAATACCTTTCTCTTCTATTTACCCCTGTGTGATAGTCAGAGGTTCACAGGTTACTAACAGTACTAAAAATATAAGTTAAACTTATTCACTAACATACTTAGGCTAATTTACATATGTCCAAGCGTATATCGACGAGGTATAATGTCGACTCAAGTGCAGCTTAGAAGCCCTAGGTTTTGCAAGCCGTGCTATGCACTAGTAATCTAGGTCTTAGCGGTAAGCACTAATAACCTACACTCCTCTTGTAGGTTGATGACATGTAAGGCAAAGTGATTAATACTGGATAAACTAAGCGGAGGTAAGCTTGTAAATTAAAGTATTTAAACAATTATAGACTTAAGATTACATATGTTTCAAAGGTACATCTAAGGCTTTAATTGTATATGTATAACATACTTGTCTATAATCCTTCAAAGAGTGGTTAGATAACATACACGTCACGTCCGTTTCCCCGTAGAGGGGTAGGTAGATATCGCATATTCCTATCTGTCCCAATCTTGACAAAACACTTACAGCTCATTGATACTCATTCATTTGGTGGATGGATAGAGAAATGGTTACAAAGAACGTCCGTCTTTTAATATCCCTTTGTTGAAAAAAAAAACTATTTCTTAGATACGTTGCCTAGTTTTACATAAAAATCCTATTCTGACTAATTCATTAATCATCTTTGGTTAACAAGCAGCAATCATGTTTACACAAGGATTATCAGTTATCTGTCTGTTTCCTTTATTACAGAACAACAGAAAACACATTTATTTACTGATTCTAAGACTATCCATACATGTGACAAATAGACAAACGCTTTCACGACCAACCCTTGCGAGGTAGTCAGAGGTTCAGGTGTCCTTCTACAAAATTGCGAAGGTAATAATTCTATGGCTACCTTAAACCCACATGTTGACATAATCAGTAGTCAATGTGACAGGTGGTAAGTCGTATCGCCATTTTCAAGCACTGACTGTAACCCAAGCACTATTAACTGTTCGGGGAACAGGTAGGTTTCCTCAGGATTTTTTCCCTCACTGTAATATTCGGTGCATACTAATAATACACCTTATTATGTTCAGTATCTACTATAACTGTGTGATGTATATGTTGTATACTTAAAGTCTTTGAAACATACAAGAACTTATTTAAAACTCGGTAAATTAGTTTCATTATAAGAAAATATGTTTTAGCAATTACTAACTTCTGCTTGTTTAACGAAATAAATACCGAACTTAAATAACTTTCTGGCTTCTTAGAAATACAGACACATTATTTTTTACTTATAATTGTTGTTACAGTTCAAATAAGTTTATCTGAATGTCATTCAAATAAGTATATAGATATAACCTTACCTTGCATAAAAAACTTAAACGTGTTTGAAATGTTAAATACTATAAGATTTTTTAGTCATTGTTTAGTATAATAATAAGTGTCACGAAACAAATTATATTTTATTGAACTTTATATCATCTTTGTGTGGTCATTGTCAACTAACGTAGGTTCTTTGTTTCATGAATTTATAATGTAAAAACTAAAGTAATATGTATTTCCAAAACCTCTCAAACCTACAGCTAATCTATATCTATATATATTAATCAAATAATTTTTATTCATCAAGGAGATGTTTTGATGTGTCCGAGCTTCTGTCCACCCCGAAAGGGATTAAAGGATGTGAGTATATGTATGTATGTAATATATATGTAAATCTAATTTCTTCAAAAAACTCACGGTGCAATGCAATCTACACCCTGCAAGAACCCAGCGTGATTTCAGAGAATTGAACAAACAAAATGCTTGCAAAGTTGCTGTTAGCATTTCTTTGAAATCGATCAAATTTCAATTTCATATGAATGTACTGATTCACGTATTTGAAACTTGATATGGTATACACACGGTTTATGCTAGTCGAAGACGTAAATTGAAAACTACGTTGTAATCCTGACATGTTGTAGGAGGTAACTAAGGGACTAGGGGCCATAGAAATGTCGTAGGTAATGGTTGGTAACTTGTTACTGATGTCACGTGTTAATACCATAATATTACGTCTATTAATTCCTTTCGGGGTTGACAGAACTTCGGAGACACAATAGTATCTCCTATCACTCTTTAGCTTGGTTAATTAGGTTGTGAAGTCGTATGGAACATTGGTGACAGGTTGCTAGCCCATTGTGCAATTAATTTCATTACCTCAAGTCCCTTAATCGCCTCCTACGTTATGCCGGAAAGAACGGCAACTAGCTAGCATTCTTTATACGTCTCAGTCTAGAACGGGACCGACCAACAAAACGCCGATAATAATGCTATAGGTTCCCGTATGATTTATAAATTACGTAGATTATGTCACATATAATATGGACAGTATTTAAACGAACATAGAATAATACAAAAATGCTTACTAAAAATACAGTATTGCACACCAAAATAATATAGTCCCAACCCAAACCTAACCTTTGGTGTGCGTTTAGCTATATTTTGGTGTACATTTCGGTATTTTTGATGTGCATTTAATTATATTCCATATATAATACCTAGATGTTAATTTTTTATACGAAATATGATCTCACTCACACATATCGTCACTTCAGTTTTTTTTTATATAGGAGTAAGCGGATACCACGAATTTTCTCCTTCCACATTTTCGATCCTGACAAACACTTTTCGCTTCAAGTATGTAACCAGATATATATGGATATCGATGCGATGTTTTTCGGTTACTATACTACATATACTTTCCGTTCAAAGTAGGTTTATATATTTCTTAGATAAACTTCCAATAATATAATATGAATTGTTAATGTGGACCATATTATATATTAAATTAAGTAAAAAAAATTAATAAAAAAATGACCAATACCTACTGTCGCGAAGTTATGAAATATTTATTTTATTTCATATTATAATAAATTAAAATGTATATACTAAAAAACTACTACTATATATATACCATAAAGTAGAAGCTGCTATAAATAAATGTATTTTAAATTGAAATCAAGTAATACGAGTATGTTACAAAAGAATAAGGTTCTAGCACGTTCAAGGTACGACCTCTGTTATTGTTACAGTGACTTGAATTTCTTCAAGTTTCATTAGTTCGCATTTCCATTTATTTCGTTATAGAAAATCTATTAAATTGTAACTTCCCTTTCAATTTGTGATATACTAAGCACTGTAAACGTGGCTTAAATTTTACATGTAATAAATTAATAGTATATGTTAGGTGATTAGTGATATCTAAACTAGTAATGACAACATAAATCTGCTTTCTTATTAGAAACATTATAACCTAAACATACATATATTTAGCATATTTTTTCGCACTTGCTAATCGAACATCTTATTTTTTTGCAATTTCATAAACCACTATAAAAATGTATAAGATTGCACTATTGCTACACCCATTAAAAACTTAAGTAATTTTTTTATATATAAACTAACGTTTTGTCGTCTATCTTGACATAATAAATAAAGAAATGCACTTAAACACAAACTTTTAAAACCTCACTAGTCCATCAAAGGATAAGCGTTCTAAATTCTAGGAACGTCATTGCAAAAAGCCACTCTCTGACTGCCTTTCCCTCTGAATTATATTTCATTCCATTCTTTAATTTTTCATCCTGCTCCAATCCGATTATACGAAGCTGACATTTCAAAAGTGTTACAGACTCTTTTGTTGGTGAAATATCACTCTTCTTTTATTTACTATGTGAGACCGGGTCGTATCATGATAAATTTATAAAGATATAAATACCTTTGTTTCATTATTTATTTAGTCTTCCAACGATCACGGCCTATGCAACTGGGTCGAAACGTTTGATTAAATAAAGGTTAATATCTTTATTAATTTATCCTGATACGACATAGTCTCACATAGTAAATAAAATGAGTATAAATCGCGAGCGTTTAAAAATAACTGTCGGTACAGATTCTTTTGTTGGTGAAATATCACTATTCCCCTCATGATCTCGTCTTTTCGAGACGATAATAATTCATTTTGGACAACCACTGAACCGGCTTTCACAGTGGATTGAACTTTTTCAATTTGGGCCCAAAAAGATATCTGTATTCAAATGGAAACTACACATATCTTGTGGCTCTTGAATTTCAATAAACAACAAAGAACAAAACTATTATCCCTTGTATAATAGTTTTACGTATCAATGAAAGAAATTGCGGCTTAGAGCGAAAGGAATTGGTGATAAAAATGCACTTTACACGATATAGTCGGGACATAAAGTAACATAGGTTAGAAGTACCTATAACCGCCGAGTGTGTCAGGATCGGGAGAAAGGGGGATCCGTAATCTCTGCCTACCCCTCTACAGGGAATCAGGCGTAATGAGTATGTATGTATGTGAATTAACATGTGTCAAGTCATTTTATAGTAGTAAAATATTAATTAAATTGCTGATTCTGTTCTAAGGATACTAAATATTGAAATTATACATATTATAAATACATGCACATCACGCCTGAGTTTCTGTAGAGGTGTAGGATATCATGGATTTGCCCATCGGCCCAAACTTGACAAATCACTTTCGTTTCATTGACCACCTCAATTCATTTCAATTGATACACCTCTTCATACACACTAGGTGGTTATAAGCAAATACTTCTAACGTCACTCTTTTTCAATATGGCGTCTATCTGACCCCTACGTAACCACCCTTCCACTGCAACCACATTCATATAAAATTGATCATCGAAATGCAAAAAAATATGTGTTAGAATTTCGATAATTATAACTCAATCGCGTAAGAATTAATATTGGAAACCTATTAAACTATGCTTAACTAATAAAATAGAGTATTTAACAAAAATGCGAAACAGATCAACATCAAATATTGCCCGAAAAGTAATTAAGATCTGGACTGAAAAAGCATCGATATGTCCCGTAAAAATAATAAATAAACACAGGTACAGTTACCTTTACTGTGTTTTAATAATAGCTTCCAGATATGTGAAAAGTACACGTAAAGTAACAAAACTCGTACACTTTTACTTAATTAAAACAGAATATCTTTTTGTAGTTATAAATAAATAAGAGTACATTTTGTTTGCAGTGCATTTTTCTGTTTGTTTAAACAGCTTCGGAAGCAACCATAAAAAGTTGAATACAATTTTATTCCCATGGCATTCAGTTCACTAATCTACTTTCATATCACTTTGTACTGATTGCATACAATAAAACCTTATATAAACCTCCCACGTGATTTAAGACAGTGAAATGGTGAGCGTTATTTAAAGTGTGATTAGTAGAAATGTGATATTTAAATATAATAATATACAATATATATTAATATACACGCATACTATTATTAATTTTTTTGATTTTCACTAAATTGATAGAAATCTTCTAATCATTATTTTTATCTAATCGTGATGTTCCGGGTTCGATTCCCGATGGAGGCACAGTTAAGAACTACGCTTTTCTACTGCTTTCCAGTATGATTGTTGATTGTGTATACTATATAATATGCATTTATCTACATAATTTAAGTATGTATTTCTTAAATATACGTAGACTATTACTCTTAAATGAACTTTGCTACCGGCTAGTTCAATTGGCGTAATAGTGTCCCAAATATTAATATTTTAGTGTTCATAATAAGTAGCAATGAATTTTTATAATCTTTACGCTTCTACAACAACAATTTTCCTTCACGTTTTTTTAGTATCTCGTTCACTAAATATATAACAATCACAGTTGCAGTTCATCATGTTGTTGAAATATCGACACAGTTACTGATTGCATTGTAGTAGTACTATTAAGAGAAAAATCCAATACCCTGATTGCAATTTGCATTCGCTTGTATCTGTTGAGCCTTCCATTACAAACGTAATGAAATTTCCTCTCGACGCAACAGCCATAATGCTTTTGTAATTCGATTAAAAATGCGGATATTTTGAACCGCAATACAAGGCATTGTATGATTTTGAATAAAGAACGATTTTGAATAAAGAATCGGTATTCGTGGTTGTAAATGGCAAACGTGAGGTGCGTGTGAACGTTGTGAATTATTTTGAAATCAATATGCACTGTTTGAATCGTTGTTCGTTCGTGATGTTAGATGTTAATTGCGAACCAAAGGTTTGGTTTAAACTCTACCAGCTATATCTGTTCGTATATAAAATGTTCATATCGGTGTATAAAATCATGTTTGTAAAATATTGAATTTATTGTATGAAAGTAAGATAAAATGCAATGATTCCCACAGTTCCAAGATGACCTAAGGATACTATTATCAATTCAGACGCTTTTTAGTGTTTAAAGTGTCGTCTCGTCAAGTGTTTAGTTCAGCTTTGCCTTATATTAATGCTAATATGAGATATAATGAGGAAGTCAAATGGTCAATTGAGTTTCGAACTTATATTAATGATCATGTTCAAAATTACAAGAATCATTTATTAAAAATTACAGCATGACTTCGTACGAATCAAGGCTCTGATAAATCCTTTGGAAACTTTACAAGTGTATGTGTAAATGTATATTGTCTTATAACATTTTGATTGAATAAAGATTTAATCATAGTGAGGTGTCATATGTGATATTATAAGCGGTTTAGTGTTCCTTTTGCTAATTTGTTAATAAAGTGGTATTTTATGATCAATTCTCGAAATAACTGTGATTGAATCTTACCTGGAACTCATGCTTATGTTTTACATGCTTGAAAATGATTTATTTGGTGTTATAAGCTTTATTGAAGTAGTACTGTTGTTATGATGATGATGAATACATGCTTTTCACTTCTATTTAAAAATAGTGATATCAGTGTTTCATTTTGGTTGATTCAAGTCATATAAGTTGATTAACTTACATCACATCCATCCCAAAAAGATATAGTTTGCTGTAGTAAACAAAATAAAAAGATAGAAAAAATGATTTCACGTTAAACTTAAAAAGTATTCTCGCTTCGATGTTTTTACCAATGTGTGCAGTAGGTATTTACGAGGAATTTTAATTAAGATTATCTAAAAAGTCTTAAAGTTTATACTATTTCCAAGTCTATAATACGATTTTATAGCGAAACAATATACCACAGTAACTCAACAAAGCATTGTTACAAAATAAAACCGCAATACGGCATTATAAAGAATAAAACTACACAACAAGAGTCTGATTTGTGATAGCATAAACGTAAAATGTTTTACTGTCCGACTGTTTAGAAATCGCTCAGTTTTACGACGCTACAACTGTTTGCGGTAAAACATGATAAAGAATGCAAAGGGGCTTACTACTGCTTTTTATTACTTTAACATTGTAGAGGTCCCGTGCTATACTGAGACTTATAAATAGTACACTAACTAGGTACCATTTCTCAGCATATCATATGAGGCAACTACAGGACTAGGACTCAATTGAATCTAATATTCGATGGGCTAAATTCTGTCATAAATGTTCCATATGACATCTAAACAACAATGTACATGCTTGAAAGTGTCCTAGAAGATACTATCGTACACTTGAGGTTCTGTCCACCCCAAAAGGGATTATGGACATGCATGTATGTGACATAGTAGAAGAAAAAGTATTGAGCCTAGATAACAGGCTTAGAAATACGCGTTTTTAATTTGAAGTAACGCATCGGTATATGTAACTACCATATCGATGTAACGAAAAATACTAAAGTTTTTAAGCTATAAAAATCTTCATCGTTTAGAAATTATGAAGGAAAGAAGTCATATAATAAGTATAATTATCTTGTTCCTTATCTCTTTTTCATTATGTGAAACGTATTATATAAAAACGAAATGATAGCTTTATTAAATATCGACTTCATTAAACAAATAAAAGTATAAAACTCTTTACCAAATTTAAATTAATTCTCGAAGCTTGAAATTAAACTGCCAAATGTTTGTTTGTGTTGGGAAAACCGCAAAAGCATTTGAATTTCGAAATGCTACGTTAATAAACATATCAGGATCTGTATCAAACCAAAGCCTATTTCTGAAAACGTGTTAATATTACATTTTGAAATGTATTATTACAGTCAGAAGGTAAAAATAAATTTAGACAGTTTCATGTACTTTTATGATTGTAAATATTAGCATTATAAAAGATTAAAATGTTTTAATTATCACTAGCTTATTACTTTTATTTATAGTTTTTATATCAGTAGTTTTCTTGTGAATTATTTAGTTTATTTTAGTTGAAAGTATATTTTTATTAATAAACGTTCTACAATTAACATTATAATAAGCCATCACCTAATCATAATCGCCTTTGTATAACCTTAAGTAAAAACAAAATTAATAATAAACAAATCAAAAAAACTTCTTCTCTACTACACAGTTTTTCATACTACAAGTAGCTACAGTAGTAACATTGATAGTAATGTCCACTAACAAAGTAGACTCACGCATTTAACATGTAGTCATGGTGCATTGCAGTAAAAAGCCAACACGCTACCTTCGTTTCCGCCCCTAATGATGATGTTCAAACTTCTTGTTTACAAACTTATTGCATGCTGTTTGCACTCTTTTGTTTTCTAAGTTATGTAACTCTTTTGTTAATGTCTACGGAATTTGTGTGTGGAGTCAAAATTTATGAATTAGTCTATGGTTTAGTGATTGGAGTATATATTGAATGTAAGCAATAAAGTTATATGTATAGAGGTATTTGGATGTGAGTCTTCTTTTACAGTTTTGAAACTTTGTTATAGTGAAATATTTCATAATTATATTAAATACACGTAGATATTTTCAAAACAAACTACACTATAGTATCAATTTCCAATCAATTGAAAGTAAATTACCAAAATTAATGTTCAATGGAGTATTTATACCCATGTATCTATAAATATTTAAAAGTTTTTTTTAATAAATATTACCGAGAGGTTTAAGTCGACCTATTTAGCATTTTTTTCCCACAATCTCACTAACACTATACCCAATCAAACTAACTTTCCCAACACTATGCGAAGTGACTATTAGACTATTAAAAGGCTATATTTACCGAACACGCCGAGGGTGCTGAATGGGCTCCGCAGGCGCCTGCAGCTGTCGCCGCCGCTAAAGCACTGCTGCCTGGTACCTAAAGAACATAAATAGTTACAGGTCTTTTACTTGTAGGTTCAAGGTTCAAACCTCGGATGGTGTAATATAGAAATTAAGTTGTGTTTTGTAAAATGCACTGATTACGGTAAGAGAAAACATCGTGAGGAAACCTATCTGATACTTGGAACTGGTAATACTGCTTGTAAACAGTGACGAGGCTCACCACCAGTCACATTCAGTTCTATCTATATGATCAACACGTGGCCACACAATTATAACCTTCGCTATGATAGGAGATGGCTGCCCGAGACTATAATTACCTCTCAAAGGTATGGGAATTTTCGATGTCTATTTACAGATCATTTACTTAATAGTTAGAACTAGATAGATTTGTCTTGTACCTGCTAATGTTGGTGTTTAGTTATATATATTTTTACAAATACTAAATTAGTTTTAGGCATTTGAAATAACTGCCTTATACAAATTGTATTAAATTTAATTGGGACTTGAATTAGATTTGTACCAATTGAGTTCCGCGACTATAAAGAACTTGAATCAAGTGATTGTTTTATGTTGCGTTATATAAAAATTGGACTAATGGTTTTTTGAAGTAAGTTTGCGAATAGATAAGAAACAGGATGAGGAATATTTATTGCTATAATCATCATCATAAAGGATCATTCTTCAAACAACCTCAATATCTAACATCTGTGACATCAATAAGACGAAAAGTTTTCGAAACTACTTATTCTGTTCGGATTCATTGCACATAATGTTACAAGATGTTTTCCTCATTTTTATCGGTGTAGTATTGTCGTAAGTACCTGCATCCTATTTAGCTGCTGACAAGCTGATTATCTAGTTAATATTACTATTATACAACATACTCCATGTATGTACTAACTTTTGAATATGTTACGTTGTCTTAAGATTCGTATGGTAAATTAGATGTGACGTCGTCAAATTTGCACATCGTTAAACACGTACATACATCTGTCACGCAATCAAAATATTTTAAGCTGTTTTGCAACAGCATTACAGAGAAAATATTGATATTTAAATTCATATTACATAACAACCCTTAAAAGTAGTGGTTTTTTTTTCGAAAATTCAGTAAGAGTTAATTTATTCCTTGCTTCAAATTGAATGAAATCAATCATCAAAAGTTCAATAGGGCAAATGGAAAGGGATATTTATAACGACATTTGGGGTATTCATGCAATAATAATTGTTCTGCATTAAATAGTTGGAGACTATCAAATATTAAAGAACTTACCAAGCAGTACTGAAGGTAAATTTTAAGGTATAGGCTAACTATACTGATTGACTGGTTTATGATATAAATACTGATCTTACACTACGAGTATAATATAGCTATACGAGTATTACTACAGTAATTGGTTATCGTCTAATTGAATTACTGTAAACTACGTAAACAAGGGGTTAACGTAATAATTTAGGTAAACAAACCCATATTACGTCTTTGAAGAATCCAGCACCTGTTTTGTTAAACAAAACTTTTATAATGTAAGCTGTTATGGGTCAATATGTTTTTTATAAATCGTTTTTATGTAAGTATAAACATAATAATATATTGTACAACTACTGTATTAAATTTAAGTGTGTATAGTCGTAAAAGTATGTATTTATTGTACCTGTTATATACTAAAAAACATCACAAAGTAAGTAATGGAATTGTAGCAATAGATAACAGGTTATGTACACAATATTACACATATGCGTTTGTACACAATATTAGTAAATGTTCTTTATTACTTTTTAAGCTGTATTTCTACAATAAAATAAAGATACCTTAATACACATAAATTATGCAGCCTTTTTATAACAATACACATAACATAACACTGAAAACTTCTTCAAACCATCTATTTTAACCCTTCAAGGGTTGCCGTATGTATTACGTACGTAATCTATACCTCTATATGATATTCCTATCCAGATACATACACACACACATCTATGCAATCTCGTAATAGAACAGCGGCGACGAGACTAGGCCGTTTATTTCTACCAAGTTTAATTGATGCATCTAGGGCACAGCGACGTTATCGCTTAGGAAGCCTTTTTGAATTCTGTTTTCAAGTGGAACATTGTCAACTCGACCGCGTGCATGTTTAACGAGCATCGTGACGTCATAGCATCGTTTACATAGTTTACATAGAGACATTAGTTGATGTAGAGTTATTGGACTGGTGGTAGGTCATGTTTCTAAGTCCTTCAGTCATTGTAGACTTGAGGCAGGTCACGTGGTTATTCTTCAAGAATGTAGAGTTAATAAATATAGTGCTACGAATTAAGTGTTTGTGAGTTTTATAGGGATTTGCGTAAGTAAGATTTCTTCCATCACATTAATCTACAAAAATAGCTTTTTAATTTAAACACATAACTGAAATTTGAGTATTTATGTTAAACTATCGTTATAAAGAAATTTTGCTACATTTTTAGAATAATATTACTAGATATATCAAAAATCTAAACTAAATGTGCAACTGTTACGATAAATTCAACCCAAGTGTACCTATATTCTTATAACATTAACTAATAAAATATACAAATTATAAAAAATCACGTTGCGACTTACGCGAAATAAAATATCTTTTCTTTTAAATGAATCATGTAACTTACGACCTTAACTAAATAAAACTATATCAATATAGTTAAAATTGTTTGTTATTTTTATTTTATTGTTTAAAATGTCACCCTACTAACCTTCAACTGTTCCTGCTTGTAATCTGGCTGGTAGGGCAGAAGCATCCTGATCTTGCCCCACCGGTTGAAGAACAGCGCGATAGCCCCGATCCACACCAGCAACACCATCACCACAATACCCACTTCGACCCCTCGAACCTGATGAAGAGATTGAAAATATGGGGTGATAATGGCAGCCAAGGCGCAGTATAAGGTCCTTTAAATGACCGAAGTACCCATGACTGATAACTCTAATAATTCTCATAATACTACTTTTTCGCGCTGTAGGACATAGTTCACTCAGTCACTTCAGTCATAGTTTTAAGAGATTCGTGATTTATACTCATGATTAGTAACTAACAGGACTTATCGCGTAAGTTTTTATATAATAAAATTACATAAAAAATTACGCGATAATTTTTTATATTATTCGCGAAGAAATATGAATCGTCAGTCTGCTCGTGACCATGGCTACTGCAACGTAGCCGAAACGTCGGGTTAATAAAGGTAATTTTATTATATAAAAACTTACGCGATAAGTCCTGTGAGTTATTAATCATGAGTATAAATCGCGAATCTCTCAAAACTATGACTGAAGTACCTACATCGTGAAAAAGTAGTATTAAGGGACTTCTGAATGACCGAAGTTCAGTCAACTAGAAAAGGTGGTATATTTTCCAGAATAATGTTAACAAAATAAATGCTATAAAAGTGATAAGTGATGTTGAGATGGTGTGTTATTTTTATGGTCTCTGCCATTGAAGTAGTTTTTATTTTAAGATGATTAATTTTCATACATGTTTTATTTACGCAAATTATGATACAAACGTCATAAAAGCAACGTATAAAATAAATCATTTCAACATTTCATCACCTGTCAATATTAAAACCTTTCACAGAAATATCATAAAACAGGAAACGTAACATTACAACACAGATGTCACTACATGAATAATTTAGAACCCACTGAGTATAAATGTCAATGTGAAAGTACACATTTGCTTTGAACCAAAAGAAACTCTTTGTTGTCTGAATGATTCCATGAAAAACCGTGTTGATCAGGGATAAAAATATTTATTAACTAACTACTGTTGGTCGGTCAATCACACCTATTAACTTTCTGTTCTTCTCAATACGTACACCCACCTTGAGAAGAATGACTCGATTAATTCAATTGATCTCAATATAATTGTTACATTTTTATTCGAATAAATTAAATATATATTATTATTTATTGTTGTTTATGTATGTATGTATATATGTGACAGAGTATAAAGACATATTTTATTTAATATTGCAACGTTTAAGTTAGTTTAGTCTGTAAGCGTGTATCTAGTACCTTACCAAAACCCTCCCAGTTAGGGTGACGTACACTGTAGTTAAAAAATAATAAATATCGTAAAAATAATAAAAATCGTATACTGAGGCAGCACCTTTTCACTGCATCAAGGTTTCCATTTTATTGTTTGAATGTTTGTATTGTGTCCTAATGCAGTGAATAAACTATTTTTCTTTCTTTCTTTCTATTCTTTAAATAGATGTTACCGTGGGGAAGGTAGGAGAAGGGTCAGGTGGCGCCGCGGAGGGCCTAGGGCTCGCCGACAGCCCTCCGTCCTGCTGCGGCGACGTCCTTGGCGGCTCTGCAACAAACAACCAATGGGTAAAGTTGAAGACAGTGAAATCAAATGATTTATATTCAATAATAATTCGACGTAGCTCAGTTGTTTGGGGCTTGACTCTGTATCGAGGGTACAGGGTTCAAATCCCGCTTGAGCATGTACCAATGGAAATGAAGTTTGTTTAATGAATGAATTTCTATGTACATTTTCGTTATAAAAAATACATTACTACCTTCGCAATTGCGGAGATGAACACCTGAACCTCTGATTAAGCCGCAAGGGTTATTGGTCGTGAATGCGTTTTTATGATATTCAATATTCAGCCAGTGAAATTAAATTCTGTTTATACAATATAAAGATCATCATCATCAGCCTGTATCAATCCACTGTTGGCAGGCCTCCCCCAAATGACGCCACTTCACCGTGTCAGTGGCCGTTCGCATCCATTCGATGCCGGCCAACCTGCGCCGTATAAGCCATATATATGCCATATAAAGATCATACATGCCATTTATTTAAAGTAAAAAAATTCACATTGTCTCATGGAAAAACTGCATTTATACGTATATACATATACAAAAAGGGTTGAGATTAAGGATTTTGGCGATATAAACGAAATGGTTCTTGACTTAAGTTTATAATACCAGAATACCGTTTTACATTTGAACCTACCCGTACCCTTGAACCCGTCTTTATAACCCTTATGCACCTATAATATACTGTCAATGTTTCAGTATTGATACGTAATATCGGTATTTATTATTAAGCCTATTTTCCAACTGATCTATTGGTCATCTCTCTTATAAAGTTTTTATTCACCAATATTCGAAATATGACAACACCGATAAAAGTATTAATGTTAACCAAAGAGATCGGAATCAGATACTGGCTACATAATGAACACAGAACAGATACATGTTTATATAAATACATATTAATGCAAATCTTTTCATAGTCTATTAACGCTTCCATATTGGGTCATAGTTCTTTAATCTAATTAGAGATTCGCCGAAACGTTAGCTTTGATCGCTTATTTAAACGCTTAATATTCAGGGAATCTGTCCGAAGTTAGCCGTTAGCGGCAGTTAAATAAGCAATTCCAACAAATTATGTACCTTTCAAAGTTACAGTTGGAGACTTTCGTTTTGTAGACAAATGAACGTTTAGGCCGGAAAGTTTTGTGATTTTTGTAGGGATTATTAATTACGTTGCTTAAATGGTATAGGGTAAAAATGAATGAGATAGATCTGTGATGTTAAATTATACGTTTGTTTTAGATCTCACAGTTTACATAATATTCTACAATTATAACCATTTTAATTAGTTTTTCATCTCAATGTCATCCGATAAATATCAATTTAACTGTACCTCTAGGGCTTCTATAAGTGAAACATACACGTCCAGAGTGCACAGAATCTCGGAGGCATAATAACATTTCCCAGGTTTATCTTAAGCATACATATTGGAGTTGCAATATCATATATCGTAACATTGGATACAGATAACTAGCCATATAACAACTTATCGTGTCATATGAAACAAATAACCTTGTTTTAATAAGTTACTGTTCTTAGCACTGTATTTAAGTCCCAGATTAATCGCAGAGCACATTGCTCATATTCATGTCATATATTAGCCTCATTCAATGTTCCGCTTAGGAATGGCGTGTCTGATGAGACATGATATTGGCTCGACTCCAGATGCAGTTGAGACGGGAATACCCAGTAAAACATTTGCTAACCTTTACCAATTGTACAGTGTACGGAAACATTAATTCAATACTATTTAATATGATTATTTGTTTTGTATATACTTTGTAATACTATATATATTGTAATACTACGTTTAAGGAAAACAACGTGAGGAATTTTACCTTTTCCACGAATAGGTAATAGTTGGTGCTTGTAAATGGCGACGTGGCTTACCACCTGTCACATTGAGCACTGACTATCTGGTCAAAACGTGAGTTCAAAGCGGGCATAGAATTACTACCTCCGCGATTGTGGAGATGGAAACCTGAACCTATGGCTACCCCGCGTTTATTTTTGTTTTGTATTAAGCTGTCTATAGGATAATGGTAGGTTACTTACTTCTGGGCATATAGTAGGTTGCGAGTAAGAAACTGTAAATGAAATAAGTAAATTGGGCAACAAACTAAAATCTACGAACAATTTGCCTTGTTTGTACAGTCATGATCCCGATAGTAGTAATATTAAAGATACAAAGAAAAGACCAGGTTCCTAATATTTTGTCTATCTAAAATGGTATAATAGCCCGATTCGCACCAGAGTAGTACAAAATTGCATATATATCTCAAAACACAATTTGACGACACATTTACGACCATATGCAATTACTAATTATTTACCAAAGAAGCTCAAGTATATCAAGTCAGTAACTAAAACGTCACTTTCCCTAGCTCTTATCACAAACACCATAAGATCCATAATTAAGTGGCCCGTTAATGACGTAAACGATTTCCTACTCCACCAAATGTTTACTTAACACTCGTATAAATTGGGCAATCTGAGCGACCCTCGCCTTTATGGCTGTATTAAGTGCACCTACTACGTCCCGAGCGAGTCTGGGACGTAAAAAGAATGGTAACTAGCTGCCGTTCTTCCCGGTATGTCGTAGGAGACTAGAGGTCAATGGAATCTATAAGGTGACGGCTGGCACCCAGTCACTAATTTTGCATTTAACATGGGAACTAAAATAATCATGCTAAAAATTTATCAACGAATTATCGTCTTTCTAACTTTATATCTACCCCGAAAGTGATTAGAGGACATTAATGTATATGTTGCAATATGACACTTAAAATGTATGCTATGCACTATTGCAACACACACATATATATATACGATTATATATATATGTCATTTTACCTAACATTCTTCTTAAGTCTTGTACGCATCGAGAAGAACAGAAAGCTATGAAGAAGGTTAATGGGTGTGAGTGAAGCAAGAGAGATTAATCAAGGCCCAGGTGGCCAAAATCTCTGCCTATCCCCTTAGTAAAGTAGAGGCGTGAATATATGTAAAGTATATGTATATAATGTACCTTTATATAAGTGAGTTTAATGTGCCTCACTGAGCAACCACTAGGCCCGAACAATGTTAGGTAGACTTAGTGTTTGCACAATGACCTATAAAGTCGCATGGAAGAGTAATTAACTTTCGAGAGTAGGTTAGGTGGTGCTTGATGTGGACATACGTGGGTATAGAATCACGTAAGAGTTTCTTTTTAGGGTGGACAAAACTAAGGAGACATTATATTTGAGTAGGTACAATTTTAACACATAAATGGATTTAAAAACTAACGTATTTTCTGTTCCATGCTTGTCTTTAATCTAATTGGTAAATATAATGCTAAAGCAATGCCTTTTTATAAATCTATACTTCGTACTTATTTATGGAAGTTAGGGATCCTAAGGAATAAATGTAAATAGAATTTTTATAGGCTAGGAATGAAAAATGTAAAAGAAATTACTTGGGTAACACGTTATATTGTTTTAAATCTTTGTTCCTTAAATTGATCCTGGAGTTAAAATAAATTTTGTATACTTCTTCAGAGATTATGTACATATGTATGACAGTATTTCGACCCATTTTCCCACTCATGTGTGACACAGCCTTATGAAATTTCAAACATTGTAACACTTTGGTTTTTAACTCGTTTCAATGCAAATTGCAGCGCTTGATGAATGAAACCTGCAATGCATCAATTTTAGAGTAGAAATTACTGTATTAGACTAAACATTTTTAACGGACCTAAAAGAAGGAATGATTATAAATAATACTCATTTCTAAGAACTTTCTTGTAATTGTTATTTAGTTGAAAATTGTGAATTTGAAGAACATGCACCGTTTTTTATCCTGAAAATATATTAACAATTGCACATGGTACGTAACTCCTTCTAGGACCTATCATTTTCAACCTGTCAAATTAAGTACTATTACTGGTCAACACGTGAGTTCGAGGTGGCCATAAAATTACGAGTCCTACCTCCATAATTGCGGAAATTGAGACCCCAACCTCCAACTACCCCGCAAGGGTAAATGGTCGTAGAAGTGTCTATCTTTATCCCTTCTAACACAGAATTAAGAAATCTCTTTAGAAAAACAAATTTCACGACCATTAAGTAGGTAGAGGTTCAACTGTCCATTGCCTAAGCTGTTAAGTTTTATGTTCACGAATCACTGTTACCTGTTTGAATGTTCTACTTGGAACAGTACTAAACATGCTATCTATTAACAAACTATTGAAAATAATGACATAAACTACAAATTATGGTTGTGAAGTATAGAGTTCAAATCAAACATGAACGAAACATGTCTATGTGTTAAGACTGTTTGATAAAAAGTAAGCTTTGACAGCACCACTCCACTAGCAGTATACTCCAGTTGTATAATTTAATATAATCTGTACTGTAGCGCAGCGTTAAAATATATATTTAGGTGAATTGCTAGCAAGCTGTCTTCTAAATCCAAGTCAATCACAACACCATAAGAATTTATATATTACGAGTATTTAACTGTGACTACGTATAAACTAGAATATTTCATTAATGTCATGAAAACATTTATAGTAGCTTAAAATTAACAAGCAGATATTACAATTTAATTCAACAACATAATAGTCCATCTCCACAATTGTATGACCACCAAACCCACATGTTGACCAGATAATTACTGACTCTACGACACCTGTACCTTTAACTAGTTACTCCGCAAGTTTTAATATTCGTGAAAGTCTGTGTCTGTAGAAACGTACCTATGAACATATTAAACCATTTAGTACAAACGCGCATTAAACAGTTGTTGTTAACCAGTCCAGAGGCAACTGCAATCAACTGTACATTCCCGGGACGCACGCAACAAGTCTTTGACCCAATGTTATGAGCGACTAACCGAGAAATGGGTTGAAGCACTCCCCGGTATTAGCCGGCGACAGTTATATGTGTTTCACTCATATGTGTATAGTCAGCGCTAAAAGTGCAGTCCCAGTAACTTTTTATCAGGTTTAAGTTTATAAGAACGAATGACAATAATTTTAATTTCGAAGAACGTATGGTGGCCATGACAATGCATAGTGGCGCCAGTTTTACAATGTAAGATATTGTCATTTGTTCTTATAAACTTAAACCTTATAAAAAGTTACTGGTGCTGCACTGTTAGCGTTGACTGTACATATTAGAACGTGCTTTGAGCCCTTTCAGACTACCATTCCTTCAACGGACAACAAAGAGATACATATAACATATTATGTAAAGATTAACATCTTTCAGAAAACCAAGATTTATGAAACAAATCTTAAGTTATTAATGCTTATAATTTTCTTATCTTGAATATAATAACAACTTAAATGGAACTAATAATAAAAGTTTTATAATCATTTGTAGTTGTTAAATAATCTATTTGATTATGATTTTGGTATAATTGAATATAATAACACATTGAGTTGACTATCTGTCAACACGTGGGTTCGAGGAGGCTATAGAATTACAACCTTCGCATTTGCGGAGATGGACACCTAAACCTCTGACTACCTCGCTAGGGTTAATGGTCGTGAACAGGTTTGTCTTTATATTTGTGAATATCTTGGTTATAATTGAAATTCACTAAGGTCGTAGTGTATACGTATGTAAAGTTGATTATGTTATGATATGTAACTTTTGTACATCCACATTATACACAATATATTATGTACCTAGCTTGCTTTAGGTTTTCATTTGCCCATCACCGTAATTGCGGATTAAGTGATTTATGAGCGCAACGTTTTGGTAATACCTATATTTATGTTTGTGGAATAAATTCATTGAATTTGTATGAACGTAGGATGCTAAATCGAAAGCTAGGCTTAAATCTGAAATTCATTTCAATTCCACTCAAAATTCAATCCAAATTTAAGTATGTATTAGCATATCCATTTTCAGTTTAATTAGTTTTAGTTTCAATGTAACAGAACAGAATCCTAAACTAGTTTAGAACTTGCAAAGAAGGTAATCATTTACTTTTCTTTTCAATATGTCAACGCATGGTATATCACTACATAGTATAAAACAAAGTAGCTTTCTCTGTCCTTATGTCCCTTTGTATGTTTAAATCTTTGAAACTACGCACCGGATTTTGATGCGGTTTTTTTAATAGATAGAGTGATTCAATAATAAGGTTTATATGTATAATAATATCCATTAAATAGTGGAGTAGGCTATATATTTTATTGCCGTGCGAAGCCGGAGTGGGTCGCTAGTTTCTACTAATTTACTATCATATAAAACCTATTCTCAATATTAATCACCGATTTGAAAGTAAATGGACGATGTTCAATTAAATTCATCCACATAAATTCTTACATACCATAGAAGTCATAAAAGTGGTACTAAATTTTAATTTTAAACTTTACTACTACTTTATTAAACTCTGCTAAAATTATAGCACTTTTGTATTTTTAACTACGGTAAGACGATAGGTAGAAAATTATAAATTTGAATGGCAGCCTAAATGGCGTTCTTTCGTTTTTGTACGCCATACGTATATAGTACAGACTATTTCTAACTCTATCTCGTTCATTTATTCATTCACATCTCAATCATGCATTCACTCAATCAAAACCTAGGTTCCAAAATTATTATTTTCATAGTCGATATTTCGGCGTTATCGACATTGTATACCTACATTACTAAAAAGCCCAAAAAATTCTAAAACATGATCTGAAGCAATTGCTTAGTGTATACGATATTTTTCTTTTAAGATCTGGTGAATTATTATTTGAATGTTGTCTTTTAGTGCCGTTACAATAAAAAATCCTAAAAGCTTTCATGTTTTTCTAGATTATAACATTTTCGCAACGGACGAGAGGGCCGTTCATTATATGTCTATATATAGAGACAAAAAGTTACTACCTTACCAATAATTGCGAAGGTAGTCATTCTATGGCCACTTCGAACCCACGTGTTAGCCAGATAGTCAGTTCTCAATACGACAAGTGTAAAGCCATATCGTCATTTACAAGCACTAACTATTACCAGTTCGGGGAACAAGTAGGTTTCTTCACTATATTTTCCCTCACCGTAGTATTCGACGCATTTCGTTAATGTATTTTTATTACGAAAATATATATCGAAATTCATTAAATATAAAGTATGTATACGCGTATACCTAATTTACGTATACTTTCACAACATGTTTTTTATATCAAAGGGTTGACAAACAAAGCTCAAAACCTGCGTAAACCGAGCCAACGAGGAAACAAAAGAGCCAGTGTTTTCTCAGAACAGCACTCCCGTAATATTTGCGTGAGCCACATGTTCCAGCATAAAGTTTATTCAGCATAACGTAAATGCAATTTAACGTGTTCCACGTCCCGGTTTTTACAATCGACCGTTTTGTTCTCTTGAGTGATATTGGTATACTTATACGTTCTGGGTCAAATAGAATATAATCTTTTAAAGAATAAAATTGCATTCATTTTATATGTTATAATTTAACTATATCTCTTTTTTGAAACAATCGGTAGTTTCTGTTTGATGTTTTGTTTTGTTTAGTTTCAGTTGAATGTACATTTCTAATTCCGGATAAAATTTACTTGAGGTCTTATTTAGGTATCAAACTGTGTGTATCTAGTATCTATGTACGTATAATGCCTACATGAATATAATATTTGACGTTACTAAGAATTGTTGGCAAACCCGAAAGAATCTTCGTACGAAATACAATAAAAGGTGTAAAGCCAAACACTACAATTGCAATTCGTTAAATAATCTAAGGAATCCCTTAGTAGCCCAGCTGTCATAACAACCATTTTAGATTTGATTGGCACATTCACATAAATACAACAACAAACGTTTACGTAGCGTATGTAATGTTTACTACTATTTTATTTTGGTATAGCCATTGAAAAAACTGCCAACGTAAACAATCACAAACAACGTCATTTCATTCATTGTTCAATATCACAGCTTCTTTTCCAATGTACACGGTATAAAAAAATATTTGTGCATCAAAGTACCTTATATAACTTTCATATTTAGATGGGGTGTTTAAAATGAATATAGATTATTGTTTGTACGCCGTTTGTACTATATAACTAAAATATACCATGTCAAACGGATCCTTTATTGTACTCAAAAAAAATTTTTTTTCTTGTAATAAAGCCAAGAAAATAAAAGTGTCTTATCTATAAATTTCCACCATTTTAATACTAATAATTTATTTATTTTAGCATTGTAGTTAGTCCATACACTTGTTGAATATGCACTTTCTAAATTGTAAGTAAATAAACTAAAGCAAACAATAAGATTTGCACTAAATTAAACGCCCTTTTATAAAGTCTGCATTACCTTCCCTTGAATTTAATTCAGACTCTGTAAACCAGAAAATTTCATCTTTAAAGGAATGTCTCCAAGGTACAGGCATTATATAAGACTGGAGATAAGACCTAAACGTCTTTAACAGAATATTTTATTACAGGAATTCACCTAGAATATTATCTAGCTTCTAGGAAGTAGTGAAGAGGAAAGTTTTGTTATCTCAGTTTCTGTAAGTAACATTTTATTAAATATTTTCTTTTACGAATATGTTACTGCTTTAGGATTTATTAAATTTATCAAGTAATTTATTTTAGTGCTGTGAGTTAAATAATGCTTATATGCGGTATGTTTGTACATAATACATTTCATTCATAACTAACGAGGTTCTGTGATTTCTGCCTACCCCTCTACAGGGAATCAGGCGTGATGTGTATGTATGTAAAATTAACCACAAATATTCTTTATTCAAAAAACTAGTAACCTTTATAAAACAAATTGTTTATAGGAATAAAGCTATTCTAAAGATGACCTGGATCGTTAGATATTTAGTGCTATAGTAAACTTTAACTATCCAGCCTGATACTAATAAAATTTTATTACGAAAATAAAATAGAAATGTTAAATAGTCTAGGGCTACAGAAGTGCATTCTTTACTATTTGAATGGTAGTAAAACCTCTATTCCTTGGAATAGGTCAGTGTTTATGAATACTGATACGTTAACAACCTATCAAGATGGCCATAGAATCACTAACTCCACAGTTTTAGACACTTGAATCACTTACTATCTTGTAACGGTTTATATTCGTCATAATGTTATATTAAAAAGGAAAACACGTATAACAGTGAACTTTAGTACACATTTTCATCTTAAGCTTGATACTTAAAATACCTAAAGAGGTTAATACTCCAACATTACTACTCTAAGGGTTGAGCCAAATGTACATGATTCTGCGAAGATGAAAATGACTCAGCGATTCACAAAGCATTAAGCCGCATAACTGTCAGAATCATTTTTATAACCCAAACGGCGAAAAGTGGGTTAATGCTTCAACCCATTTGGTTGCTGTATTGAAGATGCTGATTTCAATACAGCACTTGACCTAGTGATTGCTGTTTGGTTCATTAGGTAAGTAATCTGACGGTTTTAGTACATTGATTTAGCTTGTATTGGGTTATTATTAAGAAATGCTTTTGTTTACAAACAAAACAATCGCTTTAACGAACATTAACCTTTGCGGAGTAGACAGAGGTTCGTGTGTTCATCTACGTAGTTTAGGAGTTTGTGGTTCTATGACTATAAGCACTGACTTCCTAAGAATGTTTACGCTATTCGTAATATTCGGTGTATTTCACAATAGTATTTTGTTGCGAAAATCTACTTATAAAATCAGTAACTTCATTTCCATTGGCACATACTCCAAGGATTGAACCTTGTACCCACTGTTGCAGAGTCAAACTAAAGTACAAAAGCACATTAATATAATCAAAATATTAATATTATTAGGGAAACAATTACAATAATTGACCTAGCCCCTTAATTAGCAGATTCAAGATTAGTGTCAAGGGTACTAGTTAATGTATATTGAAGTAATATATGCTTATTTTAGATTTGTAAATAAATAAATAGCATATATAATAAACCACCTGACTGAAAAGTAGAAAAAAACCGTAGTTCCTAACTCTGCCCCCACCGAGAATCAAACCCGCGAACCCTCTATTAACATTCAGCATTCAGATGGTTAACCATTCGCGCTACGGAGGTCGTCAAATATGATGATATCATGTATGTATATCACAGCAAATTAGTTTAGCTCAGAAGCGAAACCTAATCACGGCTGCATATAGAATTGTGCCGAGGGAACAATAAAGACGAGATTCGTCTGCAGACGGGAATCCAATATTACTTACTCCGTACCCACTCAGTACATGTCTCTACACAGCTTCTAGGATTACGACATTGATATTTATATGCAAATTCTTATGGAATTGTGTGGTTGTGCATGGAATAAACAACCTTATAATCATGTTATGTTTCTAATAAGAATGTAATTTAAGACAAGCATTAGTTTACGAGTAAGTATAGTTCTGTATAGATTTCGGATTTTAAAATAAGGGCTAATATGAGCTTTTTAGAGTTTAATGTAAAATACATAAATAATATGGCCCTGTGCGGGTCTCGAGCGTAAATGTTATGTCAAATATAGTTCCTCTCCCTAATAATGTGCGCATCCATTGCATTGTTACATTGTGCAAAGGATTAGCAACCTATTACCAATATTCTATGTGAATGCCAATACAAAACTCACACTAACCCTAACAGCCAACATTCAAAGACGACAAATAACTCTCCAAGCTTTACTCATGACGTTAGTATATATTTATACATACATACACATCACGACTGATTCCCTGTAGAGGGGTAGACAGATCACGAGATCACGGATCCCCATTTGTCCCGATCCTGACAAACCACTTTCGCTTCATTGACATTCATACATCCAATTATTTATATGAATGATTTTATTTCTGTAGTTTTTGTAGGTAAAACTATTAACCCCTTAACAAACTTCAATAAAATAAATTATAAACCATTTAATTAACATTTACTAATGTTAACATTTAATTCATCTCACAAGCATACATTTTCATTACCAATCCTAGTACTTAAATTGTAAGACCTAGGTTACATGTCACTAAAAACCTTTAGTCCCGTATCATAACCAGAACATTCTGCCTGTGACTGCGCAATACCTATCATAATTGATTATCCGAGCACAGGCCCATTGTTTCAGTGGATTCTTGGATTAACAATGCCTGGTGAACAATGCTGCTTCAAGTGTAACATGTAGTTATATTAGTGCTGCTTGTATGAACTTGCGAGATAAGTAGTAACCGTTGGAAATTCATATAACCATATGGTCGTTTTTGTTGGAGAAATGATTAAATTAGACACTAAAAACAACTATCTAAAAATTGAGTTCTATATTATATTTGGTGTGGTTCTCTGTTGTGTGCATTCTTTTATTCATTAGAAGGCAGGTTAATTTAATATAATATAACCTTTTAGAGTTGTTAGAAGCTTCATTGGAATCATTTTCATCGTAAGTCATTAAAAACTCACGATACTTAAACTGACCAGTACCTTACTTACCGATTGGTGAGTTTAACGACATTTGCATATACAGACTAACTACTCAATATGACTGACAGATCTAGAGTCAGTTAAATCTGTAAAATCAACTTACCCAGTGTGCGGAAGACAATAGGCCTGCTCCTGTACTTGTGTCCACCCCACAAAGCTGCGACGGTGACCTGGTACTGCGTGTCCGCCTCCAGACCACTCAGAATGACCGCGTCGCTGTTCCCCGCCACCTCGAGCACCACTCTGTAACTGACAGACATCAGTCAATGCGCTGTTTGACGTTCAACGTCAGTCACATGTGATATTTGACGTGCATTGTTAGTTGAATGCGGTTTTTGACTTATGAACCCACACTTAAAGGGCTACTGTGTCTATTTTTACATAGATTTATATCTATAGTCGCCTTTATGACATGCTAAAAAGAAGGCAGCTGGTGATTTTCTAATCAAGTTCCACACTAACAAAGTTAATAACTCAGCGGAACAATGATACCACGTCTTTAGATTTGAACATCTTATTAAATTCAATACTTTGTCAACGAGATTTATTGTGAGAAAGATATCCTTTTTTGTTACATCTTTCGAGAAATATGAACCTTTAGGAAATAAATTATTTGAAAAAGGTAAACTTTTTAACAGCGAAAACATCTTATCTTACTTTCATCTTTGTTACAACTTTACCAATTTCCCAAAGAAAGTACTTTGTAATATTAAGGCTAAAATTAAAATCTAACAAATAATAAAGAACTTAAGAAGCATTGACTGCTTGTTTTTTTCATAAAATTGTAATTAGAAAAGTTTTTGTGAATATTTTATATGAATATGCTTTCTGCAATACCTATCGTATCATATAATTATTAAACTTTATATTATAATACAGTAATGTATGTTGGGGAGTTTACTTACACTTTTACTTTGGGTACTGCCTACGTATGAATTTAGAAATCTATTATATCATATCATTGTAATTCTTATTTATATCTCATCAGGTTAGGAAATCGTAGCCCGGTCAAGAACCATCAAGAAACTCTACCCGCGGGAATATATCACTATTATCTCAAACAATACCTAAAATATGATGACGTACCACCGTGATAATTCCGGCTAGAACATATTGGCTCGGCAACCAGGACAAAATAGAGATGATTTCTCCTGGGGCCTGCCTCGAATAAGCTACACTTGTTCGTGAGCCGATAAATATATTGAGAGTAGGCAAGTTGTTGATTGCCACTCTACATGCGAACTAACTAATGTATATAGGCCACTTCGCAGGTTAAGGTATAGGCTTTTCTAGAAATGAATAGTCTCGTAATTGTGTGATAGGTGGATAGTTTAAATGTGGCTGCCGGTTTGCAACACGTAACAGATTAGTATTACAGAGATGTTTATTTTGGTATTTGTAATAGTCTAATGATTTCTTTTGTTGTACTTTCATTCACGTCCAGTCACGTCCAAAAGACAAATAAATATATGTATATCTCTTAGTTTTTGCTGATAAGTAAACTTACATATCGTTACTCAATACATTATTAAAATAGCTCATGAATTTTACATGTTTTAATAGTTTGACAATATGATCAAGGATATGATAATTGTATATATATTTGTAGTAACTAGTTTACTAACTTATGTTATCAATCAAGGAGATTTTATTTAACTCTTCAATAAAACGATACTGACAATTATAACGACCTAAACAGCACTCAACATTCCGCAATTGAATATATAATATTATGCCACTTTTTCTACAAAATTCTCTCTCCAAGCATCCAGGTCAACGGCTAATTAAATTCACAATACATCCAATAAGGCCCATTAGCTGAGCGAGACTGATGCGAGCGAATTATTCAGGAGCTTTCCCTGTCACGGTGGACGTTTAACGAACTCGGACAACGGAGATTATGCCTGAATAAGCTATCAGGTAAATACTGGTATTTACGGACATGATCTTGCTACGTGACGTAAAAGAATGCTAACTAGCTGCTGTTCTTTCAGGGATGTCGTAGGAGGCGACTATGAGGTAGGGTGAATATATCCCGCTGGGAACCTGTCACCAATGTGCTAAATTACATCATATTACCAATATTCATGCAAAAGGTGACCTAGAAAATATCATGGCTCGGAGGTTCAGTCCACATTGAAAGGGATCAAAAGACGTTAATGTATGTGTATGCATCACGGCATGTCCGTTTAGGCTAAAGCTTAGAGTGTAGGTTGATTTCTTACTGTAATATTATATTAAGTGAATGAGGATTACGACGTAAACACTTTTGATTGTTTCCAAAGTTAGTAATTATTCCTAAATATGTGGTTTCCTAATAAGAAATTCTACTATATGTATAAAAATAGGCTTCTTTTAATTAAAAAACTTTTTTAAGAATAACAATAGTCGCTACAGATTTTACGGAAGTGGTTGACCTAAATATACATATGAAAATTGATTTTCGGTCATTATAACACATGATACCAAAGTTGATACATCTGATATGAGTACAGCATATTTGGAGATGCAAACATTGACAAAAAGCTATGCAGAATGCATTGGTTTCATGCAGCGAAATATTTTAATTAAAATTTTCAACTAGAATTCAACAAACGTGCGGTATTGATGTCACAAAAATATATTTTCTGTATAGTTTAATGTTGAAGGGAGTTTTTTGCTTGTCAATTTTAATTTTATTTCATACGGATATTTTTATTGATACCAATAAAGTTGGGAGTTGTAAGTTATAGGTAGTATAGTATTTGGAATAGGCTCTGTCATGTTACATACAGAGATTTATTGGTAGCGTGTACGGTGTGATTTCATTTAGGATTTTATTTAACGTTCTTTAATTTATTTAAACTATAGGATAAGTAATAGCAGTTCTAAAGTTAAACAAATATTTTTATTCTAACCTTAATACAAAAAAAATATTGTTACTCTTAATTGAAAATAATCATGTGTAAACCTAAATTCAAACAATATTTCTGAATAATACATTATCACTACCTAAAGTTCTTAATTTTATCTTTACCTTAATACAAAAAATACCAATCCCAAATTAAAACAATATTTCTTAATAATACATTATTACTACCTAAAACTCTCACCCTTATGATAAGTAAATACATATGCTGCTCCAGATGCCTTCTACATCGTGAAAAACAACCTTACTCTCTAAGTCCCAGATAAGTACGACATTTCAGAGCCCCTATTACCCTCGTTAACCCTGATCCGGTTATAACCAGAAATCACTTTGCTCCTACTTCGTTTATCTGAAATCGATTGTGCAAATACCCAATGGCACTTTTACATGAACTTGCGTGCAGTGGAGGCGTTTATCAAATTATTGTAGGCAACCATGATTTCAAAATTACCCTTATTTCAATTGAAAATAAAGTTTAGATTTGATCGAATGTATTTCAATTTGAATGTCGATGTTTTGGAGCGCATTCTGTTTTAATTGCTACCGATTTTTATTTTAAATAACATGCATTTAAACTATATCTATTTGGGTGACAGTTTTATGAAATGCAAATCTTAAGTAGACAGTTTAAGAACTCGTCACTTAAACGATTTTGGAATAAGGGCATGAATTGAAGGAAAGAAAATCTTTTAGTACCAGATTTTGCATTATCATAACTAATGACATGTCCCATTATATACTTAACTTAAAGTATGAATGATGATAATAATAATAAATATTATAAGATCACTTTTACTTTACTTATTTACTTATACTTGACTTGCTTATAAGTTCTCTGCTAAGTTCATATTATATCTCCAATCTTCAGTCTACCCCAAAACGACATAATAACGCGAATACTTATGCACCTAAATAACTAAAGTAAATAAAATATACCAACACGTTCATATAGTTACGTATTTATGTAAAGATTTACTACACAAGCAAATTTCGTAGTCGGAATTCGTAGCAAGCAATACAAAGATTTACATTTCATCAAAGGCAACCTATTTCACATCTACACAAGGCATTCTTGCTTGTCAGTTCTGAACATTCATTGATCTTTGTATTATTAAACATGTATACGAGGGATAGTGTGTGTTAATGCTACATTTGTTGCTAAATTGAAACTGCTTTTTGGAAATCAAACAAGACTAGTTTAGTATAATCATAAATAAATAAACACATATTCTAAGTTTATATTATGTTTTTTTGCAAGTTGTGATTTAAATTCCAGGATTTATTCCACTTAAAAGGGTATTTGTTATCAATTTAGAGCGGAGCGTAATATAAATAAGTAATGTAAGTAATATTTATTAAATACGTGGATTATTCGGTTCAACGCTGCTAGTGTGCTGGGGACTTTTGACCGTTTAGATTTGGAACACTAGTGGTGCAATGTAAAATGTTACTCATTGTAAGTTATAAGTTGTTTCTGAGCCAAAATACTAAAGAGATTTTTTTTAGTATTGTTTTTTCTGCATCTATATTTAACATGTCAATAAAATAAGTATGAATTATTACCAGGGCAAAGGATTGGGCATCACAATTGCTCGTATATTGATTTTAATTTTATAAAAATGTTCCAATAAATTCTTGCTCAAATATTTATGAGTATATTCACGGTACATTAAACGAACCATTCCCTTCATTTTTACTGTCTCCCTTTCGAAATGATAACGACAAGTGGTGCAAAGAGCAACCTTGAAGACATTGGAACCTTTCCAATCTGCACTTATGACAGTGACGAAGGTTCTGACCTAATTCATATTGTCACTGGGGGAAGCTATGTCCACTCCGACATTATATAATGGTACTAACATACATATAAACATAAGTATTAATGTCTATAGATGGTCAGAACGTTAGCAAGGGTTTTCTTTAACTCATTTTCTATCACAGTATTCTATACCATTATTCAAATTACATTTCAAAAGTCTATCGTCGTTCACAGATAACCCATATATGAAGGTTACTTAGGTATTTTCTTGCAACTTAAGTATCCGTGTAGTATAACTAATTTTTTTTATTATCCCTAGTAGTTGAATTTAGATTATAAGAAAAAGAATAGGTTTTGGGTGATAAAATTCCATCTCAATAATTAACTTATAATGAACACTTAACACCAGACTATCCCGAAGGGGTTATACGGTAAAAACACATAAATACTTCGTTTTATTCCCATAGATATTCAACACTAAATTACTGTATATATTTTCAAAAGAAATTTTTATACAAGTTATTCTTGGCCTAATAAGACATATAACAGTCAGATAGACGCTATATTTAAAAAAGGTGAAGTTAGGTTTACCTATAACCGCCGAGATTGTATGAGAAGATGCATGAATGTCAATGAAGCGTAAGTGGTCTGACAGGATCGGGACAAATGGGGATCCGTGATCTCTGTCTACCCCTCTACAGGGAATCAGGCTTAATGTGTATGTATGTATGTTATTCTGGTATATGTATATTTTCAAAACTTACCTCGCATCTGAAGGTTTGTATGTGACGTCATACTTCTCGACGATGTCAGCCGTGGTAGACCAGGACACTCGCACCGTGGTTGGGTTCAGAAACGTCACTGTGATGTTCTCTGGAATGCCTGGACCCATTGAACCTGGAAGTATCGAGATTCTGTAACTAGCTGTGGTACTCAATCATACATATAGTACTTTACTTCTTATCTATGTCTTTTCTTGCCCAGTTAGGGTATATACATATGTTAAATTTTAAACATAATAATTATTAAATTATTATGGTTCTTTATAATTTATTTTTGTAACTGGCACAGGGCAAAAATCCTGAAAGCCGGAGTTTCTTGTTGGTGGTTTTCCGAGCCAGGGCTTCCGAACCAACGGTAGACTTTCAATGCTAAGAGACAACCAGTGTCAGGCAAACGTTTTGACTTTCAATGAATGTACTGTACTTTGACGTTGAATCCTGTGAAATCTACGCCGCTCTCACATCCGCTAACTTTCCCAAGCGTGATATTTTGTTGTTTACTCATACGTTATGATTTAGAGGAGGAGGGGTAAGATATATTTGTAAGAATGTACCTTTTTCTTAAATATTTGCGCGGTGCGAATCCCACGTTAAAAGAAAAAGAGAAAAGGATTAATCAAAATGTTCTGTTTCTGTCTAATATTGGTAATTAAACACGTGACTTCACGTATTTCATAATTTATATTTACTATCTTTGAGTATTCAGGACGTACTTTGTTGTTCTGTATTTCGCCAACACATTATCCTTTGGATTGCTTTAATCTCCGTAATGGATACAGAGTTTCGTTGGCCCAAAGAGGATAACGTAGCAAATAAAACCTCCTTCAATGTTGTACCTCAATACGTGCTTTTGGTTAGAAGTAGCTGAATGCAGTGATTCTTACAGTACGCTTGCTGGTCTGCGGGATTTATATATACTACGTTCTCGGCATGTCAAAAGAGGCAACCATAATAGGGCAATTTTAGTTCTTAGTGAGCGATTTCGGTAAGTAATATATGTATATTCTGTGACATGTTTTTTTCCATCTAAGACATTAATAAAAACATAAGAGATTATATGTGATTATTACATTCAGTAAATTCAACAATCATCATCCATAACAACCTCATAAGTTATACTTCCTTTAAAGCGAATATCTTCCAGTGTCGTACATTCTACCCTTAGCTGCATGCATACATACATATCACGCCTGATGTCCTGCAGAGCGCAAAGCAGAGATCACAGATCCCCATTCGTCCAGATCCTAACAGATCACTTTCGCTTCATTGACACTCATACACCTCTTCGTATACACTCGGCGGTTATGGGTACTTCTAACGTCACTTCTCCTTCACTTTCACATCCTTTTTCAATATATACATATACCTACTTAAACTATCTATATCATGCCTTTGTACAATATACATACTGTGCATTTTCCTACCACATTACTTATATATCTATCCCGTACTTACCACCATGAACGATAGTGAGTAGGACAGAGAGCGCGGCGAAGGCGACGACGATAAGCGCGGGCGGCCCGCGCCGCATGTCGGGCACGCCGCAGCGCTCATGCCATACCGCTTCTGGAAGGAAATTGTGTGTGTTAGACTATAGATGGCGGTAGAGGGAAGATAAGAAGAGGATGAAATATATATAAATGTCACTCGCGTCCTATGACAATGTGTAGTTCGTTCTTTTTATTCATTATCACCTTAATATTCATATTACATAATTTATGAAATAAAAATCAACAAAATAAAGATCTGTTGATAGGTGGATTGACACAAGCTGATGATGATACAAAAGAGCTTTTTATCTATTGACAATAACTTAACATACATACATACATATACATTTCTCCCTTTCGGGGTGGAACTTGGGCACAGGAAAACATCTTCTTGGTCACTTGTTAGCACGATATTATGGTTTCGATGTCATATGAAATATGGGCAACAGGTTGCTAGTTTATCTCCTAAGAGATGCTATAAGCCCTAGTCCCTACGTCGTCTGCTTGCCGACGAACGGCAGCTACTCAGCATTCGTTTATCGTCCCAGCTAGCATGGGACTAGAAATACAATAACGTTTGTATTATTTTTCTATTGAAACGCTTATAATACACGAAGAGTTTTATTATTTATGTTATCTTCAATCTACCTCATGCTTCCTTAAATATGTATTAAGTTTTCAAAATAACAAGCTAAGTCAAAATTCATGAAGAACTTTTAACACGAAAATCCGCCTAAGACAAAACGATCCCGCTAATGTTAATAAATTCATGCAAATTAACAATTCACACACGTTACTGAAACTGCATTAAACATCGGATGTCTGCATATTTAAGTCAGTGGCTTAACTCTGGCTATCCAAGTAACGTATGCTTCGGTTTGACGTGTGGATTTTCCGTTAAACGCAAAGTTTCAAATTGTTCATGCTAATTAAAATATTACCACCTAGGTTTGAAACACTGTTCCTTTATTCAATATGAATTGTTTTATTCATACATACACATTTATGTTTTAATTCCCTATTAGGGTGGATGGAAGTTGGAGATATAAATTCGACGTAGCTCAGTTGTTTGAGTCTTGACTCTTATCAGTGCGTACAGGGTTCAAATCCCACTTGAGCATGTACCAATGGAAATGAAGTTTAAGGAATTTCTATGTATAAAAATAAATTTACGAAATGCGTCGAATATTACGGTGAGAGAAAACTTCATGAAGAAACCTACCTGTTCCCCGAACTGCTTGTAAATGGCGAGATGACTTTCCATCTGTCACATTGAGTACTGACTATCTGGTCAACACGTGGGTTCGAGGTGGCCATAGAATTACTATCTTCGCAATTGTGGAGTTAATGGCCATGAGCGCGATTTACTTTATTTTACATTACATAAAGGAATAATGATGTTATGAAATTAAGTTCCGTAAATAAATAAAAAAATATCACATTAATACATTTAAATATACTCGTATATTTGACGTCCTTTAAAACTACATAATATTTAGAAAAGACACAATCTTAAAATCATAATATTTTCAGGACTCTTAGCATTATAGCATTTTATTCACTGAAATCATCAGCCTACATAAAACTATTTAGCCAAAATATCAACTTGTGTTCTATTTCAGTCCCGTATTATTTAAGTTATTGACATATTAATGTATAAGTAGAACAAATAACTTAGTGTAGGTGGTAAGAAAAACTAGAACACACCGTGTCACCCACGACGATTTGTCTGTCACTTGTTTATATACCTACATTTAAAAAAAGAACGCATTTTATTTTGTAGTAGACTGTGACAAAAATAGAAAGTTTATTAGTTGCTATTATTACACCAATTGAACTAGCCCCTTAGTAAGTACATTTAAGACTTGTGTTAAGGGTACTAGTTAACGTATATTTTAGAAATATATACATATTATATATAGATTAATACATATAAAGGATATATAATCAACGACCAGCCTGAAAAGCAGTAGGAAAACGTAGTTCTTAACTCATCCTCCACCGGGAATCGAACCCGGGACCTCACAATTAGCGTTCAGGCGTCTAACCAATTGCGCCACGGAGGTTCTCAAACTGTGTTTGGTTTACTGGTATGTCGTAGGAGGTAACTAAGGTACTGGGGTAAAATGAAATTTATTGGGGCGTTGAGAAGAAAATTGTCATCAGTATTATATATCTGCGTCATAATAGCTCCGATAGTTTCAATAAAGTGATCGAGAAGGTACTAAGGGACTACTAGGTAAGGACTACTAAGTTTTGAGCACCCTAAAAGGTACGAAAGAAAGTTAATGTGTTTATATAAAACTATACCGCCAAAAGCTTTGTTTTGTTGTTTTACTATTGGCAACACATATTTAAGAACATTATTTCAGAAAATTGAATGAAACACTCATGATGCAGTCTCCGTCACAATATGGTGATTTAGTAACGCTTGCTATCCATTCTCTCCATTAACCGCCAGTCACCTCGTACGAAATGTATTAAGCATTTTCTTTAAGATTCACTAGCACTAACTACAAGTACATTTTCGAACGCCAAATAAAACTTCACACTAGAACAGCGACAAATGGTGTGATTCAAAAGACGCTCCATTTACTCGACTCGTTTCTCTCATCAGTTGTTAGCATGGAAATGTCGTTGCTATTGTGATCGGTACACATTGTTGAATTGTGAAGCGTTTATCATGCCACATGTCTTGATACAGAGTTTGAATACGTTTGTGGATTCTAAGGTTTACTTGAACCATTGTGTGGAGAGTTTGGTGACGAGTTTAGTTAATATTTAAATAAATGAATGTTGGTGTAATACTTTAGAATGTATGTACTGAAAATCTGATAAAAACAGGATATATTCATCAAACTCATTGATTTCAGTGTTTGAATGTTACCTCATTATGCTCAGATTGGAATATGAATTCTAGCATTGATAAATTAAACAGATTTGTGTAAGTAACATAATTGCAAAACAATTATATTTGAATTATGCATTACATTAAATAGACGATACATTACATTACAAGATGTAAAGATTAGGGAGTTACCAAAGTTTGAAGAAAAAATCGGTTTATAGACGCATGAGGTTGACGTATGCATATTTTATCACTACAGTCTCATACTAAGAAATTCCATTGTTTTGTTTCCTCAACACAAATTCATAGTGAGTCAAAACATAGTATTTGGAATTCAAAAACACATCCCTACATCCCAGGTTTTCCATTCTGGTCAGTCAACGAGGGGTTGTGTGCATGACATGCTGGGTCGACGGCTGCTTTGCAATTCAGATGAAGGATATTCAGATTCTACTTGGACAGGTCATATCTGAGCTCCTGAAAGATATTTGGAATATTTCGTTCCGGATTCCGAATGAAAGAGGGGTAAATAATGCTTAGTGTAACTTAAAACACAGAATAAAAGTCATATTGAAAAAGGGTGACGTTGCAAGTACCTATAGCTACCGAGTGTGTATAAAGAGGTGTATGAATGTCAATGAAGCGAAAGTGATTTTCTCAGGATTGGGACAGTCGGTCGGTCTCTACCTTCCTCTCTACAGGGGATCGGACTTCGTATTATGTATGTATGTAAAAAAACGTTTATAAATCGAGTATAAAATAATAGTTTGAGCATAAATGTGTATTTGTTATGTGTGTTCATAAACGGTTTCCAATTCTCACTGTAAATATTGTATATTTACAGTGGTGTAGTGTTTGGACACTGGAAATTGGCATACAAATCTCTGTCTGCTCCACAGGCGGTTATAGTTGTGATATATATCTTATAAAACATAAGTAGCTTGCCAATATCGCGAACCGAAACTTAATATTACGAACTAAGAACCCATATTACCGCGAAATAAACATACAAAAATGAGCAACCCTACAAAATTCGAACAAAACGCTTTTCAGAAAGTCCTAGAAGTTCCCGTAAGCTAAATACCTACTCCGTATCGGATTCTGCCTATTTGAAAGTTCTATTTCAATCTATCCGGACTCGAGGGATGGCCTCGGGCGATCGAATATTCAAAATGTTTAAATAGGTCAATAGACTTGCTTAGCTTGCGATAAAAGCCTTCCAACTTTTCCAAACTAATGCACTATTTTTGAACCTGTCATATTTTGTTCCTGGATATCTCGTAGCTTTGAATGACATGAGACTTTCCAATTACTCGTATGATCGTTTTATAGTTTATATCTGGAGGAAATGGAATGTTGAATGATATGAGAACAAAGAAAATTGAAACTTCTGGCCGCTTTAGTTGCTAGACCCATAAAAAATACCGACCTGATGTTTATGATAGGTCATTATAAAAACTATAAATACTCCACGTTCTCAAGTAAATTAAAAAGTAGATTGTTACACAAATCAGAGATAAAGTACCTCTGCATGAACCAAGATCAATTAGTAACTTTATTAATTATTTTATACTGTTGTTTTAAAACAATGAATACAAAATCTTTTATTTATTTCCTAAGAAGATATGTATATTCAATTCGCATTGCATTTAAAAGCTGGCAAACAATATAATCACGAATACACAACTGCTATTTCCACAATATGTAAACCTCATTTTTTCTTTGTCCATATGTACGCCATTTTCTCCTAATACCATATTCCTTTACACAAGACATCGATTATGCGTAAGCAACTTATATAGGGTTTCTTAATACTTTTTGTGCGCGCATGGCTGTAAATGTAATCCTAGCAACGGATTTATCGCCAACCCAAAAATGAAAATGGCTTCGATCAAAACAGCCATTTATTCTTTAACGCGAAATATCGAATTTGATGCTCCTTTTTTGTCTTCATACGGTTAAGAGTAGGATAGAATGAACTAGTTCTTTGGTTCTATTTTAGCGAGGTTTTGTAAATAACGAATTGAGTCATTAAGTAACATTATATTATGAGACTAAAATGTTGTTCATTTAGCATTTTGATAAGATTAAAATATTGCCCATTAATTACATTTTGAATCCAATTTACCAAAATTCATGAATATTAAGAACGAATATTGAGTGTTGTCCTAAAAATATCAATCCGAATATCTATGCCCACGCTTTGTTAACTTTCTGACAGGAAAAAAATTAAGGTCAGATATATGATACATAATATGATTGGGTGAAATAAAGGTATTATTATCTTTATTAATTTACCGTGATACCACCCGGTCTCACAAAGTAAATAAAATAATATACATATGTATGTTTGAGATTGTGAATGTATTTTAAATATGCTTTTTAAAACGAGTATACGTTTTGTATAGAACAGAAGATAATGCATGAGAAAGCTAGGTAATGATAAATAGATATTGGTAATCTTGTGAGGAGGTAAATATGACGTCAATATTATGTATGTATAAATAATAAATTAAAATGTATGATTATCTTCAAGTTTTTTTTTTTCAGTGTCATTCACTTGTTAAGCCAAGTTCGCAATATCTAATAATAACATGGATGCGTGACAAAACTCTCTTATTTCTAAGCATGTGCTTGAAATAAATGGGCATAAGTAGAAACATAGCTGCGTCATTACTTACTAGCTATAAATCGAACGATACGCTAGTCATATACATAGCATACTACTTATTTACTTTATTTACTACTTACTTACATTAGCATACTACTTAATAAGTTTTTTTATTTGAAACTACTATAGTTTTTAGAAGTGACTTAGTCATACGAAATTTGGTATCAACACTACTTAAGAAGTGATATATTGGAAAATCACAAAAACTCAAAAACCATCATCCGAAAAGACGTAAATAAAACTTTTACCGTAGAAAATTTTGACAAATTTTACCTGTTTTTAGGAATGTCATTTGGGTTATTATAGATAATTATATGATTACAAGCTCATCACACAAGCAACCTTAACAAAAACTAGGACTTTTGTCATCTCTTATAACATTCCATAAACACAACATCTCGTAATATGAAATAATTAAGTTATTCTTTAGGACATACATACATACGTATACGTCCTTAATCCCTTTAAAGTTGGCCATGACCTTACAGAGAATTACCTACATCTTCTTAGCCACTTATTAGCAAGAATATTGGGGTCTTGATGTTATACAGACCTTTTGTGTTAGGTCACTAGCCTGTTGCCTAATAGATGCCAGTTAGCACTAGTGTCCTACACGCCTTTTACGACAATCCGGGCAATAAGGCAGCTAGTTAGCTTTCTTTAACGTCCCAGACTACAACGGGACTTCTTTAACTTATATACATAGAAAATCGCGCTTGTATGCTCATACTAACTTTCAAGCAACAAAATAGAGTCTCGATGTGTTATAAAGTCGTAGAGTGCACCATTTTACGACGTTTGCTTTGATGCTCTAACGATGCAACACACTGAAGTGTCCCAAGACATTGATTTTTAAACTCACTCCCAGCTAACAAAGTTTCTATTTTTACAATATATGTTTAGTTTAGAGTTGTAGGGAGAATATCGTAGTTTAAAAGTATGGTTACTAGTTTGGTTCAGGTTTGGCTATTGTTTATTCGTTGACTTGGAATTTAAGACTATAGTTAAGGACGACTGATCCAGTGCGCTTACTAAGCGGTCGGAGACTACCTTGCCGATGCTCAGGGTTGACAATGAGTGCGTCAAAGCTCTATGTGCAAAAATAATAACAAATAATTATGTTTCTTTTTAATTTGGTTTTGTAACTGTCACTGGGTAAAAGATCCTGAAAGCCGGGTTGGTTCTTCTTCGAGTTTCAATGCTAAGAGACAACCAGTGTCAGGCAAATGTTTTGACTTTCAATAAATTTACTGAGCTTGTACTTTAGTTAAATAAAAACATTTGACTTTGACTTTTATTACATCAATACACACTTCCGTGAGCACTCATAGAGTTGTATGCAAATAGAAATCATAAACATGTTCTTCATCCTGGTTAATCACTTTTCTTTTATTGATCTACATAAATCATCACATACATATTTGGCCCTATCGGTATGGTATGATTAAAATTGACAAGTATTAAGAAACACTTGCTAATTCTTTGTGCCTAATAAACTGCAATTCCTTCACTCACTTCAATCATTCAAGTTCAGTTTGTATCTTAAAAGTATTACAGAGATATTTTACCGATTACAGATGTCATACACATGTTTGATTTACTATGTGAGATCGGGAAGGAAAGAAGTCTTCCCGCGACCACAGTCTATGCAACTGGGTCGAAACGTCGGGTAAAAAAAGGTAATCTTTATTAATTTATCGTGATACGACCCGGTCTCACATAGTAAATAAATCGAGTATAAATCGCAAGTGATTAAAAATAAAAAAACTTAAACACATGTTTATACATTACAATATAACCAATACTATATAACAATTAGTTCTGATCCTCATATACCAGTGACCTAATTCCGCCTAACTATAACACGCTCATGTATATGTCGAGGCAACTAGAACCTGTAACAGTCAGATCTCGGGTTCGCTTTAATTAGAGCTCACATGAGTCCACGTGATTAGAGGAATGCCAGGCAACGTGAATCTACGTGAAGAGATTGTAGTAATCCAGCGTGTAGAGAAAAGTATTAGCTGTGTGCCGTAGAATGTGTCTTATTCGAAGAAGTACCACTGTTGCTTTGTCTAGGAATTAAAAATAAAATGATATAGGAGTTAAATAGAAGTTAAAATTATGTTTAATTTTTTTTTGTTGTTTTCAAAGACAAGATTTAAGTGATGGACAAGTTACATTTATCTATGTCTCATTATTTCTTATAATTTTATCCTTTCTATGATTATAGTAGTGGTAGGCACGGTTTATGAAGTATAGCAACGAATATTAACTGTCTATTTTTTCGAAATTTACTTCTTAAAAACTTTATTTCTTAATAACAAGTTGTACATAAAAAATATCCTAATCCTAGTGCCTTTAAGGCAGATAATGACAATCAATTCAAATCCCAACCCAGCTAGATCACGTCCTAAATAGACTTAAAACAAGCACCTTGATCGGAGCGTTTATTTTCGCAAGCATTTGACATTTCGCTTTCATGCTATTGTTATCTTAACAGAACGGGTGACAATGACAGCGATACCCTGTGCTGTTGCTGTCTCTATTCAATATTGTAAAGAGCTTGTTTATTGTTCCCTGGTTGGGTTGGTAACCCATGATAGTCATTTTACAAGAAAACGGGACATATCACGTATTACCTTTTTTACCCGACGTTTCGGCCATGTTGCAATGGCCATGGTCACGGGTCAAATGAATAAAAATCGCGAGTCTCTCAAAAATATTTACCCATAATATTGTGGTTTTCAACCATATGAGGGCTCATATAAATCAATTTCCAGTCTCTGGAATATTTATTGAAATATTTTTTCAAGCAGTATTGAGATCATGACTGGAATGACCATGATTATTCAATGATTTGATATTATGTTTTACGCTACTGAAGAATTGATGAATTCAAATTAAAAAACGTGCAGATGAATTAAAAAATTATTATAATTTATTTACGTATTTTACTGGTAGGTATGAAATTAACGAAACAGCTCTGAAATAGCTTTAATATAAGCATACATACATACATTGCTACGTACTTCACTTATCTCAATTCTAGCGATCTTTACACACTACTGATGCTTGATTGACATCTAGACTTCGCCTCAAATAAAAATTTGCCACTTATTTACTATTTTCAACATTTGTAAGTAATACGTTCACATCCATTAACCCTTGCGCGGTAATCAGGGGTTCAGATTTCCATCTACGCAATTATAAAGGTAGTCATTATATGGCCATCTCGACCACATGTTTGACCAAACAGTCAGTACTCAATGTAACAGGTAGTAAGGTCCACCATTTACAAGCACTGACTTTAACCTGTTCGGGAACAAGTAAGTTTCCTCACGATGTTGTCCCTCACCGTAGTATTCCACAAGTAAAGTCACATTATAAATCGAGTTCAAAGGTAAATACTCGGCCAGTACGTCAAGGCTTGGTCTTTGTAAACGCTCGGTGTAGGTGCGGGTCGATCGATGGGTAATGAATGTGCTGCATGCATATTATTGTAGGCCGATTCACGTTTCGTCATTCCCAGCTGTCATGTACATAATCTTTGGCGGATAAGACCTTGTGGAACTAGATTTCTGGGAGTTTAAAAGCTTGGGCTGAGTGATTCAGGATTTGTATAGAATATTAACAATTAACGGCTGCCTTTTTTATCTTATGATGTTGTGGACGATATAAAGTCTAATATTTTTGGATGTGTTTTGTCAAAAAAGTGGCAGAAAATACTCAATAAGTTTAAGTAAGGTAAGTAAGATAAGGAGGAAGGACAAAAAGAAGAGATAGCGATCGGTAAACTTATTTGGATGTCTATATATACCCATAGAATCAGGCCATCTGTTCTACTTCCGGGAGGGCGACCAGAAGTCACAGGGTGGCGTAGGTTTTCTCGTCAACAAGATTCTCCGTGACAACGTGCTGGAGGTTTCGAGTGTGTCGACCCGGGTAGCGTACCTTGTACTGAAACTGACCAAGAGATACTCTCTTAAGGTCGTGCAGGTATATGCGCCAACGTCGGCATACTCAGACAGTGAGGTCGAGGTGGTTTATGAAGATATCGCCAAGGCGATGCATAACACCACCAAGACCCACTACACCGTTGTCATGGGGGACTTCAATGCCAAAGTGGGAGTGCGCGAATGCGATGAATCGCGTATCGGAGCGCACGGGGTTGGATGCAGAAATGCCAGGGGGCAGATGCTGGTCAACTTCCTGGATAAAGAGGGGCTGTTCTGCATGAACACCTTCTTCGAGAAAAAGCCCCATAGGAAGTGGACCTGGCAGAGCCCAGATGGTAGGACGAAGAACGAGATCGACTTCATCTTGGCAGACAAGAAATACGTGTTCAGGGATGTCTCAGTGGTTAATAGGTTGAAGACCGGCAGTGACCACCGCTTTGTGAGAGGCACCCTGAATTTCGACTTTAAGGCCGAGAGAAGCCGATTGAGACGGTCCGTTCTTCGCCCAACGATGCTCCAATCCGTGCACAGCTCTGAAGCGTTCCAGCTGGAACTACGCAATCGCTTCGAGGCACTGAATACCACGGTAAGTGTTGACGAGAACCTCGATGATGTGGTGGGGGTACTTCGCGAAGTGGGTGGAAGGTGCTTCGGGGGAGGGCGAGGCAGCCGAAGGTCTAAGCTCTCAAGCGGAACCCTGGAATTGATGCGGATTCGACGCGAATTGCCAGAGGGAGCTTCGTCAGATACCCAACGTCTCAACAAAACTATCCGAAAATCGGTGAGACGCGACCTCCGAAGCTACAATGCGCAATTAATTAAAGAGGCCATTAAGCAAAATCGGGGGTCGAAAGTCTTCTGTAAAAGAATGGGTACATCTAATCTGACGAGGCTGAAAACCTCAGAGGGCAGAACCGTCACTTCAATTCCGGGGATTCTTAAAGAGGTTGAGGGCTTTTACGGCCATCTATACGCCTCGCATGCCCCGAAGCCTCCACCCGATGCGAAGGACCCAAGAGCCACATTGGTGCGCCACTACACTGATGATCTCCCGCTCGTGGACGAGGACGAGGTTGGGAGCGCTCTCAAACAACTTCGTAATGGGAAGGCTCCCGGCGAAGACGGAATAACCTCCGAGCTTCTAAAGGCGGGAGGAGCTCCAGTCCTGCAGAAGCTCAAGCACCTATTTAATTCCGTCATAGCTAATGGGACTACCCCGAAGGCGTGGAGTGAGAGCGTGGTGGTCTTGTTCTTCAAAAAGGGAGACAAGGCCCTATTGAAGAATTATAGGCCTATCGCGCTCCTAAGCCACGTCTACAAGTTGTTCTCGAGAGTGCTCACAAATCGTCTGGCCTCAAGATTTGACGCCTTCCAGCCGCCGGAGCAGGCCGGATTTCGAAAAGGTTTCAGTACCGTAGACCACATCCACACAGTGCGGCAGGTTATACAGAAGTCTCATGAGTATAACCAGCCGCTGTGTCTTGCCTTTGTGGACTACGAGAAGGCCTTCGACTCCATCGAGATCTGGGCTGTTCTGGAATCCTTGCAGCGATGCCAGGTCGATTGGCGTTATGTGCAGGTGTTGAGGAGCCTATACAGCGTGGCATCGATATCTGTTCAAGTCCAAAACCAAAAGACAAGTCCTATACAGTTGCTCAGAGGAGTGAGACAGGGGGATGTCATCTCCCCGAAACTGTTCACGAACGCACTGGAGGACGTCTTCAAAACTCTGGATTGGACTGGGATGGGTATCAATGTCAATGGCAGATACCTCACGCACCTCCGTTTCGCTGACGACATTGTCATAATGGCGGGTTCGCTGCAGGATTTACAGGGAATGCTGCACAGTCTGAACGCTGCCTCACGGTCGGTCGGTCTCCGGATGAACTTGGACAAGACAAAAGTCATGTTCAATGAGCTCGTTGTCCCGGGGCCGATCATGATCAGTGGAGAAACGCTCGAAGTGGTCTAGGAATATGTCTACCTGGGCCAGGTTCTACAAATGGGTAGGGACAGCTTCGAGCGTGAGATTTCCAGAAGAGTGCAGCTGGGCTGGGCAGCATTCGGGAAGTTGCGTCATATCTTCTCGTCGCCACTACCGCAGTGTCTTAAGACCAGGGTATTTAATCAGTGCGTCCTACCTGTAATGACATACGGTGCCGAGACGTGGAACATGATAGTCGGGCTGGCTCACCGATTGCATGTGGCTCAGCGAGCAATGGAACGTTCGATGCTGGGTATCTCGTTAAGGGACAGAGTCCGGAACGAGATTATCCGGCAGAGAACCAATGTCGTAGATATTGTCTATCGATGTTGCAAGCTGAAGTGGCAGTGGGCCGGTCACGTCTGTCGAAGAACCGACGACCGTTGGAGCAAAGCGGTTCTCGAATGGCGACCGCGTCTCGGTAAACGTAGTGTAGGACGCCCCCCTGCCAGATGGACTGATGACCTGAAAAGGGTCGCTGGTAGTGGTTGGCTGAGGGCCACGAGTGATCGTGTTTTGTGGCGTTACCTTGGGGAGGCCTACGTCCAGCAGTGGACTGTCATAGGCTGATTGATTGATATACCCATAAGTCTAGGATAGAATCTGCTTATCTCCTAATTACGAAGGAAGTGACTAAGAATCTATTAGTTAACTGAATCAATCTAACGATCATAACCTGTCACCTTTTTCCAAAGAAACGTAATTCCGATGGTCACAGTTAACCGAGAAGATAATATGTTGATATGTTTAGAATATGTTTCGAACAAGATTGAGGGACGCAAAAGTAAAGAAATGTACATATAAAAATGTATATTACATATACCTATATTGTTGCATAATCCATATAACTTTTATTGATCGAAACCTTAATATTATACAGTAATCATGGGTAAACAAATTAAAACTAGAAACTTAAAGAAGAAATAAATTTGTACATGTATTTATGTGTAAGTGTATATTGACACATTGAAATGGCAAGTACAAGCGTGTATTTGGTGCTACACTTAAAGGTTCCATGTTAGACAAACATTGAAGTTTAAATAAATAAATATTTGCCGAAATAGTTTAATCCCAATGCGCTAGGTTTTCTTGGTACGACAAACTGAAAGTTTCTTCAATGAAAACACGAATTTGCCAGTCACGCGAAAGTATACTTGAAAGTTCTAGAAATATATCAGCCGATGACATTTACAAGTAGGCTTTAGGTTTCATAAATACATATATTTATTTATTCATACATAATGTCAAATACACCATTACAAAAATTATCCAATGTGGTGGTAATCTACGTTCATCCAACGACCTCCGTGGCGTGATCGGTTAGCTGCCTGAACGCTTATCGTGAGGTCTCGGTGGAGGCAAAGTTAAGAACTGCACTTTTCTTCTACTTTTCAGTCTGGTCATTAATTATATGTATATATGTATTTATCTATGTATAATATGTATATATTTCTTAAATATACGTTGACTAATACCCTTAATACAAGTCTGAAATGTTACTAAATACTAAGGCTAGTCCCATATTCAATTGGTGTAATATTGAATATTAATTATTATTATTATTATCAGCTACTATGTTATATCATCAAAGTGATCATGTAAGAGTTTGCATATATAAGGTTCTGTATAATAACCTGAGTATATTTATGTAAAAATGTAGGTTAACGAAGACAAGAAATTTGACGAGACGAGATATTTCCAGCCTCTAACTTCAAGAGGTCGTTAGGTTCTATAAATAATTTTGTTCCAAGGAAACTCCGGGCCTTTCCTATGTAAAGCGATACTTAAGAAGATTTTGCTTTCAAAGTGATCAGTAATTGGTCTTAATTATTTATGTAATTATATAAATTTAGCTTATCTATACTCATGCGACAGTGTCCTGTTACATACATACATATACATTAATAATAATAATAATATTAGGACATTATTACACCAATTGAACTAGCCCCTTGGTAAGTTCATTTAAGACTTGTGTTAAGGGTATCAACGTATATTTAAGAAATATATACATATTACAAATAGATAAATACATATATAGCACATATAATCAACGACCAGACTGGAAAGAAGTGGAAAAGCGTAGTTCTTAACTCTGCCTTCACCGGGAATCGAACCCGGGACTTCACGATTAGCGTTGCAGCGGCTAACGGATCGCGCCACGGAGGTCGTCAATTTACGTCCTTTAATCCCTTTTGGTGATGGACAGAATCTTGAAGACACGATTATATCTCTTAGGTCACTTTTAGCGTAAACATTGGGGTTGCAACGTCATCATGGAACTTTTGTAAATGGTTGCTAGCCCATTGCCCAATAGATTCTATTCAACCCTACTCTTTTAGGCATCCGGGAAGATCAGCAACTAGTTAGCAATCTTTTTACGTCCCAGACAAGCACAGGATATACATATCATACGTCATTTAATCCCTTTCGGGGTGAACTGAACGTGGCAAATAAAATATTTTATCAGTAGTCTTTAGTTCAACCATTATCACACTACACAATATGTAAGGATTCTTATGGTATACAAGAAAAAAATTGCTAGGTCATCTCGTAATAGATTCTACATATATTTATATTCGGGCCTCTGCATTCCTAAGGGGATAGACTATAGATTGCCACCTGTAACGATCCTGATAAATCTTTGTTGCTTCACTTACACTCATTATTCTTGTCATACATTAAATCCGCCTTGAGAAGAATGTTTCCAATTTGATTACCCCTTTAACTCTCCCTTCCACTTTGGTTTTATGATCAATATATTCTATAGACCTTTAATTCCTTGGTTATCAACTAAGTTTTTTTGGATAGAAACATACAGCATCCTTTTGATTCTTATTACAGCCGAGGCCTGAATCCCGTTTCACTTATGAATAAATTAAAAGAGTCTTTAATATTTTACAGTCGCTAACGGTGAGGGAAAACATAGTTGGTAAACCTGCCTATTCTTTGGGATAGGTAATAGGTAGAGTAGGCTAGTGCCGTTATATGGCGATCGGCTTACTATCTATCAAGTTGGGTGTTGTCTATTTAGTGAAACGTAGAAATTTCGGAGATGAGCATTGAAGCCTGAGACTACCCCGCCACATTAAAAAAGGGAGTGTAAATATATGAGTCGCTTATATGTATTATATTATATATTATGCGCTTCAGGATGTTATTACCTAGAGCGAAAATTACTTGAATAAAGTCTGATCCTTCGATATAAAACTCTATGCTATAAATTCTAAAGAATATCAATGCCTTACCGCATTAGTATCGTAAACTCTTTTATAGTAAATCATGTCTATTTTACGACCTATTTTCACATATTTACTACTTCACGTTGTATTGTGTCTCCTCTCTATATTACAGTTTTAATGTTATTGAAATAGAGGGAGAAAACTGTATTATTTTTCAAAGGTTAGACAGAAACAAGATATATAAGTACTCAGTCAATTTGGAATATTTAAGGTGATACGACCCGGTCTCACATAGTAAATAAAATGAGTATAAATTGCGAGTGTTTAAAAATTTCAGAGATTAGTCGAGAAGCGACGTGACTCGTTAGTTGAATAAGTGATTAAATTATTAAGGCTCCAGGTTCAGTAGAGATCGCCAAATCATATTCATTTGTTTATGTTCTGTCCATCATAAAAGGTTCCCATATGGATGGATGTTAATTAATAAAAATCAACACGAAACGGGCGAACAAATATAAATAAAATTCCACGCCCATTCGCGTCCGATCCCACTAATTGTATTCACTCATTACCAGTCCATCGAAACAGAAAACACGAATTTATCTCGCCACCCACATCACGACATTAATCATCGAATCCCTATTAACGAAATGAAAGGCCGCGGCACGACGCCACTATTTCTGTATCACTGGTATCGATCGACTCAAGTGCGCTAAATACAAAACTACATTTTGTCTTGGCCTAAAAATAATAAAACACTAGTAAGCTTGTGCATCAAATATGCATGGGGCTAGATCACGCGATGTTCTGTTCAGCTATCTAGCGCTTGCGTCACAAAATCTCAAGGGGACGCGCGCCTTTCAATTGTTTATTCCTTGTTTTTTTTTACACAGTCTTTTGTCTTTGTTTGTTCCGTGCTTATAAATTGGGTACTAAACGACTGTTTTATTTGACATGTTAGAAACAAATGGTAAAAGATAAATTAGGTGATAGGCTGACAATAAATAATGTGAAAATAACTAAGGATGAATGGATGCGATCTTAAACTTGTCCGGTCCATTTAAATAAAACCAAAAGTTATATTAAGTATTAAAATTGCATCCTAGCCATTCACGAAAAAAGCATAAATGCTAGTTTAAGAATTTAGAATTTATTGGTTCATCATTCGTATAAAAGTGACAGATACTTCGATAAATTTAGTATGCTATCTTAGTTTTCGTGAAGTGTAACCATACATAAATTATTAATCTTTTTACATTAAATCTGTTTAATTTAGAATCTTCACGACTTTTCAGGATAATTATTGTTTCAGTGCTAACTACTAATAATTACGCTTGAATTATTCAATTCGTCATAAGTACGACGATACTGGTTAAATTAAGGACATACCGAAAAAGGGTTACATTAGAAACACTTATGACTACTGAATTCCTATTTATAATGTGTTCCTATAGATGTCAGTGAAGTAACAGTGTCATGCCAGGATCAGAAAAAAATAATATTTATCTAAGCTTTGATTCACAAACCGATACAAATCGCTAAGATACACATTCAAAGTCCTTTAATCGCTTTCGCGAAACTTTGGAGACATAAAACATCTCCTTGTTTGACGACCTCCCGCCGGAACGCTAATCGTTAGGTCCCGGGTTCGATTCCCGGTGGAGGCAGAGTTAAGAACTACGCTTTTCTACTGCTTCCCAGTGTGGTCGTTGATTATGTATTTATCTATGTATAAAATGTATACATTTCTTAAATATACGTTGACTAGTAGTAGTAGTAGTACTAGTCAACGTATATTTAAAGACCAAGGGGCTAGTTCAATTGGTGTAATAATGTCCAAATATTATTATTATTATTAGCGTGAATATGGGGACTGTGATATTATATGGACCATTGGTGATATGTAGCCAGCCCATCGCCCAATAAATTTCATTGACTCCCGGTAAGAACGCCAGATAATTAGCTTTTATTTTACATCCCAGACTAATATGGAACCTGATTCTGTATGATGAAGTTTGTAATATGGTATGTATGTAACCAGAAAGGGTCTTTAAGCAACTTTCGTGTAACACAGCCCCTTGGGAAGGCGACTTTCTATTGTTTGTTATGTGAATGGAACAACTTTAACGTTTTTTGTCATATTGTACTGTTTGAGAACACGAAAACTACCTGAACAAACAAAAGTTGACATGATATGAGTTCATTTAACTTTGTATGACGTAGATGGCTTATGGGAATGTGGTTGAAATGTGTCGTCGACGTCATTACGTAGAAGACAGCTAGATAGTTTATATTATTATAATAATTTACTTTATTTAATAAAAAACGGTTACATACACAAAAAGACCTGGAATTCTCCGTTATACGGATATATTATAATTTTTTCCTTACTTAGTTACATTTTATTAAAGATCTGTACCACCCTTCTGATAGGTCTTCTCAAAGTAACCAAAGAGATATCATATGTCTTATGTTCGGATTCAGATTATATAGATTAAGGTATGTGAACACAGAAATATTTCTAAATACATATTTATCCCAATAACTGCTAAACTGTGACGATTTTTTCTTCGTAGCATTTTTTCTAATCACTACTTAAAGAATTATATACGTAAGTTATATAGAAATACCTTACAAAAAGAACTAAAACAAAAAACAGCTCGAACACTTTGGATTGACCTTTCCCTAGTTTGGTGACATTTAAATGGTGTTCCACAAACGTACGTATAACGAGGAATAGCTTATTAACAATCGATACTGTTAGAATCCAACACTGGATATAATTGGGCCTTGTACCCATGTAATATGAACGTAATAAGTACGATATATTACATTTAGTTATTATATTCAGTGCTAGTTTGAGAGTAAATACAATGCTAAGCATATGCTTCTCGACTTGTATGTGTACCCTCTCTTTTTTTAAGTAGTAGGGTAATTAGAGGCTTAAGTGCCAATCTCCGAAATTTCGAAGGCATGTTAGACACTTAGAGCCTGCGTTTCAGTAGATAGACAGAACCCAACGTGATAGGTAGTAAACCGTTTCGCCGTATACAATCACTGGCCCACTACCTATCCCAAGAGGTAGGCAGTTTTCGTCACGATGATGATGATGTTTTTCTCTCACCGTTAGCGACTGTAATTATGTACGTAAATGTAAATCACATTTTTAAATTTCATTCATTGGTACAAGCCAAAGCAGGTATTGAACATAGTATCTTGGACCTCTAATAAGAAGTTGTTACCAACTTGGCTGAAGCCGCTTTTTTGATAGAATGCCCAACTATCTGAATATGTAATTAGGATCAAGATTAGTAAGTAGGAAGGTACTTTATTTTATCGTGACTTTTAATAAAATTAATAAACTAAATGCACACATTTTAAAAAATACAATATTTTATTAACTCGTCAACGAGTGATCAAAATTGTGTTCGTTTCGTGCACTGTCTTTACTATTGTAACTACCCCATAAGGAATTTAAAGCATGTTTCGTTTGTAATTAAAATTAATTTATTTGTGAAGCATATTAATAAATATATATAAAGTACTACAAGTTTAGCAAGCCTTAATTGTATATGATATGATCCTCAAACTTCTAATAACTATTTCTTAATTTATAACGTGTTCGCAGAATAGACTGAATTATAACATGGTCTAGACTTCATTTAAGGTGGCTAAATACCTAAGTTATCCTAAGTTTGTAGACAGTGATTCTTCCTTTGTTTGAATTTGACTCGATAAAGCATTTTACAGAGTAAGTCTTTTACTTAAGCCCTAATTTACTGACTTCATAAGTGCTATGACTTTTAAACCCTAGAATTGGTTGACTAGTCGTATATTAGAGAATGGTTAGTTTTATTGATATCACTGGTTACCTGACAAATTAGAAAGAACAATACGTTGATTATACAACATTATAACAAAATATTACAATCTACAAGTGGTCGTATATTTACATTGATAAACATTATCGTCCTTCAATCTGGTTCGGGGTAGTCAGAACCTTAGAGACATGAAAACATCTGCTTCGTCACTTATTACCATGTATAATGGGGTTTTGATGTCATATGGAATATTGGTGGCAAGTTGCTAGCCTATAGTCCAATAGATTCTATATACCTCTAGTCATTGAATTCCATTTCTTCTAGTTTCTTATTCGATTATAATGAAAAGTTGTCAAGAAAGACATCATTTAGAAAACTTTTCAAGATATACATATATTTATTTTTATGATACTGTTCAAGTTCCAGTTATTTTTTTTTCATTAGTATAACTTGTGTACGATAAAGTTGGTTTTTCTTCTTTCTTCTTTAAGTCTTTTAAAAAACTAGTTACAAGTACAAATTAACGAAACAGAACAATAAGCAATTTACCTAAACGTTCACAAAGAGCATCTCCATTATATTCGGTGCTATTTAAACTCATTGAAATACAAGGCACAAACGAGTGAATATCTTCGCCAAGTCGAATTAACAAAAAGATTTGGACTTACGTGAGCAAAGCAATCTTAGAGATTAAGACAGAAAATAATGAGGATTGTCTTTGGATGTTTAATTACTTTCCAAGTCTGTACTTTGACGTTTATTAAACAGCTATCTTAATTTTGAACCAAGATGAGAATTCTCAAGTTCATAAGTTGAAAAGAATAGAAACGTGTCTTAATTGGAGTGCAGTCCTAAATGTTTCTAATCTAACAGCTAGTAGCTAGTTTAGTACTTTCTGTTGATTGCAATGGTTAAGTTTGATAGTCTGAAAATTTACTGCTAGATTTGTTCTGTGAAATTGTTATATAGAAATACATTTTGAGCATAATTTAATGAGTCTATCTATAGCAATATATTTTTTAGTATAATTTTACGAGTCAATCTATTGATAAAACCATTTTTATTAAATTAAAAACTTATCATCATGCAGTTTTTCTTATTATATGATATGTCAATTGTTTTGTGTTCGAAATACAACAAATAATGTATTTTTCCTTTAATAACCTACTATACTAATTAAGCCTTATAAATAGGAAAAAAAAACATTATTAGTTTATGACAATTCGTTACAGATGTACAAAACTTTAAATTGTATTAAATACTTTCTTTAATCCTAATAATATATAAGCCTGTATAATGTGTATATTAAACGGTAATAGGTCATACCATTAATCTAGCAAATGGATCGAACACCCATGCGATACATCAACACCTAATGTTACATCACTGTACAAACAATCAGAACATCTGCAGATAAACATCGACATGGTTTACAAAATTACAAGCAACGTTAATGCAAACATTTCAAAATAGATCAAGTGCGTAGATATTGCAACTGATTTGAACTTTATACATATACGTACTTACATTATTCATACATACAAACATACACATCACGCCTGATTCCCTGTAGAGGGCAGACATCACGGATCCCCATTGGTCCCGATCCTGACAGACCACTTTCGCTTCATTGTCTATATTCACGTCATGTTCTCTTTTATATGTTGCTTAGTATGTATTTATAAAATGCGTTATAAATTCATGTTTTTAAATTTCTTTTTATATGGACAATACTTCGGACATAAACAGATCCATAGACATTTAGTGTATGATGTAAATGAACAATAACAGTTGACATATGCTAGAAAAAGGAGACTAGAAATTTAAATTGTTATTATCTATATTTACCATATCAAACATCCATAAATAAACATTCCAGTTCTTCTGTCCTTTGCGGGGTGAGTAGAACCTTGGAGGCAAAATCTGTTTGTTTATTGATTCTATTTTCATACACGCAATAAACCTAATACTCCTACGACAATCCCGGAAGAAAAGTAGCCAGCTTTATTCCTATTCACGTCCCAAATAGCATAGAATATCAAAACTATACCAATATTTACCATTTCAAGCCCCGTAGAAAGCGTAGCATGAAAATTCATGACCATCGAAATTCCGATGTCAATATCACAATATGTGCAATCACCAACTCATTTGCGGCTATTTCCGAGTGCAATACTAACTGCGAACTCGTTTGGAGATTATGTTCTATGCATATTCATGCAGCGATCGAGGCGATGAAGAGTGTTTGCTGTTTGCATATTAAAATATTATACTGTCCTGTATTAATCATATGCATTGTCGTAATATAATTTAGGGCAAGGTATGTAGGAGTGTTTGTAAATAAGCTTCACGTGAATACATTTCATCGTCTGATACTTATTATATTAAAAATAACCAAGTTGTTACATTTTTGAGGAAGAAAACGATGTGTGTATAACTAATACGTATATATTTTTCCTTGTTGGTATAGATCAGTCGTAGGGACATTGACTCTGCATCAGCGTGTTGAAGGTTTAATTTATGCCACGGTATTTACCAATGGAAATGAGGTTTTCCCATTGTCACATATTTATTTATGTTTTCGCAATACATTGTCGCCGGTCAATTTTAGAATTCATATTCAGTTCATCGCTATGAATTATGGATTACAGATTGGATTTGAAAAAATAAAGAAACATATTTATTCATCAAAAACCTGATTTACGCTTGGACGTTAAGTCACTAGAGTTTTTGTGAAGCTAAGAAAAATACACAGTTTAACATACATATTTAGTCTCGTTTCTGGGACGCAAAAGAATAAAAACTAGCAGCCGTTCCCGGCATTTCTTAGGAGGCGACTAAGGGACAAGGGGTGAATCTGTTGGGTCTGGTTGTGGTTTGTGTCAATGGAATCTGTTGGGCGTTGGGCTATCAACCTGTCACCAACGTTCCATATAACATTACAACCCCAGTATTCATACTAAAAAGTGACCAAGGAGATATTGTCGTCTCCAAGGTTGTGTCAATTCTGAAAGCTATTAGGACGTGAATGTATTTGTATGTAATCAATTAAATACACTGATCACGGTTAATTAGTTACATGATATAGCCTGTTACATACTGGAGCGTATGATTGGATCTGTCAATCCGATGTTATGAGCATTTGTGTTGCGGTATTAATATTGGTTCTGTTTAATTAAACTGGGCGCACTTAAGTTGACTGACTGAATACTGCTAGGGTCGTAATATATTTAATTATAGGATAAGTTGATCTCTCTATAAGGATTACAGTATAATGAATGTAGATTTTAACAGCTTGTCACAAGAATTGAGTATTTATTTATGAAAGATTAACTAACACTTGACATAAGTATATAAATTTGAGAATGAGTATTAACAACCATGTCCAATGGTTACCTAACCTTTAGGTGATAATTTATGTTCATTAAAAAAGTTATCGAATGAGCGTGTAAGTTTACTTACTTTTAGACGATATGTATATGCATGTGCTTAAGGTAATGGGCATGCCATGCCGTAGGATAATTATATTAAAGTGTATCCAAGAAAAGTGCTTTATCCTTTATTCTTAACTTATGACCTATCGCAATTGCAGAGATGGAAATGCTAGCCTTTGATTACCTAGTAACAAAATAGTCGTGAAGTGCATGTATGAACTTCTAGTACTATATCTTTCGTAAATTGATAGTCCTAAATCAATATTCATGGTAAACAATGCTAGAGTTAATTAAATTCCTATTGTTCCCGACCCACCGCCTGATACCACTAACAAACTTAACTGTTATTAACAACTCTGTAACTAACTGATATTAAATAACTTATTTACTACATCAATCAAGTCAAAATTCACTTTGATCATAGTAGCATTAGGCCTTCTTGATTTCTAAACAGACAAATAAAATAGGTAAGGAGGAGGCTTGTTTACGTATATTTTCTTGTAAATCAGTTATATAGCACAAATGAACGTAATACATTGTTTTATTACAGTGTTTGATAATGTAATAATAGTAATAAGATTTGGTCATTATTACACCAATTTAACTAGCCCCTTGGTAAGTACATTTAAGACTTGTGTTAAGGGTACTAGTCAACGTATATTTAAGAAATACATACTTATTATACATATATTAATACATGTATAGCTAATATAATCTACGACCAGACTGGAAAGCAGTAGAAAAGCGTAGTCCTTAACTCTGCCCCCACCGGGAATCGAGCCCGGACCCCACGATTAGCGTTCAGGTGTCTAACCGATCGCGCCACGGAGGTCGTCAAAATGAAGAGGTGTATGAATATTTATGTTTTAAATACACTTAATTCCATTAGAACATACTTTAACAAATATCAAAAACAAAACCATTCATCACTAAATATATAAGACATCGAAACATCAACCATTTCAAAACAGTCACTGTACGTTATATTATACATACAAATAAGCAATTCATTGAAAAATTCGAGCAGCAAAGTTAAAACTGTGCAACGTCGGCTAAGTTAACCTGCATGAAATTAATGGAGCGTAATTCTTTTGAAGCAGAGATTTTATTTGCATCATTTTAAATGATGATTTTGCAGGAAAACCCAAAAAACTGACATAGTACCATAATCATACGATACCTAGTCGAATGTGTTCTTAAATAAATTGTGATATTTAGGATATCGTTAATAAGTAAATGAAATTTTTTAATACCATAATTTGGGGTAAATTATACAAAAATTTTAACAAAAAAACTAAGACGGTAAAAATTAATTTTCAAGACAATGTTCTCAAGTAAATTGTAATTTTAAAGACTACGTTTTTAAAGACAGCTTGAGTATATAGTATTTTCCAGGACAAGTATCTTAAGTCAATTGTGATAATCAGGACCATATTCTTGAGTAAATTGTAATTTTAAGAACCTGTTTCTTAAGTAAATTGTAATTTTCAGGACCATGTCTTCAGGTAAATTGTGATTTTCAGGACATGTTTCTAAAGAAAATTGAAATTCAGGACCATGTTCTTAAGTGAATTGTAATTATCAGGACCAAGTTGTTAAGTAAATTTTTAATTTTCAGGACCATGTTTTAAGGTAATTGTAATTTTCAAGACCTCTTTTGAGGTAAATTGTCATTTTCAGAACACGTTTCTTTAGTAAATTTGATTTACAGAACATGTTTCTTAAGGTAATTTTCATTTTTAAATTGAAATTTTCAGGACATGTTCTTAAGTAAATTGAAATTTTCAGGGCATGTTTTTAGGTAAATTGTAATTTTCAAGACTTGTTTTAAGATAAATTGTAATTTTCAGGACCATGTTTTCAGGATAATTGTAATTTTCAGGACCGGTTTTGCGGTAAATTGTGATTTTCCGGACATGTTTCTTCAGGAAATTAAAATTTTCAGGACCATGTTTTCAGGATAATTGTAATTTTCAGGACTTGTTTTAAGATAAATTGTAATTTTCAGGACCATGTTTTCAGGATAATTGTAATTTTCAGGACCGGTTTTGCGGTAAATTGTGATTTTCAGGACCATGTTTTTAGGTAAATTGAAATTTTCAGGACATGTTCTTGAGTAAATTGAAATTTTCAGGACCATAAGCTTAAGTAAATTGTAATTTTCAGGACCATGTTTTCAGGATAATTGTAATTTTCAGGACCGGTTTTGAGGTAAATTGTGATTTTCCGGACATGTTTCTTCAGGAAATTAAAATTTTCAGGACCATGTTTTCAGGATAATTGTAATTTTCAGGACCATGTTTTAAGGTAATTGTAATTTTCAAGACTTGTTTTAAGCTAAATTGTAATTTTCAGGACCATGTTTTCAGGATAATTGCAATTTTCAGGACCGGTTTTGCGGTAAATTGTGATTTTCAGGACCATGTTTTTAGGTAAATTGAAATTTTCAGGACATGTTCTTATGTAAATTGAAATTTTCAGGACCATAAGCTTAAGTAAATTGTAATTTTCAGGACCATGTTTTCAGGATAATTTTGATTTTCAGGACCGTGTTTTAAGGTAAATTGTAATTTTCAGGACATGTTTCTAAAGTAATTTATAGTTTTCAGGACCATGTTTTTAAGTAAATTGTAATTTTCAGAACATGTTTTGGAAAAAAATGTGATTTTCAGGACCTGTTTTGAGGTAAATTATAATTTTCATGACTTGTTTAAAGGTAAATTGTAATTTTCAGGACCATGTTTTTAGGTAAACTGTAATTTTCAGAACCATGTTTTTAGGTAAATTGTAATTTTCAGGACATGTTTATAGGTAAATTGTAATATTCAGGACCTGATTTTAAAGTAAATTGTAATTTTCAGAACCATGTTTTTGGGTAAATTGTTATTTTCAGGATATGTTTCTGAAGTAAATTGTCATTTTCAGTACCATGTTTTTAGGTAAATTGTTATTTTCAAAACATGTTTCTTAAGGTAATTTTAGTGTTTAGGACATGTTTCTTAATTAAATTTTAATATTCAGGACCATATTTTAAGGTAAATGGTTTTTTTCAGGACCTGTATTAAGGTAAGATGTGATTTTCAGGACATGTTTCTTAAGAAAATTAAAATTTTCAGGACCTGTTTTGAGGTAAATTGTAATTTTCAGGATATGTTTCTTAATTAAATTTTAATTTTCAGGACCATGTTTTAAGGTAAATTGCAATTTGTGGGACCTGTTTTGGGGTAAATTGTGATTTTCAGGACACGTTTTTTAAGTGAATTGAAATTTTCAGGACCGTGTTCTTAACTAAATTGTAATTTTCAGGATATGTTTCTTAATTAAATTTTAATTTTCAGGACCATGTTTTAAGGTAAATTGTAATTTGTGGGACCTGTTTTGGGGTAAATTGTAATTTTCAGAACATGTTTTGAGGTAAATTCTAATTTTCAGGATATCTTTCTGAAGTCAATTGTAATTTTCAGGACCATAAGCTTAAGTAAATTGTGATTTTCAGGACCATGTTTTTGGGTAAATTGTAATTTTCAGGGCATGTTTTTAGGTAAATTGTAATTTTCAGGACTTGTTGTAAGATAAATTGTAATTTTCAGAACATGTTTTGAGGTAAATTGTAATTTTCAGGATATGTTTCTGAAGTAAATTGTAATTTTCAGGACCATGTTTTAAAGCAAATGGTTTTTTTCAGGACCTGTATTGAGGTAAGATGTGATTTTTAGGATATGTTTCTTAATTAAATTTTAATTTTCAGGACCATGTTTTAAGGTAAATTGCAATTTGTGGGACCTGTTTTGGGGTAAATTGTGATTTTCAGGACACGTTTTTTAAGTGAATTGAAATTTTCAGGACCGTGTTCTTAACTAAATTGTAATTTTCAGGATATGTTTCTTAATTAAATTTTAATTTTCAGGACCATGTTTTAAGGTAAATTGTAATTTGTGGGACCTGTTTTGGGGTAAATTGTAATTTTCAGAACATGTTTTGAGGTAAATTCTAATTTTCAGGATATCTTTCTGAAGTCAATTGTAATTTTCAGGACCATAAGCTTAAGTAAATTGTGATTTTCAGGACCATGTTTTTGGGTAAATTGTAATTTTCAGGGCATGTTTTTAGGTAAATTGTAATTTTCAGGACTTGTTGTAAGATAAATTGTAATTTTCAGAACATGTTTTGAGGTAAATTGTAATTTTCAGGATATGTTTCTGAAGTAAATTGTAATTTTCAGGACCATGTTTTAAAGCAAATGGTTTATTTCAGGATCTGCTTTGAGGTAAGATGTGATTTTCAGGACATGTTCTTAAGTAAATTTAAATTTTCAGGACCTGTTTTGAGGTAAATTGTAATTATCAGGACATGTTTTTTAAGTAAATTGTGATTTTTAGAACATTTTTCTTAGTTAAATTTTAATTTGCAGGACCATGTTATAACGTAAATTGTAATTTTCAGGACCTGTTTTATGGTAAATTGTGATTTTCATGACATGCTCCTTAAATAAATTTTAATTTTCAGGACCATGTTTCAAGGTAAATTGTTATTTTCAGGACAATGTTCTTGAGTAAATTATAATTTTCATAACCATGTTGTTAAGTATATTATGATTTTCAGGACCATGTTATTGAGAAAGTTATAATTTTCATAACCACGTTCGAGAAACAAAACATAATGTTAATTTTTTTTACTATATAGATATAGATAGAAATAGGGCAAGATATTATTATTTCTCTTTTTGTAATAGATGCCTGCCTTATTAGACGCTTGTGATTGACTTTTGCAAAAGAAAGATAATTATTTCAGTACAAATGGAATATTTCCATTCATATTCATTAATGTTCTATTTACATCGCAGATCAGGAATAAACTTAATTAATCGCTTTTATACCAAACAAAATTCAGAGCAAAAAAGCCTTGACAAAATTCATTAGCCTCGCAAAAGCTAAAACTACACTCGGAAATGTTTTAAATGGAAAAGAACTTGATGAAAATTGTGACCGCGGACTGAAGGTTTTTTCTCGCAAAACAAAAGAATGTGACAAAACTAGGTTCATTTCAAGCTGATATAGCTCTTATTACGAAAGCAAAATGGCTGGTTTTGCAAAACGTTTAACAAATGATAGAAACTCTATTAAAATGAAAATTTGCGACAGTTATATTTATGTAGATCTCATGAAGGAAATGCAATTAGACTTATTAATCAAATGCCATTAGATTTATTTAAGAAAGATGAAGTCATTTATTTCTAACGTGCTTCAACAAACAAACGAGTATCCAAAAATATCAAATGCTTTACCTTACGTCTACACGAGATTCTGTCTACTCCAGAAGGACTAACAGGTGACTATGTATACAAGAACGCTCAAAGGTTTCTAACGGAGATTGATATGCATAAATTGATATTCCGAGTTACTTTATAGAGATTGACATGAAAAATTATGTTTCAAGATGTCATTCTTTTAAGCTTCATTAACTAGCTGCTATCTAGCTTTTATTACCAATATTCAATTATCATCAAAAATCTTCATAAACCTTAAATATGTCAGAATAGATATTATAGTTTTAAGAGATTCGCGATTTATACTCATGATTAATAAATAACGGGACTTATCGCGTAAGGTTTTATATAATAAAGTTTCCTTTATTAACCCGACAATCAGTCATTTCAGTCAGTCGAAATCGTCAGTCTGCCCGTGACCATGGCTGCTGCAACGTAGCCGAAACATCGGGTTAATAAAGGTAACTTTATTTTATAAAAACTTACGCGATAAGTCCCGTTAGTTATTAATCATGAGAATAGATATTACCTCGCCTCAAGTTTTATCCACAGCAAAGAGATAAACATACGTGCCTATACATCGGAGGTAGCGAAGCAAAACAAATATCTTACGGTCGTGAGAGGTTGAGAGATTTATGGCTAAGTAATTTTCCAGGTGGGTTCACTTTCATAGATAGCCGTAGTAATAGCATCTGCTGTGCATTTAATACTTTGGGGTGAAATAAACGATTAGGAATGTATGAAGAACGTTTATATATGATATATTATAAGCCGCTGTAGCGGAGTATTACGCCCTCAGGCTACTTGTGAAAAAAGTCCTAGGTTCGAATGCCGGTACTGGCATATACCAATGAATGAGTTTTAAATATGTATTTTTCACTTACGTACATAATTTACAGTCGCTAATGATGAGGGAAAACATCCTATCCAATCTCTCGGGATAGCCAGTGTATATATACAGCGATACGGTTCACTACCTATCACGTTGGGTGCTGCCTATCTATTGTTGGCTTCGAGTGATCCATACCTAACATGCCTTCGAAAGTTTAGTGATGGGTACTTTAGCCTCTGACTACTCCGCCACAATAAAAAGGGAAAGTCTTTACACTTTTTAAGTCGTGAAGTGTATGTTATGTTAAAATAAAGGTCGAGATAGGCTATGAATTTTGTGTAATATGTGTGGTCAATTATTGAATAAGATAATGGAATAATAGAATAGTAGGAGCAGAGATAATAAATCAGTTAATAAGTTCACCAATTTCTTATATTGTCTTTTGCATCGTCACAAGGAGATAGCTAGATTAAGATTACATTTTATTACATTATGTATATTATTAAACGATTACATTAATAGATAATCTCATTATAATTATAAAAGGCATATATTTATTCAAGCTTTAAATCCCTACAGAGCTTACCGTGCCTTTTTAAATTATTTAGCACAAAACTAATTAGTAAATCAATAACTTAGAACAAAAAAACAAAAGTAGAACGAGAACAGAATATACTTTTTACAAAATAGAACGACCTGATTTCCGCAGTGTTACCTTATACCCACATATTATATGTTGCGATACTGTATCGCCATATATTATGTATGGATGTGAAATCTGCATGAAAAGGGATGCATTTCCAACTGTTCTTTTCTCGGAATAGAGGAGGGAATCTGTATTAGGATTGACTTGGCCCTTTGGGATCTGCGAGCATCTACTCTTTGGTTCAGTATCAAGTTTATTTAGGTCAACGGTTTCATGTAAGAGCGTATGTTTTGACTCGAAACACGGTGAGGTTAAGCCTGAGAATATATGATATGTAATCCTGCCTAATTCTTGAAATTAGGTTACAGCTTTAGTCTAAATATGAGTACCTACACGTGGAGTTAAATCATCACTTTGGGTATTCAAGATGTGATAAAAAAAAGGTTTAGATTACGAATTACTATAATCCTCAGTTGATGGTGATCATTTAAGCTCTGGCAACCCCGTAAGGCAATCAAGTCCCATCCCCCAATATATTTCATTTACTTAGAGTCTCTTAGGTGCCTCCTACGACATGCTGTGAAGAATGGCAGCTAGTCAGCATTCTTTTAACGTCTTAGACTAGCACTGGGCCACAAATAAGCCTAGTACTAACATTAATAAAAACACATTTGCGAAATGCACCGAATACTATGGTGAGGAAACCTACCTGTTCCCCGAACAGTTAGTGCTTGTAAATGGCATCACAGCTTACCACCTGTCGTATTTAGAACTGACTATCTGGGTAACCCGTGGGTTCTAGATGACTTTAGAATTACTACCTTCATGGTTGCGGTGATGGAAACTTAAACCACTGACCACCCCGCAAGGGTTAATGGTTCTGAATGCATTTGTCTTCTTTTTACTAACAATGGGCGAAGAAATAATTATCTCTATGATTCTGTTCATCACAATAGTGATACTTATGAAGAGATGGATGTGTAGCCTACATGAAATTTGCCCAACAGTACACACAGCTAAAGCGAAACAAAGTTTATTGATTTTACGTGGAGCCCGCCGGACATAAGCCTTATGTATGTAGATAATTAATTTAATAGTGACTCACACTTACCTGTGTAAGTGTATTACGTATCTATGGATACGTACATACATACATCTAGCCACTAGGGCGCAGATAATATAATACAATTATGCTTTAAATATGTGTGTACATTCTCTCTACTTAATATCTGTCCGGTTAGTGTAGTGGTGTGATTGACAGTGATATTGGTACTTAAAGATTATATTGATACAAGTTCTGTATATGACATTTGAAGAAGACAGTAGGTAGTTCAATTTGTATACACATTGAAATACACGGTGAAACCGTAAAGTAATAATGATAATATTGTATGACGTTATTACACCGATTTAACAAGCCCCTTGCTAAGTACATTTAAGATAAGAACATACTAGTAAACGTATATTTAAGTAAAATATACCTATTATATATAGATAAATACATATATAGGATAAATAATCAACGACTAGACTGAAAAGCAGAATAAAAGCGAAAAATTCTTATTTCTGTCTCCACCGGGAATCGAACTCGGAACCTCACGATTCGTATGGATCATGAATCGATTGTAATCTCAAACTACTACTACGTTCACATATATTATTAGGTATCTAACTATTTGGTATTTCTAACATAGTAATCCCACGATATCTCAGAGTTCATCATACTATAAAAACACACTTAAATTATGCACATGCATTGAAAAAACCCATTTTAAATTAAACTCAAACCACTAATGTAAACTGAAGACAATGTTTCGTTTAAAAGCTCGTTTCGCCATCAAAGAGCAAAATTGAATGTCAGCAAAGCGTTAAGGCTTGCAAAAGGTCCATCCTTGCCTAAGAAAATATTTTCAAAGGCGCAAGGCAGCTCAATTACAAAGGCTTTGCGTTAACCACGCGTAGTAAAGAGTTGCAAATGGAAATGGGTGCAAGAGATGGAAATTGCCTATAACTTGCTGGAATGTGTTTCTCTAAGGTTGTGTTAACACGTTTCATGCATAGTGGAAAGAACCTTTTAAATACGTACCTAATGGAAACTAAGAAAATTTTACATATGTAATTGTTTCTTATGATATATTATGAAAAAGGTAATTGGTTAATATGCATTATTTAAGCCACAGGCAGTCTTGAGGATAAGTTTGGAAGATCCCAATATAGAGTACAAGAACTTGCCTAAGTTCAGTAAAATAAATGGAGAATATGTATTATTATTTCTGTATAAAGAGATATAGAACATGTGAAATAAATGTAAGAGTGTCATTAAAGCATAGAACAGCACTCATAACCCTTAAGTTACTTCTCACTATATGCCTTAGGCATTAGTCACTGCATTCTATTTACATCTCAGCCATAATATCCTCTCTTTCAAGTTTCTTCATCAGCATAATGTACACAAAGAACATGCTGTTCGAAACTTTACCCTGCCTCACTATTCTGTGAAAAGCGAGGTGGTTATTTGGAAACATCATTTCAAGATAAAGGCATATACATAGCTATTACATAAACGTTGTCCCTTACTAAGACGTCACATAAATATGGAATATGCATTTATAGACGTAATACAAACGTATTTAAAAAAAAATACTTTACTCACTGCTTCAAATTACATTAAACACACAAACAATAAACATTAAGAATGAAAAACTTTGATGCAGTGAAAAGGTGCTGCCTCATTATTATTATTTAAGGGGTTGTTATAGAAGTTGCTCCCTCCCTCAGGATAGGCAATAGACAGTGCCTGCATACGGCGATACGAATCACTACCTATCACGTTGGCTGCTATCTATCTAATGAAACCCGGGATTGAGTGGCTCATACCAAACATGCCTTCGAAATTTCAGAGATGGGCATTCAAGCCTCTGTTTACGTATACACCGCTACAGTAAAAAAGGGAGTGTACACACAATTCGAGAAGCGTATGTTGTTATGTATAAAGAATTCAGAAAGCTGTGTTTTCTTTTACATAGGTACCATTCATCTACTCTCTCTCATTAAATTTTGCTTATAGTACCGTGAACGTATTTTGTTGGTACGGTAACGTGATACATTTCTGGTACACTGCAAGACTGGGACGTAAAAAGAAAGATAACTAGCTTTCTTCCTGGCATTTCGTAGAGGCGACTAAGGTTCAAGGGATAAATGTATTCTATTAGGCGATATGCTAACAACCTGTTACCAATGTTCCATATGGCATCGCAACCCAAATATTTATGCTAAATAGTAGCCTAGGAGATGCCATTGTATCAGTAAGGTTATATCCATTTCGAAAGGGATTTAAGGACTTGAATTTATACGTATCTGTATCTCTAAACAATAAGTAAGATACACACAATTAGTTTATTTATTGTTCTTTGTGATTCAGAATTCGATTGGTTCATTCCCTTCAAAAATTGTAACAGATATTCGTTATTCTTTTCCAAATGAAGCTCTGGGCTCAAAAAATTCATATATCGGTCCTCACAAATAATTTGAATGGAAAAAATATTTTCTCCATCTCAAAAGCTCAGCTTTAAAAGCTTACTGACTTCTCATTTCTTATTGATATCTTTCATCCATCGCCATTATCTGGAATGGAATAAAAAAGAATCTTCCGTTTCTTAATCTAGTGATATTTTAATAAAATGTTAGAGGTCACTAGGTGTACGTGTAAAGTAAATTAGACCTTGAAAATCGAGAAATATTATAAAAAGAACAACACATATCCGTGATTTAATATTATGTAGGGAGGCCGACCAGCCTATGTTATTATGAACTCTAATCTCACTGATTTTAAAGTTATTTACTTAATTTGATTCGATTTTTATTTCTAGAATACGCTAAACTTCGAACCCATTATCTATCTCCTATAAATTTTAGTCACCTTTAAGAAAACTATCAGGCTACTAATGACTTTGTTATAAGGTAATATCCATTCATGCCTTCTAGTCTCTTATAACCCGCCGAAAATAAAAGCAGCTATTATACATTTTTTGCGTCCCAGCTAGCACGGGACAGGGCAATTTCCGAGCAGTCTATTAGTAAGAAATTCAGATGTGATCACGCACGCACAAAACACCTAAAAGCCTTCTCGTGACCAAACAACTTAATAACCGGCATTTTATTTGAATGCTTTTATTAAATTGCCAATTCAACAAAAAGGTTAGTGTAAGTCCGATTAAGGCATATGTGTACGCACTATTTATATATGCACATATGAATAGGCATATTATACTACATATTACATATTATTAATAGGTTACGTAGGAGCCGGCTCAATAAGACATATGACAGTCAGATAGATGCTATATTGAAAACGGGTGACATTATAAGTACCTAAAACCGCCGATTGTGTATGAGAAAATATATGAGTGTCAATGAATCGAAAGTGGTATATCAGGATCGAGACAAATAGGGATCCGTGATCTCTGCCTACAGGGAATCAGGCGTGATGTGTTTATGTATATATTTGTATATGCACATTTGTATATTTATGCCTATACTTCCCTTACATAATAATAATGCGCAGAGACGTCATATTGATCGTCACTTTGAACGATCCTGACAAATCTTACGCGGGCATCTGGATTGATGGCCCAAGTTTTTTGACAATAAATGTTTTGTTTCAAGTTTAAGAAATTTAAGAATAAATGAAATAGGTTTTAATAATTCTTTACTAAATGCCCTGTGAGTTACATTTAGATTGTCCAATATTTGAAAAATGGGCCCTCAATCCAGATGCACACAAATCTTACCACAATGACACCCATTCAAACTTCATATACATTCACTTCTGTTTTTAACGCTATGTGCGTCAGCCGAGAGAAGAATATCTCCAATTTATAAAGGCACACTAGTCGTTTATCCCAAAAGAGATGTAAACATTTCTGATTTACATATGTACGCGCTCCCATCCTTAATCTTTGAGACGGTGAAGTGAACCAAAAGTTCTGAGTAAACTTTCGTTACGTTTAGTGTATTGATTGGAAAACATAGATGTAGTTACATATTTAACATTTTTTGTGCTTTATAAAATACTTAGAATAAGGTAAGTATGAAACGATCATTTTGTTTAGGTTCTAGATAAGCAAAAATACTTTAATAAATACATAATACCTAGTATGTAAACATACAAATTTACAAAATATATATTTAGTCGGCTAGCAGTACTATTATAGTTAGTATATAATATGTATTAATATATGATTCTTTCAACTCTTTATGAGCAAATATACTAAGCAATCATGTCCTAAACTTGAATCTGATAGTTCTGCAAAAGGCTACCAAGAGGGCACTAATAAAAAGGATAACAGTACAATTATTGACTAAAAAACAATTGACATGACATTGAAGGTGACCGTTACCCCTAAAGCCGTTAACTTTCATTTAATGGACAGTCATTATTGTCTGCGACACAGTATATAAAGGACCCGAAAAGCTTAACTCGTTTGTAAATCGTTTCGTATTGGTTTTATTTCATATATTATTCAAGAGTATCGTTACATCTGGGATGCGTAAAGAATAGTTGTAGCTGCAATTCATAACGACATAAAAATAGATAACTAATATTCTATTTCAGTACCATAACAATCGGTATTATGAATCTACGCATAACGCAGGAGATATAGAGGTTCTGGTTGACCGTAAAGTAAAGTGTGATATAAGCGTTATTAGAAAGATATTATTATCAGGCCGACATAGTAGAGAGATTTCAAAGGTAAATTATTACACAAATATGACTGGCTATATTATTATCAGTCACATTGAAAACATTTTAATGGTAAATTATCACTCAAATAAGCTGATCAATCTTAAGCCTCAGCCACAATAAAATAAAACTTGGTATATTTAACACCATGTTTCAATATTCAAAGCTTTCAAGATGTGAGGCTTAACAGTTGAAAGTGATGAAGACAAGTGAGTGAAAATCTAAACGAAGAAACTTACGATGCAACGATACGATTGCAATGACATATATACTATCAAGTTGAATGCCGAAGAAACGTGGTCTTACGTAGCCAAAACCATCAATGGAATAAAAAGAACAAATGATTACATATACCTTACACACGCATGAGTTTTAAATATAACTGCATTAATGGATTGAATCTATTTAGGGATAGGCAACACAGTATTACTTACATGCAATTGTAATAGTGTACGATGTTTGAACCTAATAAATTACTTTTCATTGTACATTAGAATCATATGTTACAGGCGTCGAAATAAAAATATGAAATTGTTACAATTCCAAACTAGGACAAACTCGAACCGTGTTTTCTTGAAACTGTACATTGTTTGAACTTGTTGTAAGTTAGTAGCTTCAGTATTATATGGCATGTTATACATGGTAAGGAAAGAAGGAGTTCATGTAGAATAATATAAGTATTTGCCACAGTTAACACTTGCCAGATAGTTAAGATTTAAGTGTCTATCTCCGAAACTGCAGTTTGTGATTGTACGAGTATGGCCACTAAAAAGCTACAAGTTTAAACCAGATAGTTTATGTCTAACGTGACATACGATAAAACCGTGTCCTAAACCAGTGTTTAGTCAGTACTTTGACCTATTTTGAATAGTTTAGTAGTATATTACTACGGTAAGGGAAAGCATCGTGAGGGAACCTACCTGTTCGTGCTTGTAAATGGCGATACGGCTTACCACCTGTCACATTGAGTACTGACTGTCTGGTCAACACGTGAGTTCGAGGTGGCCTTAGAGTTACCATCTTCGCAATAGCGGATGGACACATGAACATCTGACTAGTCCGCCAGGGTTAATGGTCTTACGCATTTGTCTTTGTATTTTTTGTAATAGTATAATTTTGGACATGGATATATTATTTATTTAGTCATCTTCAAATATAAATATGGCCGCCTTAATGCTCATGGTGTATCTTCAATAAAAAAACATAAAAGGATTAAAATGCTTCTGTCTATCCTAAAACGGATAATATACGCGATGTTTACAATACGTCATAAAAAGATCTTTTACTATGATAGAAAATCGTCATGAGGTAAAATGGTTCGCCGCCCACTTCATACACGCAGCGCAGGTCGTATGACACGGTCCTGAATTATTTATTTAATTTGACATTTGTGATTCTCTGCTCCAATTTTAATGGTTCAGTAGATGGTTCACTCTTTAAGGTAATTGCTATCAATATAATGTACTTTCAACCTTTATTATGTACAAAACATAATACATGTAAAATTATTTAGCAATGATCATTTAAAGAACCTAATTTATAAATGAAAGGTAATGTAGGTTGAAATAAATATAAAAAGAAATTGAAATCACTTTATGGATTTTACCTTGCATTTAAAACAAACTATGTTTCTAACATAGCAAAACAGATATGTATATTAATTCATAGACTATAAGCGAAGAAATACATTAATACGAATAGTAAGAAAACGTTAAATCTTCTAGTAACCTTAAAGAGAAATCGCCGTACATTCTATTTGCATAAACCTATAAAAGCAGCTATTAAACGTTATCAATCATTGACCAAAGCGATCGGTTAGGGGCTAAACTAATGGTTTTGCAACTAGTATTTTGTGCAAGTTAACTGCAAGATATTAATGGAACGTCAAAAGTGAAGTTTCTTAGCCATTATTTATAACTAACGTATTACATGTACGTAGGAACACTCTAAGGTTGGTTCATGTTTTACTATGTATTTACGAAATGCTATATTAGATTCATTTTGCTTCGAAATAGCTTGAAAAATAGGCAATTCAGTTACACACTCTGTAATTTATGATTATGTGTATTTCTATGAGAACGTATAAAAGCCTCCAGTGTATGTATGTATGTTGTTAACATGCTTTATTGTCTATGGAAAATAATCTAAAAATTCTATTTCTTCAAGCATGTTTAGCATAAATTAGCAGGGTGATTAAAGAATTACTCAAAGGTCCATTACTCAAAACAGTTCATTATGATCGAGTCTTTTAACTGCATTCTAAGGTAAAATGTAAAGAATATACTGTTGATACCATTCTATTTACATGGTATTGATTATAGCTGAGACTAAATTTGTATAATAATAAAAGGATACATTTCTATATGCATGGTTATAGGTTTTCTTTCTATTATTCTACCTAAGACCAAACCTAAGTATCAGGCCTTTAGTAACGTTAATAGCTCCTAAGCCCTCATAACTCAAATAGTCGTTTCCCTCTTCACAAGGCTTAGCACTTCTTTTAAGGGTCTAGTTTGGGAAAACATTTATTCTGTTTGCGATAATCATTGCGAAGAACGCACATTATCTTTGTTATTATTAGATAGATAGTATTTACACTAATCCACACTTATAAAAATATACTTCAACTGTCTTTGAAAATGTCACAATGTGCACACATAGATAAACGTCACGCCCGAGTCCCAGTGGAGGGTTAGTCAGAAATTCCAAATGTGTTTAGCCATAGGTATATGTATACTTTCGCACTAATACTTCGAAAATATAAAACCTACTTAGTTACAACTAGATTAACTATCGATAATTTAATTATTTTGTTTTGGAATATTGACAAGAAATGTCATGACAGATAACTTACAGCAGATAATAACTTTTTTATCCTAATACTTAACCTTCATTATCTTTTTATATAGTGTATATATTAGAATGTATGAAGAGGACGAAGGTATGTATAAAAATATTTACGTTGTAGATTAGCACCTTGACGAAAAGCTAATGAAATAGCTCTCACACTAGGTAAGCCAGAGACTACAGTAACCACACTTTTCAATTTCATTTATCACTATAGCTAATGTGTTCCCGCCATTCCGAAGCTAAGCTTAGAGTTGGACCAAACTTTACAAAGCTAGGTTCGGATTCCAGTAAGCAATACCTAAATGATTCCCAGAGGTACAGAAACTAGTACCGAAAGTAACATTTGCGCTAAGAAAGTTTCCGAATACATTAAAATATGTTTAGACTTGTCCTGCATTTTAAACCTTCTTTTCCAAACTTTAAGCATATTTTACGATAAAAGTAACGATGTAGTTTTTAATCTGATGATTTAGGATTCAAGATGGCGTTAGTTGTTATTTTATACTTTCCTAAGATTAAGATTAAAGTGAATTATAAAATGGCATGAAAATGTATATTGTGTTATGAGTGAAATTGAAAACTGTAGCTGTCTTCCCAATTTGCTATACATTTTAAGCGGTTATAATGAAATAAACTGTAATAACTATTAATAGTTTTATAGTTTCATTCGAATCATTCATATGCAATCAAAACACACCAATGATTATAAAATTCGATTAAAACGAGTATTCTACGTTTTCAAGATTGATTCTGTAACAAAATATATGCAATATCTGCATTCTATGTTTAAATCAAAGCATAAAATAGAACATATAATTCCATAACAAAACAGTTATTTTCACCTCTCAGAATTGACGAAAATGCACCTTTGAATTTGAAAAAGCCAAGTAGAAGCACAAGCAAGCGAGAAAATCTTTTAAGAGCTTTAAAGCAACAACCCTGCCGCATGTGAAAATGTCATTATTAAACTTCTAGGAACCAGTCGACTAGAGCCTTAAACTGCAGAGGTTTATTATTAGCTTAAACCTGGTCGCTTAGTTCAACCTTCTTAATATTATATATACACTCACGTCCTTTAATCCCTTTCGAAGTAGACAGAACTTTGGAGATATGAAAACTTCTTTGTCCCTTATTAGCATGTATATAATGGGTTCAGATGTCATATGAAATATTGTTGACAAGTTGCTAACCTATCGCCCAATAGATTTTATTACCCTTAGTCGTTTCGTCGCCTCATACTACATGCCGGGAATTGCTATATATACTTATTAATATGAATATCGGGGTTGTGATGTCGCATGGAATATTGTTGACAGGTCGCTAGCCTATCGCCCAATAGATTTCAAACAGTCTTTGTCCCTTAGTCGATTTTGTATATCTAATATATTAAAAAAAAGCGTCATTCGTTGATAGACACTGAACCTCTTATTGCTCCGAATGTGACGTACATCCATAGTTGTATTAAGTATGTATGTAATGTAATATTAAGCTATTTTGTACAGAGATGAAACTAAAGACTAGTGGTATATGGAATTTATTGAATTATAATCTAGTGACCTACTTTCAATTACAATAGATATTAATATTCATGCTGATATTAAAAATTATATCCAACGTAAAATATATTTTTTTAGAGTTAGTTTCTACAGCTTTAGCAAAGTGTGAAGTAACTCAAACCAATATCAACAATATAATCCTTATAAACAATTTTACAGTAATACTCGAACTTGCTTGATAAATACTACATCTCCAAGATACAGTACACCCCAAAAAGGACAAATAACGTAAACATATGTATGTGAGAACGTGAATAGTGAAACTTATCGAACATTAGTCATAGCAAGCAAGGTCGAAGAGATATGGAAAGGAGTCCCTCACGTTATCATATTGATTATTCTATTTCATTCGAAACAACTGTTACAGCCTTTTAGGTTTCGAAACGTTTACGATAAGGCTTTTACGTTTGCGATGTTTGTTGTTAAGCCTTTCGGGATAGATAGGTTGGTGTCATTGTTGTTGAATAGGTATTTCAAAATTGATACTTAAAATTTATGTGGAATTAGATAAATAATTCAAATTTGACACTTAAAATTTATGTGGCATTAGATAGATAATACCCAAAGAGATAGGTGGTATAAAATCAATATTAGTTAACGATACATTATCATATACATAACCTTGGCAGCAAATATTAAATTTTATGGTTAAAAAATATCAAAAAATGCTACTTTAGGTAAATTTCTATAACTTACTAGTTAATTACTCACATCCTTTTATTATTGATTTACAAAAAACTCTTAGTATAATAAAATATCATATAACATGCAAAACAGGGATTACTAGTTCAATTGGATAACTACTACTAGATCAAAACTACTGCTTATTTAATATGTAGTATAATAAATCGCTACCTGCTTACAAGTCCTGCTACTAACCCAAACATGATACAGTAATGTCTTATAAAAGTGACTTTGACCTAAATCAAAATAATGAAACCTTATACTACGACGATTACTCGCTAGATCGATTCTCAAATAAAAGAATCACATGGGCGTGAAATTACATAAAATGAGTGCTACGGATCTACTTGCTACGTGTACTTGCTACGTATGGAATCCGTAGTTGCAGTGTTGCTAATGTTTACAAAAGGTAATGAGATTTTATGTATGATCATGTTTATGATCTTAGGTACACTTTGAAATCATAAAATTATACATAATATTTTCAATTATAAGTGATTAATTTATTCAGTAGTCATTTTCAGTCAGAAAAGAAGCCCTATGTAAAAAATGTATTAACTACCTCAGTATAATTGTTTGATGGCTTAGACAACTTAGTAAGAAGCTATTCTAAGTCTTAATAAATATCAATTTCTTAAGACAAACATTTGGGATAAGTTACCTTATTTCAGGTCTTGGGAATAAAAATAATTAATTAATAATTAATTGGATTAGTCCAAAACTTTATATATTTTGATAAATAATGACTTACGATAATGACGGTTATTTAAGACATGGTATTTCACGCTCTAATATTCTGTTCACTCAAACAAACCTTCGTTCTTAACTCGTACTAAATACCGTAATGCAAAATCCGGTAAAAACTACTCATGTATGGCATCTGAAGCGGTAGGCGGGCACGTGATGTGACTCCCTAATCGCATTTCACTTGAAACCTAATAGCGGGCTAACAAATTGCTTAGAAATCCCTCAAACACTAATTTGGTACTCGTATACAACCGATACTTCGGCTAGATTTAAAAGTAAAGCGAAAGTAAAAAATATACGCTTCACAATTTGTGGATACACACTTCCTTTTTTATTGTTGTGTGGTAGTCAGAGGGTTGAGTGCTCATCTCCGAAATTTAGAAGGCATGTTAGGTATGGTGTCACTCAAATCCCTCGTTTTACTAGATAGACAGTACCTAACATGATGGGTAGTGAACCGTATCGCTGTATATATTATATATTCAGTCAAAAGTCATTATAAGTAGACAGACAGACTACAGGACAAAGGTTTAATTATAATTCAATGGATTATATTGGGCCTGCAATAATCATAGTTACATAAATATGCCATCGCAATCCTAATATGAATTATAAAATTTTGTAATGAGGTTTTATATGAATGGTGGAATCAAAAGAGGTACTAAGTGCTAAAGAAAATTTTCAAAACGAAGTATGTCAATTCACGATGAACATACATGAGTATCGAAGTAGTCGAGTTTCTCTCCAACCCCAAAGAGACGAAATATCGTAAATTGACATAAAAATATGTCTAATAATCATATATCTATTGTCACGTTTGGTACTGGATGTCTGTTGAAAAGTGAGTTCGATGTAGCCATAAATCATCTTTGTAATTGCCGAGATGGACAACGAAGTTCTGACTATCTCGAAACGGATAATGATCTGAACTTTAAGTATTTTTTCGAACTTAGCAGATAAGTTCAGGATTGAATTAACGCTATATTACTGTTTAATAACTGTTCAATTTCCCATTACATAAATAACATACGCTTGACGACTTGTATATACACACTTCCTTTTTTAATATGGCAGGAAAATCAGAGGCTTGAGTGTAGAATTCCGCAATTTCAGAGGCATATATGTATTAGTTACTCAAACGCCGCGTTTTACTAGATAGAGAGCACCCAACGTGATAGGTAATGAACCGTATCTCTATATACAGGCACTGGCTATTTACCTATCCCTCGGGATAGGCAGGATTCCTAACAATATTTTCCCGCAGCTTTAGCGAACTTTAGGTTATGTACGTAAATGAAAAACACATGGTTTTAATCTTATTCATTGGTACAACCCAGACCCGGGTTTCGAACCTAGCATCGCAAATAAGAAGTCAGAGGTACACTGAGCTACATACGCTATATTAATTTCTTTTCTCTTTTTCAATTTAAATATACTCATTTTGTTTTGATAAGATAGCAAGTTTGTTGAGATGAATCTTGCTCAGGTACGAAGACAAATATGTATACAAGCTTGTGTGTTAAACTTCTGAATTCCTAGTTTACTCGCGTAAGATCAATAAAAGCACGGAACAAGCTAATATTTGTTTCAGGAGCTTACGTATCGTATATTAATGAAAATAATTGATTTTCCCTGAGCTACCTATTTGTATCACAACGTTAGTTACGTAATTAGAAGTTTGAACTTTAGTTTCTAGAATAGTGTGCTTTCGTGACAGGCTGAAATAAAAAGCGAAATGCTTGAAGAAAACCGTGTTTGGGAAATCGAGGAAATTTGATCTATTTCCATCTCTTTGAAAGCAAAGGAGCAGGTGAGTAGGTGTATATTAGAAAATAAAATATCTAGTTCAATAGAAAAGACACTCGTTCTTTAATCCTTTATGGTAAGGTCTGAAATTCGTACAAGATATACATCCTTTGTCAGGGGTATTTTATTACTGGTATCTATGAGACATGGGTTATATTGAGCATTTTGTTTTATTAATAAATTAAAAAATTAAATTCTTTAACGACTTTAACACTTGCTAAGTAGACTGAGTTTTGGGTATCCATCTACGCAATTGCGGAGATAGATAATTCGTAGAACCACAATATTTATCAGTACTTTGTATCTGAGGTTAAATAAGAATTTGATAGTATGATATTTAGCGCTCATAAAAGTATATTTAAATTATTTTATAGTGTTCTATCTTCTATAAATTTCAGCCCAGTGGAAACACTAGTCATTGAATTATTTCCAACTTTAAAAATGTCGGAAGGCGAGGTTAATATTTCCAGGTACAGAGAGGTTTTGAGAGATCCTACACGTCATGAGCAGGCCCCTTATCAAACCTTTTTCAGAACCGGATGCAAATTAACCGGAGGGAATTTATAACTAGAAACTTAGATATGGAATTCCTGCGTTTTATTTTTCATCAACGCGATTTAAAATTGAAATTAATAAATACAGAGAATGATTTCTAAACAATTTACATTACACTATTCCTTTAATCACAAGTATTGTACATCAAATTTAGTCAAAACTTATCATTTATGAGACACTGGTTATCTCTTATAACTAGGACTCTAATCGATTAGGAAGTTTTAGCTCAGAAAAACCAACAAAAATCCGACCCACAGACTTTTTTGCTAATTACAAAATTCATATGAACCTGCGAATAATAAAATCAACGTGTAAAATTTAGTAAATAGCACACACTTGATGATATTTATGCCTTGCAAGGAGTCTATAATTCACTTTACAATTTTCATACACACATAATTATTTATAGTCACATTATATCCACGTTTCACTTATTGTGTTCTATAATTAATTAATATTTGCATCGCATTTAAAATTGATTGTGTACGAGTATGTAAAATAAATGTACTAAGTTAAATGTTTCCTATAATTTTTCATATAATTGACTCTACTTAAAATCTCTGAATACTAAAAGGGTTAAAGGTCATGTTAAAGCATGTGTAATAATGTTTTAGATCAATGTAATGCCCTGTCTCGGTAACGTAGAGCCATAAAACGTACAATACAAAACCTAATATTCGGTTCCATATTGTAAGTCAAACGTGCTTATTACTTTAATGTATGTCTGCCTACGCAAGGTTTTTGAGTGTACGTATGTACCTTTATATCGATACAAAATATCGATACTACGCTTCACTATTATTTAGTTGACGAAAGATTGAAATATAAGTACTTGTAGTAATGAATAAAAGAAAAACAGGTAAAAAGTTTTACCCATTGTTAAAAGAGTTTTCGAGTTTAGCTACATTTTATTTATAACGGAATAAAGTATAAGTTACAAAAATTTTTTGGATTAAGCTATGTTATATAAATAAATAGTTTCTACGTTTATTTGTTTTTATTAATGTCATTTCAATATATGTAAAAACTTTAAATAATAGTTTTAGTAGAAAATCGGTTTAATTTCATATATAAACACTAACTTTCATTCCTAATACACAAATCAGGAATACCACAAACGGCAATTATCACAAATGGAATAAATGTTAAACGAATAACTTAAGGTTAATAATATCATCATACAAAAATACTTTGTGACTGATCACCGAATGTATAAAGAAAGGAAAATAATTGTTTTCGTCTTTCGTTTCGTCTTGGCAAACTTTTAATAGAGCATAAAAAACAATACTGTTTTCTTTCTTTTAGTCATTTACGTAAATCCATTATTCATTACTTAACTACCTACTATCACTTTAGCATTTGTATGATGTACATGACATAATATAATTATATTATATCATTTATATATATATATTATATATATTATATATTTATATATATCATTATTTCGACGGTTTCCGTGGCGCGATTGGTTAACCACCTGAACGCTAATCGTGAAACCTTGGGTTCTTTTCCGGTGCAGGTAGAGTTAAGAACTACGCTTTTTTTCTGCTTTCTAGTATGATCGTTGAGAAAACATGTATTTATCCATGTATAATAAGTATATATTTCATAAATATACGTTGACTAGGAACCTGAACACAAGTCTTTATGTACTTAGCAAGAGACTAGTTCAATTGGTGTAATAGCGTCCTACAATATTATAATTATTATTTAAATATAAATTTAAAGAGTTTTCATATCATACCTCAATACAATATATAATACTAGGACAAATACATCTAAAACTTACCTCCCACAAAAACCGAACACGGGTCTCTCAAACAAAACAGAGCTGCACTTCAAAAAACTTATAAAACACTTTTGTTTCAATCAACTTTCTAGCAAAACCTAGTGTCCACTTAAGAAAACCTCGCGACGTTGTCAAGTTTCACGTTATTGACATTTAAGTAAAAATAACAAGGCCGTTATTTGACTTGAGATACACGAAGCATATTCGATTGGTTCTAAAATATCGGTCATGACATGAATTAAAAATTCACGCTTCCCCGCCGAGCTATGCACACGTCCGCACGCTTCGCCCTCCGAACGAAGACTGAAAAGCCGAGTGTAAATTTAAACAATTTCAGTCAAGCATTGACGCTAGCTTCTACTTTAAGATGCTGGGTTTCCATACAGATTGTATATAGACGAAAAGTTCTATTAACTTATTGACAAGTAATATTTATTCGTAAATAGGAGAACTACGTCGTAGTGGAAAGTAAATGAAATATATTGATTCCGATCGAGCTCGGCCGATTCGTAGAACTTTGATTACTTTTATGCGACAATTAGTTTGCTAGTGCCAAGTTTTAATTAGGTGTGATGAAGGGCAGAGAAAGATATATATGTGGCAACGTATTATGTAGTGATGATAGCAGTATTGTACTTTATGTCAAATATATGAACCTTTTAAATAAAGATTTTATTATTATTATTAACGTTTCAGTAAAGTATTCTGACATTCCATTATATTAAGTGTAGGTAAGTAAGGGAAAAATACATTTTAAGTTTATGGTGAAGTGGTAGGGCTACGTATGGGCCGATCCAATAAGTCATATGACAGTCAGAATGGCATCATATTGAAAAAAGGTGAAATTAAAAGTACCTTTGACTTTGACATTGTGCGCTTGTTAATTAGCCTAGTTGGCGTCAAGTTTCTAAACATCAACTGAGATTCAACTGCGATAATTCAATGCTAACAACTGCGGTAAAAACTAAAGATAAAGGTTGACAGTTCATCGTCAAGATTATTATTCTTTACTGTATAAAAATTAAACAATTCAGTTACACCGCATAGTTGAATGTAACTAATCATCTAAAACAAAGGTAAATTAAGGTTACACTTTCATTAATACATTTAAATGATGTTATATATTGTGATGTCATGTTATTTGAGATTATGGGGTAAATAGAAACTATTGGGTGATAGGCTAGCAACCTGTCACCAATGTTCCATATTACAACACAAACCTAGGAGATTTTATTTTATTTTGTCTCCGACTTTCTATCAACCCCGAGATTGGTTAAAGACGTGAATTTATATGTATAGTTTGTAATGTGTATGAAATTATAAGTTGGCCTAAACTAGTTTAAAGAAATAAAATAAATAATAACTATCATTATAACGACACGCAAAGTGCGCCACACCTTAAACGAAAATTTGATCCCAACAATATTTTGTTGCGGCCAAAAGTTACAAACTACATTTTCTCGAGCGAAATTATGAGGAAGACATATGAAGATATCTGCAAAGCAATTTTTTATGTTATACGAGGCCCTAGATAGCAATTCAACTGGTTTGGGGCTTGATGGCTGAATGAATACCCTTGTAAGAAATAAAGGAAGGTTTTTGTTCTTGTTTACTTGGACTTAACAAAAAAGGTCATTCCTACATAGTTACGTACATATTTACGCATTAAAACATGGTCAGAACAAAATAATAGTTTCTTAAATGAAGTGTAAGCAAACAGTTTAAAAGAATTTTTGTCACATGTATTGGTTACACATAGAACACGTTTTCCAATCATATTTTTAAGAGATTTGCGATTTTAAAAGTCAAAAGTCTAATGTTTTTATTCAATATAAGTACAAGTATAGTACATTCATTGAAAGTCAAAACATTTGCCTGACACTGCTTGTCTCTTGGCATTGAAATTCTACCGTTGTTTAGATCCTTTTACAAGAAAACGGGACGTATGTAGTGAATCCGTGACCAAGGCTATTGCATTAAACAAAGATCGGGTAACAAAGGTACTACTAAAATAATTAAAAAAATAAGAACGCAAAAAAGGGAGCGTGAATACACAAGTCATGAAGTATATGTTCTGTTTAAGTTTAAACGCAATACGTCTCGTTTTCTCGTGTAGAGCATTCAATATAATACTAGTATTAACTCAAGAAGCTGACTACCCTTACCGCAGTTTCAGTCGAGAATATATTTTATCTTCTTGTAGCTTATTAGACTATATTATATGGAACGGGAAAAAACTTCCCGCAAAACAAGGGTACTTGTGATATCTCAAAACTTATGTGCTCTTTGATCATGCCTTAGTTATAAATTTATAATTAGCAGGTACCTACCCTACGATACAACCTATATACTTGAATAAGACCCATGTATGTACGAGACGAAAATACAAACGCTTTCACGACCATTAACCTTTGAAGTAATTAAAGAAACGCATAAGCGAATATAGTAACTATGTAATATAGTAACGTCAGTATTATATTATCTGTGGTAACGTGCATTTTGCAAATGTAATTTATAGTGGCAAAATGTACAGAAATAAATCAAAAAACAAAAGAGCTGAATTCACACCTATCTAATCCTCATATGTAGAATGGAAATATTTGTTATATAGTAGAATCGCCCTTAACATATACATTCACGTTCTTTAATACCTTTCAGGGTGGACGGAACCTTGAAGATGTTATATCTCTTACGTCACTTTTTGGCATATTTATGTATACTTGGGTTGTGATGTCATATAAAAGTTGCAAGTTGTACTCTATCGCCCAATAAATTCCACCTATCCATAATCCCTTAGTCGCCACCTACGACATGCCAAAACGACCGGCAGCTAGTGAGCATTCTTTTTACGTTCCAGACTAGTATGGTACTACAGCCTACTTACAAATATATTATCTTTGTCCTTGCCCTCACTGTGGTGAAAAAACACGCACTTTCATTTTCTTGTTACAGCCGCTTAATATTTACAAGGAGTACTCATTATAAATTTAAAGAAGCCTCTTTCTGTGCGTAGTATACGAAATATTAAACACGAGGGGCAGTTATTTGTCGTGTGTTATGTAATGTTGTCTAAACATTAGGATGTTATTACCTTTCGACCTTTTGTCGTGGTCAGAAGTCTGAGTTTTTTAGTACTTTTGTGGTTGCGATTACCTGTCAATGTCTATTGCATGATTAATAACTAGCGGAACTTATCGCGTATGTTTTTATATAATAAAGTTACCTTTATTAACCCGAGAGTCTGCCCGTGACCATGGCTGCTGCAACGTAGCCGAAACGTCGGGTTAATAAAACTTACTTTACTATATAAAAACATACGCGATAAGTCCCGCTAGTTATTAATCATGAGTATAAATCGCGAATCTCTTAAAACTATAAATGTCTACTGCAGTTGGATATCAAGAGGAAGATGAAATTGAACTATTTTATTTTCAAGGCCTTTCCATTGAATATTTAAAAGAATTATTTAGGTTAACAATCGATAGTATCTGTCTATTGTGACGAGACATGGAAGTGTGTAATATATGATGTAAATAATATGATAATAATATACATATGTTATAAATGAAAAGGTCATTTTAAAAACTGCACAAGTACAAACATATTTATTTTATTACTTTGTAGAAATAAAAAATGAAAAGTTGTTTCGTAAATTTAATAATTTATTCTTTAAGCGTGGTTTAGTTATTCTTCAGTCTTCATTAAAAATCCATCAAATGCGTGACTGAAATTAAATAAGAAATTAATATGCAGACAAACAGTTTGTAGAAACTTTTACAATCTTAACACTACATAGATTATTATAGATACAGTCCTAGGCAACACAAAAAATAATATTGCTACACATAATACTTAGTATTTCTATAACGAAATCTATAAAGACTAATCCAGCCATTGTCAGTAACTAATATTATTATGACAAGTAACCCGTGTCGCCATTTATAAGCAATGTAGTTATTTCACTTATCTAAGGAATAGGTGAATTGATTTATCTTATTAAGGCGAAGCCTTAGTACACTTAGAAAACGTATTTTTAATAGTTAGTGCTTGCAAATGGCGACCATTGAAAGTGGCCTTAAACTGCTTCAATATTACTGGTATGGACACTTGAACCTCTAACTTACAAGAGTAAATGGTCATTCATAAGACATATTTTGTATTATAAACAAATTCACTCACGCTTATATAATGTACGTTTCAATAATACACTGAAAATTACGATGAGGAAAAACGTTGTGAGGAAACCTACTTTTTCCACGAACAGGAAATATAGTCAGTGCTTGTAAACTGTGACACGGCTTAACACCTGTCACATTGAGTACGGTCTATCGAGTCAACACGTGAGATCAAGGACGCCATAGAATACATACTACGTTACTTCACAATGGGTTAGACACCTGACTCACAAAGGTTAAAGGTCTTGAATGTAAATATATTGGGGTATTTAAATACAAATTTCTCACCTCAGGTCCCACATGTATAGCCAAAACCATATCGAACTCAGAAACTCCAATCTGTATTCTCGCTTGACCAGTTCTGCTGACGAATATCATCTTTCCCGTGCAAGTATCGTTCACTTTAACACCCGATATGACGTCACAATAATAGCCGAGTGGAAGGTTAGTCTGGAATTAAGAAACAATTGTTAAATGGAAGATTAATCTTACAACGTGTTCTTTATCACCGTGTATATGTTACCGGCCAAACCCGATTTAACTAGTTTGGCCGAGTCTAAACTAGTTCTTTTGTCCTGAAATCGGGTTTGGCCGGTAACATATATGGCTGCCGACTTAAGTATAATCAGACCCGAAATCAACATAACAAGATGTGATAAATATAATGTTAACAGAACTTAGAAATAAGAAGGGCAATTTAAAGTATTACCTGCAAAATCTCCCTAAAGTCCCACGCATCATTATTAAAGGCCACAAAAGCCTGGTTGCCCCTAGAGAAGGCTATCTGGTTACTGCCATTGTCCCACCAATTAGTAACCTCTGAACCTGCCGCCACGTTCCTGAAGGCAACCATCTGATAAATCTGGCGCCAACGGTGCTCGCAAACCCACCCTGAACCGCAGGATTCATCCTGGAACGTTAATAAATTAGTTTGAATTTATGAGCCTTTATAGGGTTTTGATTTGTGTATATTCGTATAGAATATCACTACATAGTAAGTCGTTTTCTCTGTCTCTATGTCCCTTTGTATGCTTAAATCTTTGAAACTACGCAACGGATTTTGATGCGGTTTTTTTTAATAGATAGAGTGATTCAAGAGAATAGAGTAATTTTATATGTATAATAACATCCATTAAATAGCCAGAAGTGCGAAGCCGGAGCGGGTCGCTAGTATTATTATATAGTCATATAGAGATACAGCAAATGGGAATTGCATTTTAACTATTATGTTATTTTGCCTCATATTATCAGTAAACATCAAATCTGAAATGTTTCATAATAGATAAAAAAAATATGTGAAGACTCCTAACGATTCTTGTACATCAGAATCTTCTAGATATGGCTGAATGTGTGAAGTTACCGTGTTGAACTCTCTATTACTTATTGTTTGAAGAGTAATTGTCATATGGACACAACGCATCCATCTTTGTACCACATAATCGCTACCTAAATTAGTTATATTACACATAACCCATACGCTGCCTATTCACTGTTTCGATGAAGAGGCAAGTTTTTTTTATTTTAAACATATAGTCAGATTATAAATCCCCATTTGCCTCAAAACTGACAAACTTCATTCGCTTAATTGACCCACATACCAGTTCTTAGTTCATTATACTTTATATAGTGTTTTTATCAATTAACTCACAGCATTAATAGTAGGAGAAATAATATTCCCAGCAACATCCATTGGCGGTCCAGCTTCCGAGTCCCAAAAGTCAAAACTGCTCATCAATTGCGGCTCACCATATGGATGGGCTAGCATAAACGCTATCGCTCCTTTATACTGCTTCGCTTGTTTATACGTAAGAATGCTTCCACCACCCCCATGACCGCGTTGGTTGTCATGGTTATCTATAAACACGAGAGCGTCATCATGAGCTAGTAACGCCCAGTCAGGTCCCCAATTAATGAGCCAGCGTAAGTTGTTGTTCCCTTGGAAAGCGCCGCTTAGTTCTAATCCGAATTTGAATTCGGTTACAGCCGCTAGTTCAGTGTATTCGTCCCGGCTGATGGCTTCGTGGCCGAAGTCTATCACTTCTTGGTAGATGTAGGGACGGGCGTTAGGAGGGAAGCCGTGGGAGGTATTTAAGTTGTGTAAACGGTCGTATATGACTCTTAAATCGTGGGGCCACATGTGTTTGGCTGCGTCGATTCTGGAAGAATAAAATGTGTTGTACTCATTTTTATTAGTTACATCTAATATTTCATTCGTTTCATTATTACATTTGTATTTGTAACTTATTTATATTAGGTGCATCTAGTTCTTTCATTTCATTGAAACATTTCTAGAGTATACAATTAATTACATACATATGCATTCACGTCTTAAAGTCCCTTCGGGATGGACAGAACCTCGGAGTCATGAAAAACATGTTTTTCTCACTTTTGGAGTTTAGATGTCATATAGAAAATTGGTGTTGGTGACAGGTTGCTAGCCTATCGCCCATATGATTCAATTACCCTTAGTTCCTTAGTCACCTCATACGAAATGACGAGAAAAACGGCAGCTAGTTAGCATTCTCTTTACATCCTAGACTAGCACGGTGTGGGAATATATTACATATAAAAGTTACTTCATTTTTCTATAATATTTAATAACCTCTCTTCATAATATCTCTCTCTATATAAATGTTTATCACTAAATTGGCACATAAATTATACCCAAGTTCTTCAATCGTTCGACAATAGCATTAGGAAAAAATAGACTGGCAGATATTCAAATTTGGGTTAGGTATGATAATTGCATACCTGTCTTAGAATAGAACAGATTGTATGCATCATATTGTGCTCATACAATGGAGTTGCAATTAGATGAACAATAACACACATACATCACTATGTCAACAACTCAACTTCTCAATGGTATAAACTGAGACTTTTGATTCACAATCATATCTATAAACGTATAAATAACTAAGCATAGATATAAGTAAACCATTTTATATAAACACCTTAATTTTTTTTTAATTTTCAGAAATTTACCTTTCATATTCAAACTAATATGGTTTCATGTTTTACCTACCAAAATATAATTTGAATAGTATACGTATACATGTGTTATATACCAGTACATACCGAAATCCTGCAACTCCCAAATCAATAAGGTGGTTCATGAAACCCGTAATCATTTGTCGAACATATTCAGAGCCTTGGTTCAAATCTTTGAGTCCTACAAGTTCACAGTTACGAACCTGAAAAATAAAATTTCATTGAGTAAACTTGAATTGTATATAGAAGTGAGATAAAAAATTATATAGAAGTGTGATTTAGGTTGTTATCGCTATTGCGAAGGTAGTAATTCTATGGCTATCTCGAACCCACGTGTTGGCCAAATAGTTAGTATTCAATGTGACAGGTGGTAAGCCGTGGCCTCATTTACAAGCACTGACTATTACGTGTTCAGGGAACATGTAGGTTTGTTTACGATGAGTTCACGCAGTGTAGCATTCCATTCATTCACATAGAAAATCAGAAAATTTCATTTCCATTCTTACATGCTCTGAAGTTCGACCCTTGTACCCATTGATACAATGTCAAGACCCAAACATGAGCTAAAATATTTTAGTAAAGTACTTGTAATGATATTAACAACATATATGATTGTTTTAGATTGTATAAAATTAGGACTCCTAGTTTTAACGAGGTGGGCCGGAGAAAGGCATAATGTTTTGATTCCCAGGTGCTCGACGAACGACTACTGGACTCAGCATAGCATTGTCAATCAAAAGATTTTCCGGATCCAAACTAAACTAAAAATAGAGTTTTAAGTCCACGGTCACGGATTCTCCGTGACCGTGGACTTAAAACTCTAACTCAAATGTTTTCATTCAACACAAGTTCAGTACATTAAAAGAAAGTCAAAACGTCATTTGTCTGAAACTAGTTTTCTCTTACCATTAAAATTCTTCCTCCCTGAATAATTTCTAAAAGGACACATGTTCCTATTAAATACAATATATTATATGCCTTTTAGAAATCATCCATTCATATATTATCTATAAATATGAAAGTACATACCCTGTCAGCACAGCAACCGTAATCAGCGCCATCTATGACGCAGTGGGGCCAGTTAAAGTCGTTGCTAGTATAGGGAACTGCAGGATAGTCCCAGTTGCCGAAATCAGCTGTGCTTCCACCAGTGCCGAAGCTGTCCACGCCATGTCCTGTCATATGGTTGATTATGGCGTCTACGTATATCCTTGAAGCATTAATGATATTTTATAAGCAAACAATGCACTGAGTTCATACACTGTCCTCAGTAATATAGATCATTAATTTATTAACATGATCCATAGCAGCAATCCATAGTCTTAGTAATCTAAATTATATACAGTTGAAGTAGAAAAACGTTTATAAAGACTTCGGTCTAAATTGCATTTTCATTAACAAATCAAATAAATTTTTTTTAACTTAATTACTTAATTTTTTTTTTTTTAATTTTATGGCATAAAATACTCACAAAGTATTATGTATTAGCAGACTAGGTTTAACAGAGTAATCACAAATTTGTTAACACCTTTAGATTAAAATAGGACCTAAGATGCGAAAATAAGTGATATACTGAAAAAGAATAACAATAAATGATACCTTAAGGAAACCGAGTTTATATGCCGCGGTTTGAGATATCAACGAAACGAAAGCGATTTTTCAGGATCAAACAAAATGGGGACACTTAATCTCTACTTCAGGGGTAGGTACTTTAAAGGGAAGAGAAGTGACATTTATATACATACATTCATATCTCTTATCCCCCTTAGACTGGACAGAAACGCAGAGATAATATCTCCACTCTGCGACTTTTAGCTATCAGTGTTGTGAACGCGTTTATATTACTGTTAAGTTGATAATGAATGGTCCTAATAACTCAATTGATCCCTAGTATTTTAGTCACCTTATACCACAAGCCAGAATCAAAAGCAGTAGTTAGCATTTTATTTAAGTACGACTTTTTTATTTAAGACTTTTATATCCATGTATATCCTCTTACTTACCTAACACCAGCATTATTGCATCTCCTAACCATATTAGCGAATTGTTCTTCATTTCCCGACCTCGTGATTAGTCGATAAGACATCGGTTGGTACCTTTCCCACCACGGCCTGTTGTGGGCCCAAATAGCCAGGTTTTCATTGGGTGGTGAAATCTGAAAGATTAAATAGGTTACCTAGGTAGAGTTGGACGGAGTAGGCCGCGTAGAAAATATACAGATCAAATTTGGAAAATTCTTCTCAAGAAGTATGTAACGTGAAGAACAAAACAGCACTTATGAGGAGTTAATAGGTTTGAGTGACAAAATAAGCAATATAAATTTGTAAGGATCGTTCCAGGTGGAAAAAAGTGTAAACGGATATTGTTTTATGAAAAGGTAGGAAGAGACTTGAAGTTATAAAATTTAATAGATTGTATTCAAAAGGTAAAATGACATAACAACTCTAAAACATGTTCAAAGAGATATTATATCTCCTAGGTTCTGTTCACACTGATAGGGATGAAATGAGGTGAATGTAATATATATGTATTTAAAAGAAAAGGTAAATCGGGAAAACATCGCGAGAAGGTTTCCTTATTCCTAAGAAGAGAAATAGACAATGCTTTTATATGGTGATACAGTTTACGACCTCTCACTTTATGTATTGACTATCAGGTTAAGAGGTTTCGACAACTAACTTCGCTATTGCACGTATCTATTTACAATTGTTGACGTAATTGGATTCACAAGCCTTTGTTAAAGTTAAAAATTGCAAAGGTGTTCGTTTGATTGTATTATTTATATATTTTACAAAAAAACGTAAATATAATACAATTATTATTAATTTATCGTGATATGACCCGGTCCCATATAGTAAATAAAATGTTTTATTACTTTATGTATTTACCTGTATACCTCCAAAACCTCGCGGTCCCAAGAACCGTTCACACTCAAGAGCTATGTCATCCCACTTCCACTCGAATAGATGTACCATAGTGGATCTTCCTGGAGCATAGTGCGGGTCTTTATAATCCCCGAGCGCTACTACCACTACCGCTGTAGTAGCTAATAGTAGTAGTGTATGAAGTGACCTGAAAGTATATAATAATTTAGTATAAAAATTTATAATAATATTTTATTGAAATATAGAAAATATATAAAAAGTATATAATAATCATTATTATATTTAGGACATTATTACACAAACGGAACTAGCTGCTTGTGATATGGGTACTGGCCAACGTACATTTATGAAAAATATTCTTAATATTGATAGATAAACAGGATATATAGCACATTTAATCAACGACCAGAGTGGAAAGCAGAAGAAAAGCGTTGTTCTTAACTCTACCACCAACGAAATTGAACCTGGGAACTGTAGTTTTCCAGTGGTTAACCGATCGTGTCACGTAGATCGTCGAAATATTAATATGTTGAGACACTTTCATAAACATGGTATGTTTATTGGGATAGAGACAAAATTATAAACGTTACGTGTCATCAGTTATTTTTAGTTTAACTATCAGAGTTGTAATAACTTTGATATTATGGAAGTTACTAGTTCGAATAACTAATCCAGCCCTAGTGCTTCAGTTGCCGCCTAAGAAAAAACGCGCGCTAGTAACATATTTTAATATCAGTCCCAGAGAGCTAGATTATTAGTCATAACTTAACTTACTGATCATATCAAATCAATTATAGACCCCAAATCTCTCTTATGACAATCTAAACAGAACAATAACGGTTTATGTACATGTACATTAACGTGCTTTAATATCTTTTCATCGTGACAGAACCTTAGAGACACTATAATATCTCGGTTAAATGAATATAGCGGTTGAAATCACAAACAGATTATTATTGGTGCCAGGTTGCAAGCCCATTGCTCAATAGATTTCATTTATACTTAACTCCTTAGACATGGAAGAACGCCAGTTGGTTAGCACTATTTTAGCTCCTAGAACAGCACTTGAATATTATTAGATGAATAAAATAATACTTACATATTGAAACTCGACCCCCAGCTGTGATGACAATAAATAATATAACTATATTTAATCGATACACCTTTACCTCTAATATCACTTGTTTGTCAATCGCAATCGATGTTTCAGTGATAAGAACGATTTGTTTAATTTGTAATCAGTTCTACTCAATCAAAATTATGGACTGTTTTGTTGTTATTGTCAATGTATGTATGTACCTTTATAATCGCGCGAGAAATTTTACGAATATTGATGACTAAGTAACTATTATTGTTGCAGACTATCTGTGACAAAGGTTATTAAACACCTGAATCTATCTTATCGTTATGTTGCATAGTGATCGTATGTGATATAAGTATATACTTGTACTGACTACCAAAATCTGTATTATTCAATGGAAAATAATTCAATGCACATCGAAAATACTGAAATGAACACCAAAATATAGATAAATGCACAGCAAAGGTTAGGTTTGGGTTGGGACTATATTATTTTGGTGTACAATTTATTATTTGAGGAGTGCATTCTCGTATTATCTGATGTTCCTTTAAACACTTTCCTTTTTTAATTTAGTTCATTTGTGTGTCCCTTAGTTGTTAGACGCAATGCTGTCATTTTAATATATACGAGTATAATTATGTTATAACTTTCCTTCAAAATTATACAGATGATAGTTAGCATTAAACTCGATCATTGATTACACAGACCTATAAAAATATTAACTAGTCCTACATCCCGGAATGTCTTAAGGAGTGATGAAGAATGGCAGCTAGTTAGCGTTTTTTTACATCCCAGACTAGGACGGTGCCAATAGAAACTATTGGGCGATAGGTGTGTCACCAATCTTCCGTGTAATAACAAAACCCCAATATTTATGCTACAAACTGCCCTAAAAGATATATTGATAAATCCGACTATCTGGTCAACAGGTGGGTTCGAGGTGGCCATAGAATTACTACCTTCGCAATTTCAGAGATGGACACCTGAACCTCTGACTACCCCTCCCTTCCGAAAGGATTAAAAAAACTTGAATGTATATGTTAAGTAAAGAAGGTCTTATACTACGTCATCATCCTGGAAGTCCAAAGCTAGTAGAAAATTTAAATGAAATTCAAATAAAGCATCAGCATGCAGCATGGCTGAAGGACCAAAGTTTTTTCAATACTAAACTCTATCATATGTGTAACGCCTGCCGCTTGCTTACATAATTATATCTATATCAAAATTAGACAAAAAGTCATCAAAAAGGTTTTGTGTTTGTTTCAGTATGACTACGAAAAGTATCCCATGATACAGCCACGTTCTCTGTTGACTTATGTTTTCACTTTTATAAAGACTTTTGGAGACAGTTTTGTGTGTAGGTATGTATATTCCTTCACTATCACGTATAACTTCCCTTAAAATTCGAAGACTTGAATAATATCTCATTGGACACCGTTGCTGGGCTTAAGTAAGTGGAATTTGTAGAACCAAAGAGTAAGGTAGAGTTGAACGGTGTAGGCCACGCAGAACGTATACAGATCAAATTGTAGACATTCTTCTTAAGGCGGGTAAACTTACCTTAAGAACAGAAAAGCTTGTATGAGAAGGTTAATGGTTGTGATTGAAGAAGAGAATTGCGGGGATCATCCAAGGTGGCATCCGACAGATTATGTCAATTCCGTTAAGGAAGTAGAGACGTTAATGTATGTATGTTATTCGATACATATATTCGTATAAGTTTCATATAGAGATCGCATCTCTAAGGATATGTCACTAAAATGCTGTACAGCTGTAAACATCTCTATTCCAGCTGCTAGGTCATGCACCAGCTAGAAATGAGCTTTTTATGTTTTAATTTTCTTCGCGAAGCGTCGTAGAAGGTTAGTTTGACGATAAAAGTTAAATTTTCTGTTACATCTTTCATATAATGCCATCATCTATCCTAGATTTATGATTGTAATGTAACTGTGTCGATGCATAAACCATTTACAGCGATGCTACTTATACCAATGCTTGACTTTATATCAATAATGACAAGAAATAGTGTCCTTCCATTTTCTAATAAACCCGGAAGTATTCTATATTTTCTAATGAAATAAAAATATTTGTGGATGAAATTGAAGGGTTTTTGTAGGGGTCGGCCTAATAGGCATATGACAATCAGATAGGTGACATATTTAAACATAGTAACTTTATAAGTACCTATGACCGCCGAGTGTGCACGAGGAGGTGTCAATGAAGCGAAAGTGGTTCATTAGGATTGGCACAGATGGGAAACCGTGATCTCTGCCTCTATAGGGAAACAGGCTTCATATGTATAAATGTATTATTAATCTATATGTCAAAGGTGTAGAGGTATTTTTCTTTTCAAATGTTACATTTTTATCAGTAACGTCACCAATATATATTGACGACCTCCGTGGCACGATCGGTTAGACGCCTGAACGCTAAACGTGAGGTCCCGGGTTCGATTCCCGGTGGAGGCAGAGATAAGAACTACGCTTTTCTACTGCTTTCCAGTCTGGTCGTTGATTATATATGCTATATATGTATTTATCTATATATAATAAGTATGTATTTCTTAAATATACGTTGACTAGTACTCTTAACACAAGTCTTAAATGTACTTACCAAGGGGCTAGTTCAATTGGTGTAATAACGTCCTAAAATATTATTATTATATATGAGGTTTGTGGTGTCAATATTAAATAATGAAACGTACTATATTTACTTAAACTGTTTATTGTATAACAGGTACATTTTATACAGTCTTCATACTTTTCCTTTACTTGATCTTCGATGGTTTTAGTACAGACGTGACTGAAAGAAAAAAAACAATGTTTATTAATATAACATAAGAAATATTACTGTCACTTATCTCTTTTCGAGCTATCTAGAATGAAATATAGGTTATATAATATTAAGAATGTAAGAGTTTAATAACATTGTAATTAGAAATTAATAGTTAATAGCGATAATGTAATACTTTATTAAGTGTGAATATCAGTTATTTTGTTTTCGATCGAAAGACCAGAAGAGGCAGCCCATGCTGAGATTAATTGTACACCCTAATTTACGCATGTGTCACTAATAAAGTTTCTTGGTCTTTGAAATTCTTTTACTTGTAGTCTACACCAGCTTAAGACAAATCAGGTATGGAAAAAATGCACTTGTATTTTTCGGGATTATTATGATGACTGTATTTATCTTTCTAGATTCCGAATACGAAGTATATCATAAAAGGTGACTTAAAGATCTGGAGTTTTCTTAGGCATCTTTGGTTGATGGAATACCTAACATCACCAATATACACTACATATCTTTCTTTACATCTATTACTAAACATCTCTGTCGCCAACAATAGTATAAGTGACAATAAATCTTCAATACAGGATTTGAGTTAAGAGTAATATATATGTACGTATATTTTCTCACTACACGAAAAAAGTCTATTTATAATACTGTGAGGAAAAACATCGTGAAGGAACCTACCTGTTGGCCGAACAGGTAATAGTTAGTGCTTGTAAATGGCATGACTTACCACCTGTCACATTGAGTACAGACTATCTTATCAACACGTGGGTTCCGGATGCCCATAGAATTACTACCTTCGCATTGCGAAGATGGGTGCTTGAACCAATAACTACCTCGCAAGGATTATTGAACGCGTTTGTCTAATTATAACCACATTTTACTTACTTGGCTACCAACATGAATGGCCAGGACCATGTCGAACTCAACAGGGCTGATGTAGATGTTAGCTTGACCAACGTTGTTTACATACACGGTCTTCCCAGTGCAGGAGTTACCGGATTTTTCACCAGAAATGACGTCACAGTATGCACCGGCTGGGAGGCAAGTCTGTGAAGAGAATAATATAGGTTATGTTGAATTTATTATAGTTTAATATTAGGTTAAAGGATCATATAAATATGGGGGATCAAAGTAATCAGATAGTTGAGAAACTATCGTCTTTTTACGCAAAATTAAGGCTTTAGTCATAACGAAGTCAATTTATTTACCGGATTATTATCATAAATACTTTACTTTATTAACGAAAGCATATTTTGAATTGATATCCGTCATCTATGATATATAAATTGGAGAATAATACACTGTCCCGTGATCTCTGCTTCCCATTCTATACAGAGAGTATGAAGTGTATATAAGTAACTCGCTTATAAAACGCTCTATAAATACCTATCCTTTAAACATATGACCAGAAATCAGACCCACGCATAAATCGAACGGATTCATGTAAAGAGTGAATGAATGAATGTAAAAGAATGTCGAAATTTCTCTTTGAATAATGATCCTAACTTTCTACTCTAAAAGTGATTGCTTATTTATCCGACTTCCATTTAAAAAATGCTATATCATCGTTAGAACATAGATAAATGGTCAACACATTTTATATACTTATCAAAATACTATCTATGTCATGCTTACTTTTATAAGACTTTTTTTTGGGATAAGAAAAAAAGCTATCACAGATTTTGTTATTGTTTTCCCTCACTATACCTGTAAAGTCTGGTTCAGATCCCACGCATCATTATTGAAGGCAATAAAGGCATTGCCGCCTCTACAGAAAGCGATCTGGTTACTGCCATTGTCCCACCAGTCGTTGAGGCCGCTGTTGCCAGCAACGTTCCTGAAAGCCACCATTTCGTAGATCTGGCGCCAACGGTGCTCACACACCCAGCCGTTACCGCAGGTTCCGTCCTGGGTAATGGAATATTGGTTTAGAAAATAGAATGGTATACAATTACCTATCAAAACATTGTTTAATGCTAGTCGTGGATGTAATAGAATGATAGTAATATGATTACACTATTCCTAAGGAGAAAATGAGAAATGAATAAAAGGCTAGGGATGGGTAAAATCTATTAGAAAGTAGGCTAGCAACGTGTCACTAATTGTATAATAACATCATCGAAATAATAATATACTGATAACAATGCCAAAGAATATGAAGATGTATTCACTGAATTCTTCCCAATCTAACAAGACGAAACAAATAAAAGTTGTTATAAATACGTCTCTAAGTCTCGTCCCAAATAAAGTTTTATAATCTTTATTCTTATTCTAACATTTACAAACTCCTTAGTGTAGTACTAAAGAGTCCAAAGACACTTACATTATTAATTGAGGGCGAAATAATAGCACCGCTGCCGTCCATAGGAGGTCCAGCTTCAGTATCCGTGAAATCAAAACCACTCATCAACGCCGGCACACCATAGGGATGAGCCAACATAAACGCAACAGCAGCTTTGTACGGCTTCGCTTGTTTATAGTTGAGGATAGCGCCACCAGCCCCGTGACCTCTTTGGTTATCGTGGTTCTCGATGAAAACCAAGGCAACCTCACTAGCAAGAAGGCCCCATTGTGGACCCCAGTTGATTAGCCACCTAAGGTTGTTGTTCCCTTGGAATGCGTTGCTAAGTTCCATGCCGAATTTGAACTCTGTAACAGGGGCAAGTGACGTGTACTCGTCCCGGCTGATAGCTTCACCGCCTAAGTCGATGACCTCTTGGTAGATGTAGGGACGGGCGCCGGAGGCAAAGCCGTGGTTGGTGTTGAGGTTGTTTAGCCTGTCGTAGATGACGCGGAGATCGCCTGGCCACATGTGCTTGGCGGCGTCGATTCTGTGAGAAAAATTGTGAAAGTTACAGTTACTAGAACCTGTTCTATAGTTCTTGTTAATTGCTTTTTGATAAAATCTTGGTGATCTTTCCTGTTCACTAATGTATCCAATGAATAGACCTAATTGCTAGTTAGAGTTTTATTTGCTAAAGACACACGTAACTATCTAAGAAATACGTAAGTATCTATAAATATTATCGCCGTCATTGCTATATTAGATGCTACTATGTAGAATGCATTTGGAACGATAAATATTAGTTTCAGCCGTAATAATTATAATTATGACAATTACCTAGTTAAAAAAATTGTCTCATACCTAAATCCAGCTACACCTAAATCGATCAGGCGGTTCATGTAGTTGACGATTTGTGTGCGAACATATTCACTTCCTTGGTTCAAGTCTTTGAGGCCTGATAATTCGCAGTTGCGGACCTAAGGAAATTAAAAAGAAAGCTTTAGTTGCTTTCTTAGTGCATTTCTCAGCGATGCACTCGAATATAATGTAAGCAGATACTTCTTTCATTAATGATTGAAATGTGATCAATGGACAAGACAATGAATTGAAATTTATTTCGGTGTATCACATGTTTATGTAGATATTCTTTAGATGATAAAAATTGTTATTTATCACTAAGAACATGGACTAGAAGTTCAAACTGTTGCAGGCATAAACAGTTTAGATTAGTAGTATTATTACATTCCTTCATTTGATTTTAATCTGCAAGAATTCACCCACTTTGTGTGTGAGAACAAAACAATTACAGATAGTTACGTTTACCATTCATTACAGTGTATGCAACTTACTCGTTCAGGGCAGCAGCCATAATCGTTGCCTGAAATGACACAGTTAGGCCAGTTGAAGTCGTTGGGCCCGTAGGGAACGGAAGGATAGAGCCAGTTGTTGAAGTCAGTGGTACTACCACCGGTGCCAACGTTAGCACCCCATGTTCCAGTCATGTGGTTTATGATGGCATCTACGTAGATTCTAGAAGAAAGAAAGCCACTTAGTCGTAAAAAATACAATATGTAGGAATGAGACTTTTTCATAGCTCTTTTTATAGCATAATGAAAAAAATTGGTATTTTCGACTTGAAATCTGCAGCAAGTAGAAAAAATAGCAACAATCTGTAAAATAGGTACGTTCTTCCTCATTGGTAAAAAGAACCACATAATCATAGTGAAACTCTTACAGTACTTATTTTTAAACACTCGCGATTCATACTCTTTTTATTTACTATGTGAGTGTACTGTGTGTTGTGCTATGAATTAACAAAAAATCCAATTGTGACGGTAGACAGACATTAGCTGAAACGCCAGTTTTCCCGCGACCACGGCCTATGCAACTGGGTCGAAACGTCGGGTGAAATAAAGGTATTTGTATCTTTATTAATTTATCGTGATAAGACCCAGTCTCACATAGTAAATAAATTTCTTACAGACGATTAAAAGTTGATAATCACATTCCTTGATTTCAATTCCTTTGCATTGATACATCGCGACCTAACCTTTGAACCTTACAATCTACCCCCTCCAAAGTCGTAAACACCACTTTGACTCACACAACTCCTAGCAAACTTCTACTCCATCTCACCTGACTCCAACATTGTTGCACCTTCGCACCATGTCAATGAACTGTAGCTCGTTACCAGACCTAGTCACCAGGCGATAGGATATAGGCTGGTACCTCTCCCACCAGGGACGGTTGGCTGCCCAGATGATCAGGTTCTCATTGGGTGGAGAGATCTGTAAGAAATTCATACTTATAGAGTCTTCCCGCGACCACGGCCAATGCAACTGGGTCGATACGTCGGGCGAAATAAAGGTAATCAGATATCTTTATTAATTTATCGTGATACGATCCGGTCTCACATAGTAAATAAAATTCATACTTTTTTCGACTTCTGTAATATTACAGGAACTGTTTAAAGCAATATTTGTGACTTTAAACATAAAAAAACGTCGAAGATTAAACGCTTGTTAATAGATTAGGATTTATTTTTCTGTTCTGATCTGGAATTTTAATGGAATTTTATCAGCTGCATTCTATTTGGTATGTAGTGAAATATTGATAACGTTCTAGGGATTTTCGTAAAACGCGTTTGCTATCAGTCATTTTCAATTCTAAGTTTAGTGTTTCTAGATTCTATTTACCCCTGCGAGGATTTAAACTATATGTGTCGTAGTATGTGAATTCTCTCTTCATATATCACGAGAACACCTCGGTAGCACAGATTCTCCGAGAAAATTAAGTGTTTGCCGTTGCCATAGCAACCGGGGTAGTATCTGATCCTAAATACGATCTACATGTTAATGAGCGTTGATATTATGCAATTTTCTTAATCTATTTAATCTCCTGATATACAATATAAACACTGATACAAGCTGTCACATAATATTTAATGCATACATTAAATCACGTTCTAGAATTTCTTCAGGGGTACCTACACATTATATTGCCACTAAAAGTCTCTTAAAATAGTCAGTATACAACCTGAGTGGAGGCCTATTAATCTTACCTATATGCCCTATCTATAATATTTATAGCATAACCTGAAACGCTTAACTGAAATATAGCTTAATATGAGTAAGGTCAATACTAATATATTTGCAGAAAATAAACATATTTTTTTATTTTACCTGGACCCCACCAAATCCTCTGGGCGCAAGGAAGCGTTCGCATTCAGCCGCGATATCTTCCCACTTCCACTCGAAGAGATGGACTATTGTGGACCTTCCATAGGCGAAGTTGGGGTTGGTGTACGCTGCTGCAGCAGCCACTAGCCCCAGGGTTAGGATGACACGGAGCATCCTGGGAGAACATGTATGGATGACTTATAGTCTAAAATAAACTCTGCAATTAATTTAAAGCTACCTTTTTCATGGAAATAGTAATAGTCAGTCTTGTGAATGGGAACCTACAACTTTGTTGTGCTATGGTTCGATGCGACCAAATCACAATTTCGGATGAATGAAATTACATATTAGAAATAAAACGAACATTGAAATAACATACATGAAATTTGTTTAATATATTACCTATTTGACAACTAATCATGGATCACATATCTAAATAGTCAATTTGTGTCATAATATCTAATTGAATATAGGTGACGTTAAAAAGTACCAAAACAGCGCTACACTAGTAATTAAAAATATATAAATAATATCTCACCTTAATTATTCAGTGGACCCCCTATTGATAAATGATAAAACAAGTAAATCAAGTCATTGTTTGTATCGGTTTGTATTTATACGAGCGATCTGTTTGCCAGATTTAATCGAATCATTATGATAATTAATTGATAACGTAATTTTAATCTTATTGCGAAGTAAATTCTTTATTAAGTTCGTCCATAGGCGAAAATGAAGTACTTACAATTTATTTTTTAACATAACAAAGTGTAATTAGTGATGAAAAACAAAATTAAACACTTTCACGACGATTAACCCTTGCAGGGTAGTCGAAACTTTGTGTGACATGTTCGTAGTTGAGAAGTTAGTGATTCTATGGCTAACTTGAACCCAGGTGTTAAATAAATAGTCAGTATTGTGACAGGTGGTAAACTGTATCGCCATTTGCAAGCACTGACTATAAATTACCTGTTCCAAGAAATTCTTTGGGTTCCTTACGATATTTTCCGTCACAGTAGCTGGTGGTATTCGCAAATATACGTTTTGGGAAAATGTATATATGTGTATCTTTTCAGGGTGGACAAAACATTGAAGGGGCATGAGACTTGCCGGGGTCATGTTTAAGCATGATTTGTTAGTTTTAATGTTATGAGGCAATATGGGTTACAGGTAGCTAGCCCATCGCCCAATATACTTCGTTGCCCTGGTCCTTTAGTCTCTTCCTGTGATGTGCCAGTAAGAATGGCAGCTAGTTAAAGTATTGATGTTACAGAATAGCACACGATGACGTGGGATATGTGAAATTAATTAATAATTATTTATTAGGTTAGAATATTATTTATTTAGAGATCTCAGACCCCTTTTTTATAGTTTTACTGCATTCCTAAAATTCAAACATCTGACAATCCTGAAAAAGTTCACCGTAGTGATAACATAATAGAATCATAATGTGACGATGCATAATAGCAAACTTATTAAAGATACACACTACAACAACAACTTACATTAATGATATACATATATCACTTATATATTACTGAAAAATAGGTTTATAAAAAAATTTGCTTTAATGTACATATACATTTTATTTTACCTATAACTGCCGAATGTTTATGAGGAGGTGTATTAGTGTCATTGAAGCGAAAGTGGTATTTCAAAATCAAGACAGAAGGGGATCCGTGATCTCTGCCTACCTCTTCACAGGGAAACGGGCGTGATGTGTATGTATGTATGTTATTGATGTAGAATAAAGAAAAACACAACCCAATAAGTTAAATATCTTTATTTCTTGTTCTTACTAGAATTCCAATGAAGGTTTCGAGAGTTTGGAAGAATGTAAGAATTCCATTACAAATTTCTTCAGGCGGCACCAAGAAACGACTATAACAAATAATGAAACATTAGGAAAACCTATACTAGACAGAAACACAAGCGATTTCACTGTCACTTACACTTAAGGGGTAATAAGATTTCTAGAAAAAAGATATCGTTAGAGATTTGCGTGTCCATCGTAGCAATTCAACAGACATGTCAAAAAGATCAGCACAAAATTTAACAAATGGCGAGAGCCATGTTGACGTTTACTAGATAAAATTCATATATATATATATATATACACTCGCGAGCAAAACTATGGAATCACCTACTTGGGATTTGCTACGAGCGATCTTAAAGACTAAATGACTAATGAATATTAATGAAAATGATACCATTTTAAAGGGTATACTGTAAGCTTTGGATTGATACCACATTCATTTAAATTTCCTTCTTATTTTAGGAGTTGTCATGGTTTAAGTGAAGAAATAAGAAAAAAACACACGTATTGCTATCTCGATTCCTTACGAGTTGAGCAACTTTGACCCCCTATAAAAGCGCGTGATATGGTTTTTTTTTTATCGGTCGGCTTTTATACGTTTACCGGTACACATCTCCGTAAATTCTTGGACAATAATGGATACCACTCCCACAGAAGCAGCACGAAATGTTACTCTACTGCAACAAGGGCTTCGCCAGCGGGCTGTCGCACGTCAGCTATACATAAGCCAGTCCTGTGTCTCCAAAGTTTATAAACGCTTTCGAGAGACTGGTGGCTTTATCGCAAGGCCAAGATCTTGACGGCGCCGGTGCACTTCGGAGAGGGATGACCGTTTTGTCGTGTCAACTTCTCTTCGAAATTGTCATTTGACTGGCGTTGACGTCCAACAGGAGCTCAGAGAAGTTCGTGCGGTCGCTGCCAGAGAGTGGACAGTTCGGCGAAGGCTCAAGGAAGCGAACTTGACTCCAAAAAGACCTGCCACAGGCCCAAAACTGACCGCAGGTCACCGACAAGCACGCCTTCAATTTGCTCGCGCCCATCTTAATTGGGAAGTCGAACAATGGAGGCAAGTTCTGTTCTCAGACGAGTCCAGAATGTATCTGCGCGGTAGCCACCGAAGAGGCCGGGTCTACAGGCGCCCTGGAGAGCGATTTTCCCAGTGCTGTTTCACTGAAACAGTAGCTCGGGGGAGGCTCCTGTATGATGTGGGCCGGCATTTCGTTTGACGAAAAAACGGAGCTTGTTTTCGTGCCTGGTGGGGGACGAGGAGGCGGTCTAACTTCAGACCGATACATCACCAATATTCTGCTGGAACATGTCGTTCCGTAAGTGGGATATATCGGTGATAACTTCCTTCTGATGCGCGATAACGCCTGTTGTCACACTTCACGTGCCACAGCTGAGTTCCTGAGTGTAGTTGGTATCGCCACATTAGACTGGCTAGCTCTCAGCCCGGACTTAAATCTTATTGAACACTTGTGGGATGAGCTGAAAAGGAGGGTGAGATTCAGAAATCCAGCTCCTTCAAGTATCGATGAGCTAAAATCGGCTGTGACGGAAGAGTGGGAAGGTATCCCATAAGATTCCATCAAGAAGCTGATTAGGTCAATAAGGAATCGTCTTCGGGCTGTAATTAGGGCTTGGGGTGGCAACACAAAATTTTGATTTAAAATGTTCAAGATCAAATAAAGATTATTCTCAAAATTTTTGTGTTAATTTTACTGATTCCCATTTTCTTATTCCGTTGCTTTTCCTTACTCCTTCACTTAAACCATGACAACTCCTAAAATATGGGGGTAATTTAAATAAGTATGGTATCAATTCAAAGCTTACAGTATACCCTTTAAAATGGTATAATTTTTATTAATATTCATTAGTCATTTATTCTTTAAGATCGCTCGTAGCAAATCCCAAGTAGGTGATTCCATAGTTTTGCTCGCGAGTTTATATATATATATATATATGCGTTATGTGAGAAAATAGTCTCTCTAAAAGGCTAGAGATATTTATAGAGTTTACATGTTAGTCCTCATCACGACTATGCTTTGGCTAGTTTGTAATAATTAGAGTTAATTTTACTCCTCCGAATATAAAAGACGCGTTATATTCCAATAATTGCGAAGGCTTACTATAGTGTATTCGCGTTAAGAAAATAGTGACGTCATGATAATCAGAGGTTAAACTGGCCAATGAGACGTGAGTAAATGAGAAAACAAGTCACATTGACCAATCGCAGACATTCGTTGTCACGTCTCATTGGTCAAATCGTTTGGGTAATGATGACGTCACTATTTTCTTGACGCGAATACACCATAAATAAGGGTATTATTAAATGATCTATTACCTAACTACTACGAAATATAAAAATTACTTCTGTGACTAAGTCCATTCCCCAGATTACTGTTGAAATAACAACTTAGGACATGTTAAGAGCTATCAAAGCAATAATCCTTGGCGAAATTCCACAAGCCTAACCTTCACCTAAGTCTAGCCTTTAATTCTATTACCATGAAGTACCTTTCCCAAAGTACATAGAAACATCACGTCTATGATTCAAATAGATGCGGCCAGGCTCCTGATGAACAAGAACTAGGTAGACTCAGAATATCGGTGTACCAAATTAGTTTAAAATCGGTAATGGGCATATCTTTATAGGTGAAGTGGAAGGGCAGTTCAGTAGTGGCCTGCCAAATAAGACATATGACAGTCAGATAGACGCCATGTTGAAAAAGGGTGATGTTATAAGTACCTATAACTGCCGAGAATGTATTTGGAGAGGAATGAATGTAAATTAAGCGAAAGTGGTTTGCCTGGATCGGGAAACATGGGGATCCGTGATCTCTGCCTATGCTACAAGGAATCAGGCGTGATGCGTATGTATGTATTCAATTATGAAGTAAATGATAATATACCTTTCAGGGTAAATATGAGAGTCGGTCATTACAAAATCAACTGCCTACTTTTTAATAAAACATCACATTAGAAGTTCATCTATTAAAATTATACACCATCTATCGGGAAAATATGGAACTAAAGATCTATGAATACCCCACCTCACGTAGTTCTTAAACTATCATGAAAATAAATATAAGTAAATATTGATTACAAGTAGTATTTATAAAACTTGTTTTTGTCTTAATAACAATCATGTAAGACTTGTTAAGTCATACGTAATCGACGGTTTGATTGATGTCGGGTAAAACAAACGTAAATACGATGATAGCAGTATAAAGGTATCTGATAATAATTAATATTAATCTATAAGGCGTTGTAGCCAGATTTTTCTTTATCTATTTGTATTATCTGCCCTATGCTGGTTTGGTATGGAATGTAAGTACCTTCTTATCACTAAAAACAAAAGATTTTTTCAATAAGTAATATTACTTAATTAAATTATGGCATATTTATCTAAAAGAGCAGTACTTATATTTAAAGAAAGGGTGTTAGGAACTTTAGTAGACTTCCGTTAGGGGTGGAACGACTATACGCTTTTGTTTTATTGTGCAATGAATAACGAGACCACAGCTAATATAATACTACAGTACTACAGACTAATAGTTTACATACATAAAAAATCTAAGGAACACATCCCTGGTTGTTGATACTCAACTAATGTCAAGAAAGGTTAAGAACACGAACTTATATGTTGAATCCGACGGTGGAACATCATGTATCTGGGGAATCTTTGACTATTACTTTGAACACACAAGGCTCGCTTCACATCTATCGTAAAATGCGTCGAAATGTACGCTGGACGCACTAACATCTCGTCGGTTGAGTGTGAAAGGTCTCCTGTTTTTATATATAGGTAAATACGCAACGGATACTCTGTTAGATGTACTTGTATAACACACATCAAATAAATGTAAAGAAATATCAATACCCACCTCTTTACCAACATGTATAGCCAGATGCATATCCTGAGCATTGCATGGCAAAACCACATGAGCTCTTCCATCAGACTCGACGACCACTTTTCGTCCAGTACATGTAGCTCCATCTTTAGTTCCCGTTATGACATCACAGTACTCTCCAGGCGGAAGACCGGTCTGTGAAAAGGAAGGGTTATGTCAACTTGAATTTACATGCAGAGCCCATTGACAATTTTTTTTCGCAGTTGCAGTTGGAGTCTTGAACCACAGACTATTCCGCAAGAGTAAATAGTGATGAATGATTATATACATACATACACATTCATAATTTCCTCCGCAGTTGCAGTCGGAGTCTTGAACCACTGACTATTCTTCATTATTTACTCTTGCGGAATAGTCAGTGTAACATACATATTCATAAACGCATATTCTTCAATATCGTTTAAAATGACCTTCTGAGAAACCATATTTCTCTGGACACTGAGTAAAATTATTGGGGTATATGGTTGCAACGATATGGAATATTTATGGAGGATTGATACCTTAGTAGATGGCTGACAATAAACCACTGACGACCCCAAAAGGGTTGTGTAGTCGTGAATGCGTATGATAACTCTTCGGTTCCTTACCTTTTGGGTGTCTCCTACGACACTTTGGGACAAAGATACCTGGTTCCTTTAATTTCCCAAGAAAAGACGCTAATACAACAGTATCTCACAATAGTATAATAAATATATATCACTACATAGTATAAAACAAAGTCGCTTTCTCTGTCCCTGTGTCCCTTTGTATGCTTAAATCTTTGAAACTACGCAACGGATTTTGATGCGGTTTTTTCAATAGATGATTATATTTAATAGAGTGATTCAAGAGGGAGGTTTACATGTATAATAACATCCATTAAATAGTGGAGTAAGCTATATATTTTATACCCGTGCGATGCCGGAGCGGGTCGCTAGTATTTTATACATCAATACAAACCTGCAACATTTGATCCAAGTCCGTCTTATCCAGATTAAAAGCTATAAACGCCTTATTGCCTCTACTGAAAGCGATCTGATTATTTCCATTATCCCTCCAGTTCTGTACATTAGTGTTGCCAGCTGCATTCCTAAAGGCTACCATTTGGTAGATCTGTCTCCAACGGTGCTCGCATACCCAACCATTGTTGCAGGTATCATCCTAAAATAAATATAAAGATGCATACATAATGCGTCGAATACTACGATGAGGGAAAACATCGTGAGGAAACCTACCTGTTCAGGTAATAGTAAGTGCTTGTAAATGGCGGCATGGCTTACCATCTGTCACATTGAGTACTGACTATCTGGTCAACACGTGGGTTCGAGGTGGCCATAGAATTACTGCCTTCGCAATTGCGGAGATGGCACCTGAACCCCTGACTAACCCGCAAGGGTTAGTGGTCGTGAATATGTTTGTTTTTGTTTTTTTTTATTTGTAAAATCTTAGATAGAGTGGGCAGAATGCCACCGTATTACCGCATTTGTTTCTCAACCCGAAAGTCAGTTTACAGAGACACAGATGTTTTCTCTTCAAATATATTATGAAAAGTTAATAAGCACTGTACAATTAATATAAGGACTGAGAAAACTGGAACAACCATATTCTAGTATTTGCCCCTGGAAAGAAGTCCAAACTAATAAAGAAAAGATTTTAACCATATTCTATGATGTTTGCCTATTACTTATATGTTCATACATAACATACGCTTCACGGCTTGTGTACACTCCCTTTTTTATTGTGGCGGGTTAGTCTGAGGCTTGAGTGCCCATCTCCGAAATTTCGAAGGCTTGTTAGGTATGGGTCACTCAAAGCACACGTTTTACTAGATAGACAGCATCCAACGTGATATGTAGTGAAGCGTTACGCCGTATATAGGCAATAACCTATCCCGAGGTTTAGGCAGGTAAATTATTTTTTATCTAAACACCTTACAGTACCATACTCTACCTTGTTAATCGTAGGTGAAATGATATTCTCCTGTTTATCCATTGGAGGTCCCTGTTCGCTGTTGTCGAAAGAATAGCTGCTCATCACTCGAGGGTTGCCGTACGGATGGGCTAGCATGAAAGCTATGGCTGCCTGGAGAGAATGAATTTGTATTTATACTTGCATTTCATAATCATTACCTATTGAGTCAAAGGTTCATCTCAGTGTTTATCTGTGTTGATGTTATGACTACCTCGAATTCATATGTTAGCTAGATAGTCGGCACCTAATGTGAAACGTTCTGAATTATGTCGCCATTTTATTTATATTTACCATTGTTATTCGTTTCTGGATGTATGCATGGATTCTAGAATGTTCCTTATTGCCAGTACAAAGGCTAAGATATTTTCTTCGTTCAGTCACTTCACGCATTCACGTTCCTGATTAGAACGGGTATTTAAACGACGAATTTTTTCTGTATACTTACATGAAAACTTTACTTACTTTACATTCTTGGGTTTACTTAATATCTTAACTACACTCACTATAAATGTTTATGTATGTCTGAAGTTAGTAATTCGTTCACCACCTACTCGTAAAACCCTTATCCAGATATTGAGCTCCTAAGATAGAGTATATCCTACGTGTTAAGGAATAAGTAGGTATCAAACATTAACACTGATACATGCTCAACCCACACAAAAGCCGTAGATGGTAAACCATGGCTTCACTGACCAATAGTTCTGTATACATACATACGCTTCACGACTTATGTATACACACTCCCTTTTTTATTATAGCGGGGTAGTTAGAGGCTTGAGTGCCCATCTCCGAAATTTCGAAGGCAAGTTAGGTATGGGTCATTCGAAGCCCGCGTATCACTAGATAGACAGCACCCAACGTGATAGGTAGTGAACTGTATCGTCGTATATAGGCACTTATTACCTATCCTGAGGGATAGGCAGGTTTCCTCACGACGTTTTCCCTCACCGTTCGTTAGTTCTGTATGTATACCTTATAAGCCCTAGATTCCTTATAGGTTAACACGTCATCGCTCCGCTGTGTATCGTGGTTGTCTATGAATACCAGAGCTGTATCTCTGGGTGACAGCCCCCACTCTTCACCCCAGTTGCGAAGCCATTTTAGGGAATTGGACCCTCGGAATACGTTCTTCAGTTCTGTTCCAACCTGTTGAGATATCATATAAACGTCAACAAAAGTATCCTTCCCTATAACAGTATTGGGAATGTGATGGCTTTAGTTTAGACTATGGATACGGGTTGCTACGAACACAGTAGTGGAATAAATGCAACTTTTAAAATATTTAGATTCCACATCAATTTTAAAATTGAACTGAAATTGTAATTCCCTAAAATTATGCACGAAAGAATGATTGAAGTGATGTTTAGGAATGATATTATTAAGATATTCAAATAACTTTTTCTTGCGCCACACCAAGAAGAAAAGCATCTAATTAGGTACGTTTACGTCCCAAAATAGATCACCTACCTTTAGTAAATACTTACTCTAAATTCCGTGACGTCACCCAAATGCGTGTATTCAACCGGCTTTATGGCTTCGTTGCCGTAATAAATAACTTCTTGGTAAATATACGGCCGAGAATTTGGTGCAAAACCGAAGTCAACATTGAGATTGTCAAGCCTCTTGTATATATCATCCAGGTCCTTTGGCCACATGTGTTTTGCGGCGTCCACCCTGAAAATATATTAAGTTAATGTTTCCTAACCTTAAATAAGACCGTTTAGTTTCAACCGTCATTAGATTTAAGCATTAAGGGAAATTCATTTTAGTATTTAAAGTTATGTCCAGATATATCCTTAATTTATTTTTATATATAAATCTTCCATTTTTTATATTCGCCTTATAATACTTTCCATATGTATACACACTTTCCACTCAGACATCACGAAAATGGGAACCCTAGTTAGTGTATAGATAGCTAGCTACTACTACGGTTAAATTTTTTTTCAATGTAAAGCTTTATATTAATACCATTATTTGGACACCCGTAGACAAGAGTACGGTGAAGGTTGGCTGATAAGGCAACAAAGATCCAATTAGCTCTGAACAGGTAACCCTTAAAGTTCGTTTACATGATCTTGAATAAATCCCATTAAGGACCAATCCAATTATTTGGTCAATAATCCCGTCAATTTTTAGTTAGACGTGAAAACCATAATTTAACTATCATCATGACCCTTAACCCTTTTAGGGTAGTCTAGAACTTTATTTGATGCTACTGTAAACATATTTGTCGACAATTGGCCAAATCTCAACGTACCTAGGTTTCTCCATAAATGAGGTTTTCGTTACAGATATTAATATCGAACCCCTCCTACTAACAATCTTCTTACACCATTGTTTAACTTCAGTTGCATAATCAATACTAAAATGATAGTCAATATCATAATTATCAATTACTAGCGACCCGCTCCGGCTTCGCACTTCTGCCTATTTAATGAATGTTATTATACAAATAAACCTTCCTCTTGAATCACTCTATCTATTAAAAAAAACGCATCAAATCCGTTGCGTTGTTTCAAAGATTTAAGCATACAAAGGGACATAGGGACAGAGAAAGTGACTTTGTTTTATACTTTATCAATTATAATGAATTTTATTCGAGGGATTAACGCAACAGCAATTGCTAGAATTTACTTTAACCCGAATTTACAGTAACTGATTACAAATCCCGATGTTATAAAGATTTGATTCAATATGAAATGCCTTTCAGAAAGTTTATAGTTAACTGATCAAACTTAATACCAACTCGTTCAATACAGAAACCTAAAAGATAGACTACAAAAGAGGTACATAATTAGAAGTTTCTTTGTTTCATCTGTGAAAAGTTAATTATCGATTACTCTATTCTCTTTATGAACAAAGGAGTTTCAGATTTTATCTGCACTAAGTAGAGCTAATCATCGCAAGTCTACCTTCATTTAAGCGAGATAAAGGAAAGATTACACTTATCTATACAAATACTTATAGTACCTACCCTAATATTTATGCTAAAGTGACATCAGAAATGTCTCAAAGTTCTGCCCACCCGAAAGGTATTAAAGGTTCAATATAGATCATAGATGCGTACTGATGCGTACTGACAAACTTTTCTGACTAAATGGTAGTTATGTCTCTATTAATGTAGCTCTTTAGCACGTAATGCAATCACATAACAATGTTACCTCCTATTTTGGTAACCGGATCAGACAAAAGCGTTGCAACATATCCTCCAATCCCTATTAAATTGAAATCATGCAAACCATCTCTTCATTCGTCTAGTAGGTAAAATATTTGGATAATTATCAATATGACATCGAATTGTGATGTCACGTCATAAAAGATCAATATGACCATACTACTTCATACATACATGGTGACAGGGTAAACATTCTTGTTTAATTCATTCCAGGTTTAAGGTACAAAACAAAAAGTGCACAACATTATTTTATGTACAATTTTAATACCTTGTATAAAGAACATTAAAATTGAATAAAACAAATTTAGGTGGTTTTTGAGCACTACGTGTTATAAGAACTACGTAAAGGATATGAAAATATAAAAAGAATTATCATTGGAAAGAAATATGTTTTCGATTATAAGATGTCAGCTAAAATTCTATTAACAATTAAAAGCTACTCATACAACATAGCCGTATGTCGTTCCCAACCAGCCAGGGAACATAAATAACGAGTATATTGTTTTATTTACTTTAAAAACATACCTGAATCCAGCTACTCCTAATTTTATAAGTCTTTCAAGGTATTTCACTATACGCTGTCTAACATAATCATGTTTATGATTAAGATCCTTCAATCCAACTAAATTACACGAGCGAACCTGCACCAAAAGTTAGTATAACCATCACCATAGATAAAGACATTATTATTTATAGTCTGGCTAACGAAAGTAGATACTGGATAATTTTGCAAACTTTTTATATGACAACACTAAAGTGTTCCTACCATCGAATATTTACCCTACAATTTGGGGTATTTTAAGTAGAAAGTACTTAGGAACAATTAATTCCAAAAAGGCATTTTTAAAACAAACACATTTTGAACATTTTATAAAATGAGTTTTAAAAATTCGTACGTCTGTTAAAATTGTATTAATCGAAAATAAGTTTCGTATGTACATGTTGGATCATTTCAAGAGCAACAGTAAGCCTTACGTTGGTCTAATAAATAGCTTAAGTAATTAGGTACACTATATCTTAACTAGTTAGGTAGAGAAAAACTTGGCAATGTTATTTTAAAGAATATTAATTTGTATCTGTTTTCCGAAAAATTTGGTAAAATCAGAATTACAAACAAACGCATTCACGACCATTAACCCTTGCGGGGTAGTCAGAGGTTCAGGTGACCATCTCCGCAATTGCGAAGGTAGTAATTCTATGGACACCTCGAACCCACGTGTTAACCAGATAGTCAGTACTCAATGTGACAGGTGGTCAGCCATGTCGCCATTTACAAACACTAACTATTACCTGTTCGACGAACAGGTAGGTTTCCTCACGCTGTTTTCCCTCACCGTATAAATTCGATGCATTTCGTAAATGTGTTTTTATTACGAAAATGTACATAGAAATTCATTAAAATTCATTTCCATTGGTACATGCTCAAGCGGGATTTGAACCCTGTACCCACTGATACAGAGCCAAGCCCCAAACAACTGAGCTACGTCGAATTACTGAGCTACGTCGAATTAAAATCAGAATTAGTGTATGGTATTCCTATTTCTGACGCCGAAGTTGGCGTGTTGTTGATGTTTCTCTATGGTTGACTTGCGTATAGTTAGGTTAGGTTAGTACGGTCAAAATGTCTTGATATTTTTTATTTTAATTAAGTAAGCACATATTCGTTTAAGTTATTTTTTGTTTGTTCTTTTTGTTCCTTTAATATGCTACAGTGGAGTGACGTATCCGTGTGATATTTGGTATGGAGTTAATAAAGAGATAACAAGTTATATAAGCTACTTTTAATCACGTCATAACGCGGACACAATTGGAGGCATCCACTAGTAAAATAAAAATAAATGTCAAAGTATCAAAGTGAGTTGTTCCGCCTTTCCTTTTTATTTTAGGGTTGCAATGCTAATATATTTTAAATTTGCCGCGCTTTTTCAGTATCTACTTTCGTTAGCCAGACTATAGTATGGTTATATTATAACACAGTTTGAATGCAAATATTACGTCGGTTTTCGTTAAAACTTAATCACATTAATACAAAATAACATTAGTCATTATAAAGAACCAATAAGTTAGATGAGATAATTAGAAGGTGCAAGAATAATAGTGAAGCGAAACTAATGTCAAAGAAGCGAGAAATTAAGTGAGATAGTTACATTATAGTGTATTGTTTTGGTTCAAAACTCACAAACAACAATATCTAAATAACATTATTAATAACAATAAAAAGTAACTTGAAAGTATTTCCAATATGAGACCATCACCAATATGATAAACAAGGGAGGAAATAATACCTCAATCCTGCCACGCCCAAATGTATCAGTTTATTGAAGAAATCAACGATTTTGTCCCTCACATACTCTTCGGTTTGGTTCAAATCCTTAAGACCCACTAACTGACAGTCTCTTACCTAAACAATGAGGCATTTTTACAATACAGATGGATAATTTCTAAAAGGTTCAAATTCCTATAAATACAGAGTGACATGTGACCTTTTAGAAATTATTCATTCATATCAGAAATTTATGGCATTTATTTTTCTTATAGTAAAAATTATCGTAAATGAAAGAAAAGTAAAAATTGTGCACCGGCTACTACTTTTTCTATCCGGTTTTATATATATGACTCTACCGTTGTTTCGGAAGCTCTAATTCGTAGATAAACTAACGAGAAACTAGCTATAACCTAATTCCCAATATCTATTTAACAAACAGGTAAATATGTACATATACATCGTTTTATTTATAAGACTATAAGTAGATAGAATCCTTTGACAGCTAATCAAATATTCGTCTCATAATATATTCCGGGAAGTACCTAGAGAAGCGAATATCATTCTTCACTGGAATAGGAGCTTCAAAAGCACGATATCTTGTCAAAATACGAAATCTTATAAACCGTGGCATTTTATCTGTACTCGTTTCACATCTATTGTTGAAGTGGGAAAAATGTACATTATTTTCACTGAGTTTTCTTCTACGTTTTCTTGTTAACAAAATCAAAAGATTCTCGACGACCTTGTTCAGAAATCAATTTCCCTTTATCGAACCCAATCAATGGCTGTTGATTAAATTTCTTTAGGCTGCATTGATGGTTTATTAAAAATAAAATGATTTGATATTTTTCGCAATAGGACGTAACATTTCGAACAATATTTTAGTAACTTTCTAATACAAAACTAAAGACGTAACTCTAATCGTCTTTAACTTATGACTTACATGGTCTTTCTTGTTTTATTACGAAAATGTATAAAGAAATTAATTAAACTTAATTTCCATTGGTACATGCTCAAGCGGCATTTAAACCTTGTACGCACTGATACAGAGTAAAGCCCCAAACAGCTGAGCTACGTCGAGTTAATAACTGAGCTACTAACTATTGATTTAATATTATGATACTATAATTATATTTACATTCATATGCTCACCTGTTCAGCGTCATTGTAATTCTCAATGCTGCAGTAAGGATGGTGAAAATGTTCCTTAGTATAAGGCACGCCAGGATAGTAATACTCCTTAAAATCTGCTGTGCTACCAGCTGTGCCTACATTTTCTGGGTTATCCCCTGTCATATGGTTTACGACAACATCAGCGTAGATCCTAAACAAATGAAAGAGATTATGCTTTAATTATTTATTAGCCATTCATCTTGAATAAGTTACTTAGACGCCATATTGAAAAAGGTTGACGTTAAAAGTATTGGTACTGGTAATTTCCGAGTGTGTTTGAGTGTCAATGAAGCGAAAGTGGCTTATCAGGATCGGCACAAATGGGAATAGCCAGAGATCACGGTCTCTGGCTAATTTGCTACAGGGAAACGGAAATGTGTTTTCATGTATGTATTTATGACAATGAACTATTACATAAGTTTAATAAAAATTAATTACTAACTAACTAATATATATTGAGCTCGCTCATTCAGCTCATTCAGTCCGATATTGCGGAGAAGGGTATTTAAAGCTCTGAACACTCCGTAAGTAATAATGGTCCTGAATGTTTATGTCTAACGTAAAATACTTATGGTAAAGGCAACACAGAAAAGAACAAGTACAGAAAGTTTCTTTCTTTGTTTATTTATTTTTATTATTAATTAAATACACTAGCAGCTCTTCAAGCTGATACGTGTATATCATTGCACTTGAGTTTTAAAAGATTTCAAAGCCTGTTTTTAAAACTGTTCACTGAGGGCACACTAATTGCAGTTTCTTCGTGTATATTAGAAATGGTTGTGATAAACATAAAAAGTATTCTGTTTAGTTAGTGATCGTAATCATGTTCTAGGTTTTAATATATCCTTCTAGGTTTCTTCATGTATGTTTAGTGAATATAAATAAAAATTATTAATTTTATGAAAAATTCGACGTAATTTTATGATAAATTCGACGCAGCTCAGTTGTTTGGGGCTTGGATCTGTATCAATGGGTACAGGGTTCAAATCCCGCTTGAGCATGTACCAATGGAAATGAATTTTAATTAATTTCTATGTACATTTTCGTAATAAAAACACATTTACGAAATGCATCGAATTATACGGTGAGGGAAAACATCGTGAGGAAACCTACCTGTTCGTCGAACAGGTAATAGTTAGTGCTTGTAAATGGCGACATGGCTGACCACCTGTCACATTGGGTACTGACTATCTGGTTAACACGTGGGTTCGAGGTGTCCATAGAATTACTACCTTCGCAATTGCGGAGATGGACATCTGAACCTCTGACTACCCCGCAAGGGTTAATGGTCGTGAATGCGTTTGTTTTTAATTTTATGAATTGAAGTTCGGGAGACTATCTCCGCAAATGCAAAGTTTATGCTTTAAAGTCACATAGAACAACATCATCACACAACCACAATAGTCATCGATCTACACACAAAAGCTGAAGTGACATTATACACATTTTACTATAAATACCGTAGCTTACCTCACACCTACATTATTGCATCTTCGCGTCATATCTAGAAAGTCCTCCTCATTTCCTGACCTCGTGGTCAAGTTGTAAGACATCACTTGGTACCTTTCGTACCAAGGTCGATCGCCATCTTTGTGAATGATCAGGTTTTCAGAAGGAGGTGATATCTGAAGAAAATAATATTTAACTGATTTGGGATTTTAATATTTAACATCTGTACATGGTGTATATTGAGTATATCATACTATTTATCTGCATTTATTTTCAGCATGACTAAGGTAAAACCGATGGATAAACAGTCAGACACAAATAGTCAATATTAATGCCAACACAACCATCAGTAGAAACTCTGCTTTAACTGACTGATATTATATTTAAGAGGTTTTTTCCAACTATAAAGAAATTAGATCATGTTTCCATTCATGGTTAGACTTAAAACAGTTAAAAAAGGTACGTAAACACATATGTGTTTAAATATCAAGATTTTCGTATAACTAGTCTTTGCATCAGTAACAAAACTGTTTCTAATCACAAGTATACGCAGATGTACATACATGCTGTACCCGAAAGTAGTATGTATGTTCGATGATAATACTGACCTGCACTCCTCCAAAGCCTTTGGGAGCGAGAAACCTCTCACATTCATCCGCTATATCCTTCCATTTCCACTCAAATAGATGGACTATCGTTGAGCGGTCAGGTAGTTGATTGGACGATGCGTGATTGCAATTCACGATTGTAGCAGCACCGAATAGAAGTAGTAAATTCAATAAGGGAAACATCGTGCTGAAATAATTGTTGTCGGATATTATTTAAATAGATTTTCATACACGTTCTTTTAACCCTTTAGGTGTAGACAGAACCTCGAAGACAAGATATCACCTAGATCAATTATTATTAATCCCTTTAGGTGTGGTGAAAACAAGATCATACCACGTAAGGTAAATTTTTAGCACGAATATTTTGGTTGTGATTTCATATAGATCTCCGGTGAGAAGTTGCCTTCGCTCTATAGAATTTATTTACCCCTGGTCCCTAAGTCCCCTCCAATGACTTTCTTTTTATGTTATTGTATACGAGTGTAAGACAATTTATCAACGATCGAGTAACCATTGCAGTATAGTAAGATAGCATTTTAGAAACAGAGGAGTTAGTGATTTTGTAGCCAACGGAATACCTACATAATATTATGTTAACTAGATAGTAAACAGCACCTAACCTATAAAGTTTGTAAAGTTAGTCGCTATAAGCAATAAGTATGGTCTGTTTTGCGGAGTAGTTAGGTTTTGTCTCATCTCTGTATTTTGCAAATGATTGTTCAGCGATAAGTGATGTATATAAAAAATCTTATACTCCATTGTTAAATGCAACAGAAATTGAACCCTGTACCCATGTGTAGAGTCAAGCCCCCAACGACTGAGCTATAATGAACTTTAAGTAAGTACACCTTAATCAATATGAAATGCCACGGTTTATTAGTAGGTAGTTAAATTATAACCTGACTGACCCACTGAACTTTGAACCTTCTTAATAGATTACTTACGTACGTTAGTGACTTGGTAAAGACAAAGAAATAAAGCATTAGGAATAAAGAACAAGAAATATCTAATTGGCTTAAGGTAACATATAAGAAAAAAATAGTAGATAAAAACATAACTATGGGTAAAAATACAACCAAATCTCATTTCCTTTTCCCAGAACCATTCTTTACATTTCCCTTCTAATTCTTAACGAAAACAGTAAAAATAAGGAACTGTGGTGGTGACTACGTTACACAAAATAATCACAAAAGCATTACAAACACCTTATTCTATTAAAGGCAGCTGGTAACAAAATTTAAATCCGAGACTAGCAAACGATATGAAATAGATAAGCGCAATACATACCTCACGTGTACTGACTGCCTGCTACTGTAGACTGCAGATTGAACAGCATATCCCACCTTTACCCTTTATAAGTGCACGTTCACAATATGCAATAGGAGAATAGGACTCCTTTGTCACTGCACTAATGACTCAATGGTTAACAAAATGGTTATTCTTATCACGTTTTGAGCCAACTCGTGCGTAGCGAATGCGGAGCGCTCGTATAGATTTATCTAAAAATAACATGTTTATACAATATAATCGACTGCTTTATGAACATAGTTTGCGAAGTAAGGGCTTAATGCACTGTGTTTCCCGGCCACAAATGAAGTTCTTAAATGCTGCGAATTTTCTTTTACGAATAATTGAAGCGGTGTTTTAAATCTGTAGGTACGTGAACGTAATACCATTCGTAATCATCATAAAATTAACTATTTCGTGAAATAGGCTAATGAGGGAAACTTGTAAGGTAACATTGCCTATTGTTTATATCTTTCCACCACTAATATACGTCAGTTTCAGGTGAGGGGCTAGCATCCTGTCACTAATGGTCCATATAGCATTACAAACCCAATGATAATGCTAATAAGTGACCAAGGAGATGTTTCATGTCACCACGGTCAATCTCGAAAGGGATCAATGGTCGTCAAGGTTTTGAAATAGAAGATAAATACGGGTAAAGTAAAACATGTAGCATTCTATCATTACAAATTATTTCATTTAGTACCTAACGGGACTTATAAGTTAAGTTTTTAGATAATAAAGTTACCTTTATTAATAACCCGAAGTTTTCGGTTACGTTGCAGCGGCTTTGGTCACGGGCAGTCTTAATCATGATGAGTATAAATCGCGAATCTCATAAAACTGTATTTCATTTAGTTTTCCAAGTTACTTTTTCGTGGACGCTACTGTACTTATCTACACTAACAATATTAACTCATTGTGACAACGAGTTGTTTATTGCAGTGGCTAGCGGAAAGTCATTACTAACTAATCATGACTTTTGATTGTGTTCCGATTCAAACAGTATTCATATTCTTCACGGAAGTGATATTACGGATACATACTCTTCACGATGATAACACATAAGTTATGAAAGTTGTTTGGTAGTAAAATCTTATTGACAGGTTTAATACAGGTAAAGAATGTGATCGGAAATAAAGCACATAGAAAATTATTCTCGAGAACTTTGAATATCATAAGCGATTGAAGATATCGTGAAGAAGAGAAGAGTATGTATGAGAAGGTTGTAATGAGTGTGAGTGAAGCAAGAGTGATCTGTATTGTTAAGGGTGGCGATCGTTAGTCTTTACCAATACCATGAGGGAAGTAGAAGCGTGTATATATGTATATGTAGATTAACTGGAAATAGTTTAGGTATTAAAAGAAAAACACGTTTAGTAAAATGTATGCTTAACATACTAATGGATCACAATATTTATTTCAATAAACGTTTCTTTTTCACAAACTTTCATCGAGTATGGAACATAAACATCGTCAAAAAAGCACTATGAATAAAATTTTCAAAAACAAATAAGACATGAGGCTACAATTTAAGTGACCTCAAATGAATTTAAGTATTAAAATAATAAATTGTAAAACGGTTTCACAGAAAATATTTAAATTTGTGTACATCATAAAGACTATTAACAATTCTGAGTAAAGAAAAATAAAATGCCATCCTAAGACGCCATTTTTTTGTCAGCCATCTTGTTTTTAAAATGACAAGCAAGTTACATACAAAATCACATTTTTAGGAATATGCTTACAATAATTTTTAATATAGTCTAAGGAAAAACTATAATACAACAAAAAATATTCCATTACTTGGTAATAAACCTTAAATAAAACCGTTCAACAAAAAATATTAAAAATGAGATCACGTGTACTAGATATGAGCCTCACAACAATCCATGAAGCAATGTGACTGAACAAACTAACCTATAAAAGCTCTGAGAAAACAAAAAACTAACAAGTTACTATTAAAACATCTTCATACTGGTATTTACTGAGTATTTGTCAACGTACACTTTCTAAAAAGTTAACTAAATGAAAATTCATCCTATAACGACCCGATTTACACAAAAAAAAATAGTTCAATGCATTTTATGTTCTAATATAAATTAAACTCAGTTTCAAACATGCTCAATAAACTTTCATTCAATCTTTCATTCGCTTTTTGGTGTTTCATTTTTTTACTTATAATCTTCGCTGATATAGCACAGAAATCGATGGGGTATCAAAAGATTAACGTCTAGAATTCCATTCATACAGAGTATCGGTCTAGTTCGCATGTATCTTCACACTAAAACTTGTATCTGCATTTCACTGCCATTCATCATTGAAGTTTAAAACACATTTACCGCACAAAACAAAATATTAAGATAAAATCGGGTCCAAACTACAATTACAAAGTATAGTAACAATAACAAGTTAAATTAATCAGTCTGTTCGTATTATGCTTCATAAATATAAATGCCAACTCACACAGGCGCGGTGATGAAATCACATCCAATTATGCACCAAACAAAACTTACACTAACAGAAAAAAAAGAATATATTATTAAATTGAGCAATGAAGAATTGAATCAACAGTAAACTCTATCATTTACTACACTTGTTATACAATAAGAATTGAAAAATAACTTAATTCTAGGGATATAAAATATGAATTTCCTTAAAAGTAAATTTAAGTATCAAAAATTTTCTTCACTAACTAGTCCAATTACTTAATACCAAAACTTAAGTAAAATATCACAATACATAGAAAATATTAATTTAATGGTGTGATAATAGGTGAATAGGAAAGTAAAGCGCCAGGTATACTAACTCATTTTCAACACATTCATAATTATACACCTTATCATCACACGTGCCTAAATATGTATTACACTTTCACTTAATGCTTTAGCATTATAATATTTCTTATTCACTAAATATTTAATTTATATCAAAATACGAAAATAATGTAGAGTAATGCATAAAAATACCCATTTTTAAGGAGGTAATCAATGACTGTACGTTCAAAAATATGTACACTTATCTCACTATTGTTTCTAGTATACTTTTCTAGCAAAACAAATGAATTAATTTATTACATTAACGTAAGATTTTATAATTTTTTCATAGCAAGTGCCATGAGTATCAAAACTAAAAAAAAAATTGGGCATAAAATACACATGACCTTGTCTATATTATTATAGTTGTGGATGTATATTTCTGGGTTTTCGTCCGGTGAAAACGTGTTTTTCTCTGATCAATGGTTATGTAAGTCATTGTTTTTCAAAAACGAACAAGTGCAGTTTCACTAACAATTTAAATCATGAGAATGTAATGAGCCCTTTAGAAAATATAAAAAATCTGTCACCGAAATGTCACTCATATGGTTAGTTTTCTTTTTTTTCCCAAATTTTAATAATAACTTCTTTAATAAGCGTTTTATTCTCATTAATTAAATGCACATCGACTAATTTGAATTGCATCTTACCTCCACTAAATTTCTATACTTTATCTTACATAACTAAATCAATTAAAAATATGTTTTTTATGCTTATATTATATTTCATTTATATTATATATTTAATATCTTCTAAAATGTGTAATATTGCCATAGCCGTCATTTTCGAGCTATTTTTTGTTTAACTATATAATTCAATTTCATATTTTAAGCACGCTTTTTTATTATTAATCGAAAATAACTATGAAATACTTCAGAAAGTCGTATATAATATAAAAATCTCAGACAAGTTCTGAATTTTAATACCAACATTAAATTAACTTCCATTTATTTTTAGAGTGATAAGATCTAACCTAACCGCAAAGTTACGAAACTTTTGTATCAATTTGAGACATACATATTTTATATTTCTAAACTTTTTTTTCAAACTTGGCACATTTTACTATACAAATCCCACCATCTACTAAGTAAACTACGACACCTTATTTTGAATAGAAGTTTTTATCTTAAATATCTCTGTATTTTTATTATTTTTCATCAGATTACCCGATGGGCGAAAAGTTACATTTTTAATGTTTAAGCGTATATTACACATGACATGATACGAGAATTACCAGTCAAATGAATTTATTCCTACTCCTTTTTCATAGCAACATTACAGAAGTTTAGCATATAGTTCTTTTTTTCATTTATAAAAATAGAATATAAAGTTGCATTGTTCTGTAATAATTATCAAGTTTTTATAAATTTATAGAATCAGCATGAGTGCTAGAGATATATTTAATAATTATACACACAAAGTAACGTAACCATGGTAATAAATTAATTTTAAGAACTTTTTCTATACACTTAGGATATCAAAAGTAATACGATTTTAAACGGTGAGAAACAAACATACACACTCGAGTATAAACGACTATATTTTACTAAAACAGAACCAAATTTTCTGACCTAATGTCAACCATAGACCATACTTCGATACACTTTGTATAATACTCATGCATCCCAGTATTTTTTTTTTAAATAATGGAATTATCACATATTTAAATACATAAAATATCCGTCTGTCTGTCTGTTGGGTATTTAAAAATCGTTTATAGTGTGGTTTCTAATGATTGCAACCCAACCAACCAACCCATACAGTGTAGTAAAAATTATGTATTTAAAAAAGTATATAATTAATCATGTTTCATCATCAGCAATACGTGCTAACGTAACATTGACTACCATCATGTCATACAAAGTGGGAGCGAGACGCTCTACGTTTGAATCTTTCATTTTTACATTGTCATGTCAAACAAGTGCTAGCGAGAAACAAACACGTAGCATCTCGCTTCCTCCTTATGACGTAAAAGCAGCCAATAATCAGTATTATAGGCTATTCGCGTTAAGTATATAGTGACGTCATGATAATCAGAGGTTAAACTGGCCAATGAGACGTGAGTAAATGAGAAAACAAGTCACATTGACCAATCGCAGACATTCGTTGTCACGTCTCATTGGTCAAATCGTTTGGGTAATGATGACGTCACTATTATCTTAACGCGAATACACTATACACTATAGTTACGAAAGAATAACTAACATTTACAGTCACATGCAGATCAGTCCAGACTCGGTCCTAGAAATGAGTGGTTTGGCGCGGAGAGGTTTTCGGATTGGAACGACCTTTTTATTGCGACATTTGGAAACCTCATCATCAATGACACGACCTGAAATAAAATAGTAATTATTGTATCAATGTAGGTTGCAATGATTATGTATTTCTTTGAGGTATATAAACCTAAGTCTCGCTATAGGAAATTAAATAGAACGGTAAATAGTTACTTATTTTCCTGAATTGACATACATGACTACTACTACCAAGATATCGAGGAACTAGGGGACAACTAAACATAAATATTTCGGAATGGGCTATAAATTTATTACAAAATTTATAAGACAATATTAACACAAGCACGATACTCGATTATTTATCGAAGGCGACCGAAGAGATGTAGTATCTTCAAGTTACTTTACACTCCGAAGGATATTGGAGGAGATATTAATAATAGATGTATATATTTATGTATTATTAATGCTAGCAACTTACTTGGAATTCAGAAATGGCATCACAAAAACTGATATCTAGTAGCTTTAACTGCTGACATTCAAGTAGAATTCTGAAATATATAATATAATTGTTTGAACAGAACATTAGCAGCATGTAAACCAAAAACAAAATAAATAATTTAATGAACATTAATATTAACGGCCACCATATTTACAAAGGCCACCTCGATGTAAGCAGGAAGATGTCGCGTTAACAAAATAAGAAGAACCTAATGTGACCAACTGTACACCGTGTAGCCAATTACAAGCAATGACTATTAGCTGTTCCGGGGAAAAAATTACCTCACTACCTGTCATCTATATGATTCGAGGCACCCATATTATCTCTTACTACGTAATTAAGAGATAACCAGTTCCGTACCTTTAATAGGTTCAACTACTACACAAGTTTGTTTGTTTGTTTGACGACCTCCGTTGCCCGATCGGTTAGACACCTGAACGCTAATTCGTAAGGTCCCGGGTTCGATTCCCGGTGGAGGCAGAGTTAAGAACTACGCTTTTCTACTGCTTTCCAGTCTGGTTCTTGATTATATATGCTATATATGTATTTATCTATATATCATATGTATATATTTCTTAAATATACGTTGACTAGTACCCTTAACACAAGTCTTAAATGTACTTACCAAGGGGCCAGTTCAATTGGTGTAATAATGTCCAAATATTATTATTATTAAGTTGTGGTTGTAAATCCTTAAGCCTTATTATCTCTATACTAATAAATTGTATCCTACTCACAATTCACACACTTCCACTGTGATAGCTCTCGCACCAAGCAAGTCCAATTGCTCCAATTTCTTCAGCCGTGGCAGTAGGCCCGTGAGGTCTCTGTCACAGACCCCTCGCAAAGCGCTTAGGAAGAGCTTCCTTAACTCACTGCCTAAATAGGCCAACCAATCACCTGATGCTCCTGCTTGGACGCTGAAGGAAGAGGGTTAAATATGTAATTCAAGTTTGAGTGTTATTACTTATGATTTCACGACACGATGTTTAGGGAAATCATCGAAAGAAACCTAGTTATCCCTCTGGATAGGTGTGACTCTTTCTGGATAGATAGGTCATTTCCGTTTACTTCAGTGAACTTAGATACTGTTACAACCTGTAAGTTAAAACTGTCAAGTCGATGTAGTTAATAATCTTAGCGGTCACTCGAGCAAGGGTTACCTGTCATGAAGCATATATAAAAAATATGTTATATCAATCTAAATCATACAAACATAAACATCACGCCTGATTCCCTGTAGATGGGTTGGCAGAGATCTCGGATACCCATCTTTCCCGATCCTGACAAACCACTTTCGCTTCATAGACACTCATACGCCTCCTCATACACACTTGGCGGTTATAAGTACTTCAACGCCAACCTTATTCAATATAAAAAAATTAAATCAGTGCAATGCTTACGCTTCAAAACCTTTAAATCATATGGAATATTCCAGCACACAGCCAATATTTGAGCATTAAACTAGCATATTATCACAAACATGATCATTAAAAACTTACCACCATCCCACATCAAGCTCTTGCAGTTTCTTGCAGTTGCCCAAATACCTAAGGCCGCTGCCAGTCAACGAGTAGGATTTCCAAAAGTCCACCGAGATGAGGTCGGGGCAATAGGTGCCTAGCGCCACCGCAACTTCGTCCATCACCGATATTAAGTTGCATGATCCTGAAAACAATATATAGGATAAATAAGAAGTAACAGTAAAAGGCTTACTTATCACTTCAACTCACCTAAGAGATCCCCTAGTCCTTTAGTCAAACCTTACAACATTTTGAAAAGATAAATGCACATATTCAGTTCTTACACAACTAAGCTTAGATGAAGTGAGAACTTATAGCCGAGTTTCAAGATTAACTTACACCAAACACCTAAGAAACCCTTACAACATGCTGATGGTAAAATATTCTATGACCTAAAAGTACATACAAGTTACTAATCGAGTACCACAATGTCTTATAATAGGTTAAAACAGTAGGTGCCAGGACTACTTAAATGTAAATACTACTAGTACTCAATACTACTACCAGTTAATATTTATTAATCTATTTTCTTCTTCATCATTTCATCAATATTTGAAATTGTTACTAAAACTCACCGAAATTCAAATGCTGCAACTTCCTGTTGGAGGTGATAATGGCGACTGCCGCAGTGGTATTAATGTCACTCCTGTACACATCGAGTCTCCGCAGCTGTTTCAAGGAGGCCAGCGCGGCCCAATCTTGGCACGCCACTACTGAGCGAAGGCAAAGCTCTGTGGATACAAAAGAGGAACATATTAGTCCTTATTCTAATTTTATAAAGATTTATCATCATATTAGAAAGAGATAAAACACTTAATTCACTGCATTAAATAACATTAAACGAAAAAAATGAAAACTTTTATGCAGTGAAAAGGTGCTGTCTCAGTATACGATGCAGAGATGCCTCACTGGTCCTCCGGCAGCACCCGATTCGGAAACTGTCACAAACTGCATATTATATATAATTAACTCACACTCTATAATATAATTATAAAAAACGTCATAACAATTACTTACAGACATAACAAAATAAATATACATTACGATATAACAATATCTTGGGGAAATAAAAGATTATAAGTACAACCAGTGTTGCATTGTGAGGAAACAATAATTGTTTCAAAATAATTAATTATTAACAGCGAAGAAATATGCACATTTGACTAGAAGATAGCTGGCAAGCTAATCAATTCAAAATTATTATATGTAATACCTCATGTGTCTAATATTGTAATAACCTTGAATGTTGCTCAAACACAATAAAACCCTCCTAAAAAATTACTACTAAGTAATAAATAGTTTGTAATAACTATACGATTGGTAAAAATGTAATGTTAATAAATAAGGTGTATATAAGCTAATTGATGTAAAAACGTACCTTGCAAATGATGACAAGTAGTCCCTATTGAGCGAAGCACGTCGTCGTCAACAAACTTGCAACAATTCATCCTTATATGGGTTAACTCTTTACCAGTATCTAGTACGAAACTGAAACAATAACAGAAACAAAAATAAATACCTTAAAATTTATAATTCAATACAAAAATAATAATCACTACATAGTATAAAACAAAGTCATTTTCTTTGTCCCAATGTCCCTTTGTATGCTTAAATCTTTGAAACTACGCAACGGATTTTGATGCGGTTTTTTTTAAAGATAGAGTGATTCAAGAGGAAGGTTTATATGTATAATAACATCCATTAAATAGTGGAGTAGGCTATATATTTTATACTCTTGCGAAGCCGGAGCGGGTCACTAGTTGTATTATAAAGGAGAGTTACGATCTGTATTAACTAAAATTAAAATTAGTTATTAATTTAAATTAGCATTTTAAATGCTTTAAACATTGTAAGAAGATGGATAATAACCAATTAATTAAAAGTATTCATAGTAGATTAAGTAGTTTTACAAAAAGCTGGCCCTATGTTGACAATGTCTTTCATACCTACTACACCTTCGGGACTTACATACTCGTAGTATGTAATGACCTGCTTTCTTGACAGCAGAACATAAACGGAATCAAGATTTTCTGTAGAAGTTTAGACAGATAGGCAAACCGGCTAAATACATACATACACATCACGCCTGATTCCCTGTATAGGGGTAGGCAGAGATCACGGATCCCCATTTGTCCCGATCCTGACAGACCACTTTCACCGGCTAGAGTTATTTAGTTACCTACATTTTACATACATACATACTTATCACTCCCGTTTCCCTAAACAGGGATAAATAGAGATCACATGCATCTGAATAAAAATAATCTTCACGCTTTCGGAGTTTATGGACATAAATGTGTAAACAATATACTAGTAAATTATCACTTACTTTGAAACGCAATCTGGTTGTATCATATCGTGACTGCCACACCAAGACAAATCGAGTTTTTGCAACAACCTACATCTACCAGAAAATGTTTCAAGCACCTGTAAAATAAATTCGTATCAATCAACAGCCATAAGATTTAAAATTGAAGATAATTATCTATACTTGCAAACATATAAAAATTCACGAACCCCAATCTTTCAGGATGGACGAGAGACATAATATCTCCTAGATCACTTTTTCATATGGAATACAGGCGATAGATAGCTATCCCATCGACCAATAGATTCCGTTTACCCATACTCATCCATACGTAAATACGTAGTATATACGTTTCTGTTCTTTTAAGGGTAATCACAGGCTTGAGTGATCACCTTCGTGTGATATGATGTATTGTCATAATATTGTGATAGGTCACGTCTCCTAATACATAAATTTCTATAAAAGCTGTAAACGAATGGCAAAATGCATATTGCATTCTGCAAAACAGCGGCATCTATGAAATACACATGGCATAATTATCTAAGAGTATTAGAATCCAAATTGCCTATAAAATTTTCTGGCTAACCCGCAAGTTTTCATCGTGTTATATTTTTAAGTCTACTTTATACATACACATCCTGTTTCCCTGTGGGGAAGTAGGCAGAGATCGACATCTGTACCGATCCTGACAAATCACGTTCGCTTCATTGACACTCATGCACATTCAGCGGTTATAGGTACTTTCTACATAGAAATATACTCACATCCGACGTAATGCAATACCAGTACGGTCGTAAATCAATTATCCTATACAGGACCGAGTCGGAGGCAAGTCTGTGGAACTGCTTGTTCACTTGAGAGCAGCGACAGAGCGACTTTGTATCCAGAAACTTCAATATGTACAGTATGGTTTCATCCTGTATTAAAAAGTGCATTTATAGTTTTAAGAGATTCGCGATTTATACTCATGATTAATAATTAACGGGACTTATCGCGTAAGTTTCTATATAATAAAAAGCCCGTGACCATGGCTACTGCAACGTAGCCGAAACTTCGGGTTAATAAAGGTAATTTTATTATATATAAACTTACGCAATAAGTCCCGATAATTATTAATCATAAAAAGTGTATGTTAATAAGACATTCTATTAGAACACATTGATTGTAAGAAAGAAATGTTAACACAAAAGTATTAGTGATATTTCAATTATCACAATGCATGCATGCATATAAAGATGTAAAATAAATTCATTGGCAGTGAAATAACAATAAAACATTGTAATTCAATTCGATTAATTTAACTGATTATAATATGAGTATACATTTCTTTTTATTAGTTACTATGATTTGATTGGTGATAAAACAGCTATGCATATCTTTCTTACATGCAATGTGTGATTGTACAGCCACTTGTTTTTGCATTTATAATATTGATCTTTATTAGTATAGTAATAAGGTATACAATACCATACTTCACTCACTTTAGATATTAGAATATTCTGGTATTGATATTGCATTAGAAATATCTTGATTGTATAGTATTCAATGGAAAAACATTAGGCCACGAGGCTTCAATGTTTTCTCCTAATCAAAGATACAAAACACTAAAATACTTGCACATTTGTAATTATAATTGCAAATATCACTCGCATTTCAACTTTTGATATCCTTTAGTCTTTTGTATTTAATTTAAGTTGCATTATTATTTTTATAGTCTAACAAAAATAATCATCTTATCTAATTATTATCTAAGTGGTAGTCTAGTAATTTTTAATTCATTTTAAAATTTTGTAAATAAATAGTTATTTTCCGCATACAATGAATGATACAAACTAAATATTCATGCTTGAATTAACAAAAAGAAGTCATTTCAAATCTCAAACAAATTCAACATAAAGAAATAATTACAACTGCTACTAACTATATTAGTCATTACTATTACTACAAATTCATTACTTTAACTCTAAATATCTACATGAAACGACATTACTCAAACTACTTCAGTCAGTTGTAGTTAAAACTAAAAAGTCAACATTCTATGAGAATACATTGTTACTGAACACTACCATGCCATAAGATTAAAGAAGTAAAATTGGACTAACAGGCAACCGATGGAAATCACCTAAGGCTGGTCCTGTGTCAACATTGTCCCTGCTTCTGTTTTGTTCTTTTTGTTTTGTTGTCATAACCGTCTCATGAATCCTATAAGCCGTCACTTTGTTCAGGATTTCTCCTGCAACAAAAGCGCAGTGTGACTTTGAAAGGCATTTAGGCTCTAAACTATTAGGTAAAACATAAATGGACAATAACATTTCAAGAAAGGACTTACTTAAACATAATTTAAAAACAATAATTTTTTTTTTTCTAGTTCTACAGAATGTTTAATTATTTGGGTTACATTATTTTGTAAATATTATAATAAGATTTGTTATTATATCTATTTGAAAAATTAATAAAAGTCTGTGAGCTATTCTTATAAAAGTAGTTTACCTTTCTAAGCCATAGAACGAGATCATAACCTAATACTATGTAAAATGATTATGTATGAGTAACAAAAGGAACAAACTGTTTACAACTCGATTTGGTAAAACAACATTTTTCATATTTTACATAACATTAGGCAAATTCTTATAGGAAAATCTGACATCTACCTAACTAGACAATATTATAGAGTACTCGCTAACAGTTTACTTTCACATTCTTTTAGCAGCTTCTTTTACAGGACTGATGATTCAGTTTCAAACAGAAGTTTTAAGCTATAGTTCTTAATCATACTCCACCTTCACAGTATATTCTACTTACATTATCAAACATATGTAACAAAACCAAATGTAACTGTTCAAACATAAAGGAATATATGTTTAACTTAACCTATTTATGAGTTTTCTGGAAACTGCCTAACTGGCAAGTCATAATAATAGTTACTTACAACTAACCAAATGAATGTATGTAAAACTCACCTCGTCTGGTATAAACGCAAGCACTGTAATTGTCAATATCCTTTGCATGTATGCCTCTAAGAAGAACAGCATCTAGTTCGGTGTAGTAAGGTAACAGACTATGGTAGAATTCTATCCTTAGTATTCTGTAAGTGATGATACAGACTTGAATACAACAGGATATAGGCTATTGAAGTAAAAACTTTTAAATTCTAAATTGAGATACATTTGGAACAACAATAATTGTTTTCATTAAGAAAATTATTAAAGAAGTCAAGAATCATAATATAAATTAATTGGAAGACAAATTTTAAGTAATGGATAGAAAGAAGTGTCTCTAGCAATAGAAGGTGCATGATACTCAAACTGTTTTAAATAAACCAACTTTATAATTACTGTTGTTGTGACAGTAAGCTAGAATTTCAATTTTACACAAGAATAGAACAGTAATTAAAATAAATAAATCTTACCTAGTTTTAAGGAAAACTGGTTTTATTGGTGGAACAAATATCCTAGGTTTTAAAGCTATTTCTTCTGGAGGGCCTTCCCACAACATAACCCATGATTCGGATCCTTTGGCCCACACTCTCACTATTGCTCCTGCATTGTAAGTTTCATATATTGATACTTCTTGCACATACACTTCATGTTCGTAGGATACCTCTGCAAATGTACAAAGAACAAATTACCTACCTATGTAGCAAATAATACTCTGCAATATCATGCTCAAAGGCTAACAGTTTATTTATTTAGGAAACAAAACAGAAATGAACAGAAAATAAATATAGTTAACAAGGATACATAAGAAAATAGTGATGCACTCATTTTCATAAATATATGTATATCACAAAGAACACAAAATGATCATGTGAAAAAACTAAATTGTAAATAATATTTAATAACTAGATGATAAATACTTGCAAATAATAAATAGTTAATATATTTTAATGATAGTTAACATAAGTGTGTATGCAAATAATGCAGTGCAGTAAATGATTTCAAACTTAATTTAATATTAAGTTTCATAGACAACAAATGATGAATAAATATCATTTCTCATTTTAGAAAAGAAGTGGAGATTACCATCATGGTAATTATGCCATTAATATTAATATAATAGCTCAAATCCCCCTTGAGCAAATGTAAATGTACCAATGGAGATGAAATTTAGTGAATATGTATGTACATTTTCATAATAAAAACACATTTAGGAAATGCGTTAAAAACTACGGTGAGGAAGAACATTGTAAGGAAACCTACCTGTTTCCTGAACAGGAAATAATTAGTGCTTGTAAATGGTGACATGGCTACCACCTGTCACATTGAGTACTGACTATCTGGTCAATATGTGGGCTTGAGATGGCCATAGAATTACATACTTTGCAATTGTTGAGATGGACACCTGAACCTCTGACTACCCCGCAAGGGTTAATGGTTGTGAAGTCTTTTTTTGTTTTTATATTAATATTTGTAACAAGCTTGCCAAATAGATGTAACTTTTCCATTGCTTTCTGCAACATGCAGAGAATATTAGGTAATTATAATTATCCAGACTAGGGCCTAACTATATACAAACCTAAGAAATCATGACTTCTAATAGGACCATAATTCTGTGGTGCATATTCCTTCTGCGCTGATGGCGCTTCGTCCCACCAAGTTCCATATGTTCTCTAAAAGGAATAAAATATTATTATTTATAGTAAACTAGTTATATGAACTTATACATACATAAGTTCATATACATAATAATATGCATATATTTACTTATCACTAATATTTCCATAGAGAGTTGGGTGAAGATATCTAGTTTTAGTAAATAAGCATCCTTCTTATTACATTAATTTCATGAACAACACATGTACTGTGCTAAAAGGTACTTTCTAAATATTGTATAATGTGCAATGCAAAGCATATCAGCCCATTTCATTTTAGCCCATGAATATTTCACTTCACTAGCATTATGTACCAATAAATCACTTTAAAAGTAATATATGAGAGTGAAGTGGAAGGGCCGTTACATAGGGGCTGGCTCATTAAGACATGACAGTCAGATAGACACCATATTGATAAAGGGTGTTGTTAGAAGTACCTATAACCGCTGAGTGTGTGGATGTGTGTGAGTGTCAATGAACCGAAAGTCGTCTATCGGGATGAGGACAAATGGGGATCCGTGGTCTCTGCTAACCCTCTACAGGGAATCTGGCATGATGTGTATGTGTGTAAATTACTTCAATGCATTTATCAAAGCCAATTTTTATGGCTATTGCTTAACTAGTTATTACATTTATTTCCAAGTAATGTGTTAGACGAATACATTAAAATATGAGTATAGACAATTTTAAATACTGGAAAATTCCACTCGAAATTTGAACCAGGCAACTTCTGTTTACGATGCCTTTGTCTTGACATGTGAGACATTTGTGTTGTAATGTGCAAAGAGAATATATAAAGTTCTAGAATTTTCCATAGGTACATAATGCGGAGGGGAGTGACCCTTGTAATAAGCTTTAAGCCAAATACCACGGTTACTTTCTTATAGTAATATTTTGATAAATAAATCATGTTGCAATATAACACTTACGGCACTGATGTTGCAGTGGTGTTGTAAGTCTTCAGCAATATTCTGAGACTGACTAAACTTACATTGTTTTTGTAAATTTAGGCAAAAAAAATGTTAACAATTTTGAGGTTACTTTGTGACATAGAACACTCCTAAAACTATGACGCTTTTGCATAATAACGTTTAATTGGTAGTATGCTGTTGTTGATCGTACGAAGACACTCAAGATTATACATCAAAGTGGAGATTATAATCATACTTGCAGTATTTAATTTAAAACCTACAAGGGAATCGTTTCACCACACAGTTTAAAGATCCTTACCATGACAAATGCTTGAGGGTAGTCTCCATATTCAGGAAAGTTAGAAGGCGGTCCACGAATATTGAATGCAGTATAAGAAACGCTAATTTCACTACCGTATTGCGAGCTAAAGTCCTCAACATTTTGCACAAATTGTTCTATAATTTCTGGAGAATTATCCGCTGAAGATTCTGGTACGTCCTGCATATTATAATATTATGGAGAAAAAGGCACAGCAGTAAAATTATTATACACTCAAAAAATGCGCTAACAAAAACTTATTTTTCAAAACACTGACGAACGTAGTCTAAAATCGTGAACAATCATGTAAAATGACATTTTACATCAATAAAGTTGACTTACACAATATTTGATGATGGCAGTTGGACCCAGGCCACTTTACCAATTCGGTTTGGTGGTCTTGGGATTCGGAGTGCGTCCAGTGTTGCTTTGCCAGCATTTCTGTCTTCGGCGCATGCTACTCAGGGTCTGCACGCAAAAATTATTCACGGGGCTTTGGGTTCGGTGCAGACGTCGGGTTTGTCCGATGCCAGAATTGCTTGGCTGTCTCTGCTGGGGCAGGATGCCGAGCTTCCGTCAGGGGCCGTTTTTCAGAGGTCCTGGGATGATCCACTGTGCAGGCAGATTCAATTGTCCATAATTAATTCTGCTTCTAGTCCTGCACAGCGGGCGCGTCTCCGGGCTACGGCTGAGCCTGAATCGGGGCTTTGGTTGAATGCGTTGCCGTCTGAGAAGATTGGGACGCTTCTAGATGGAACTACTTTCTGTCTGGGAGTGGGTTTGAGGCTCGGTGTAAGGATAAACGAAGCTCATCGCTGTGGTTGTGGGGCACGTGTTGACGAGTTTGGCCACCACGGGTTGTCTTGCCAGCGAAGCGCTGGTCGTCTGTCCCGACACTCAGCATTAAATGATATTATTCGTCGGGCCCTTGTCACCGCTCGTGTGCCGGCGGTGCTTGAGCCGTGTGGCTTGGCACGTGAGGATGGCAAGAGACCTGATGGAATGTCTTTGATGCCTTGGAAGAATGGCAGGGCACTTGTGTGGGACGCCACGTGCGTCGACACTTTGGCGCCCTGCTATTTGTCCAAGTCTGAGGTCGAGGCGGGAGCTGCGGCGGCACTGGCTGAGAGTTTCAAGCGGCGAAAATATGGAAATTTAGTCAATGACTACTTTTTCGTTCCTTTCGCCGTTGAAACTCTTGGGACGTGGGGAGGCGAGGCACGACGTTTCGTAAAGGAGGTGTCTGTTCGCCTCTCCGAGGCCTGTGGTGATCCAAAGGCTGGCACTTACCTCGGCCAACGCATTAGTTTGGCTATTCAGAGAGGTAATGTTGCCAGTTTGTTGGGGACCGTGCCTTTCTCTGACAGCGATGAGCTAAAGGAGATATTTTTCCTTTAAAGTTTTATTTTATTTGTTTTCTTTTTTTTTTATTGTAAATAATAGTTTTATTTTGAATTAATTAAATAAATATTAATTGTAGAAAAAAAAAAAAAAAAAAACAATATTTGATAATGACGTTCATTGTTTATACTAAATTGATCGAAGACTAAATTTTGAGGAGACAACTGAGGATTGAAATTCAAAAGTTTTATTACCATAATAAACATATTTTTAAGAAAAATATTAATTTTGTTCGCTGAAAGTATATAAAATAAAGAGAAAACCAAATACTGATCCAATAAATATAAAACTTCAAAATAACAAAAAATTTTACACTTCTTTTTAAATTTCTTATGATTTAATTTTCTTAATTTTTTTAAAAGACATAAATTTTATTCTTGTAAATTAAAAGCAATCAGTCCCTGTTTGTAACATTACAAAGCGATCAGTGGTGTATGTATAGCATATTGTAACTTGTAAGTTCATTAAATAACAAAAAAAAAACGCTATTGGATGTCGCTGTAGATGTATGCAAAATATGAAATAGAAAAGGAATTAAATATCTGAGTTAAAATGGCTGCTGGGCCTATCAACGAAAGAAATCAAGGTAACTAATTAGTCCTTATAGCTTTATCTATAATTAAATAAATGTAACATGGTTAAATCATATATTATGGGAAGATCATTTAAATTGAAGGTTATGTTACCGTAACTTTAGCCGCTTTATAAGATGTTTTATACTATATTTGTACAAGTGTAGTAATTCTCTTATATTATTTATTGTTTTCAAGTAAGTTTACTTTTAACAATTATTTATTTATACTAATATTCACTGTAACTATGATTTAATGTTGGTAGCTTTAGTATGATTACTTTTATGACATATCTATTACTGAACTTATACTATGCCAAATTTCATTTGGGCACTACCTATATAATGCTAACAGTGCATTCGACAATGGTGCAATGGAGAAATTTACATTTGAATCTGTTGAGATGATAGTTCTGGTTGTCATAATACAATACTCAAGTTTCATTGTAAATTTCTATAATTTTGGGAATATCCTTTTGGGATCTACATACCATTTATACAACAAAAGCTGTAAAACTTCCAATTGCATGAATGTTAATTATCCTGTTTATTATAGTGATTTATAGATATCATTAATCTAAGTCTCTATATTGTTTATACTGTAATTGTGTACTTTGTGTTTCAGACGCCACCATTTATGTAGGTGGTCTTGATGATAGGGTCACCGAAAGTTTAATATGGGAGCTGTTTGTACAAGCAGGACCTGTTGGTAAGTTTAATATAATTAAGTAAAAACAATTATTATGTCAGTAATTAGTTATTAATTAGTTTTTGAACTGGCCTAAGTACTGCTCATAAATGGACTTCCCATAGGCGTAATCCTAAATAAACTTTTTAATTTAGTATAAACCACTTGATAATGTATGAGTTATGTGCTTACCATACTGTAAATACTTTATTTGCAATATTGTATTCTTACTAACTATACATTTCAAATATACATATCTAACAATTACTTTCCTTATGTTACAGTAAATGTTCACATGCCAAAGGACAGAGTCACCCAGACTCATCAGGGCTATGGCTTCGTGGAGTTCATGGGTGAAGAAGATGCAGATTATGCAATTAAGGTAATAATAGAACATCACATTCTTAGTAGTAACAGCCTGATCACTATGAATATAACTACTAATGTAACTCACAACACTACTTATATCAGTTTAGCAATCTTCGCATTGTTACCTTTGATTTGTAAGGAATATCTTCATGTGTTCTCACAAAAGGCAGTTGTTGCATTAAGGTCTATTTTGTAAATGATGTAAGGTCTTTTATTATTTTATTGAATAAGGTTTTTTGTTTCTTCATTTATTTTATATGGTCTTTTATTTTATTCTTATTGTAGGATAATGGATTGGTTAGCCACTTGACCATAATCATCTTTGCTACTCATAGGAGAATAGTCATTGAGTTTCACTAAGATTTCCAGAATTGTGGTATTCCAGGAAAATTACCAAAATTAATGGAGTATTGGATATTTGTCTTTCAACTCGCATACCAGTTCGTTCGTTCTCATTCAACTCAAATACCAGTCTTTATATTAATAAACCAACAACAAACGCTGTCACTAAAATTGACTTTTGCGGAGAAATCAGCGGTTTGAGCGTATTGTTACTAGTACTGATTATAACCTGTTTGGGAAACAGGTAGGATTCCTCACTATGTTTCCCCTCCCCCTCATAATATTTGTTGCAAATGTAAACCCTTGTGTTACTTACAGGTAATGAATATGATAAAGCTGTACGGGAAACCTGTCAGAGTGAATAAAGCGTCAGCACATCAGAAGAACCTGGATGTAGGAGCCAATATATTTATAGGGAATCTTGATCCTGAAGTTGATGAGAAATTATTGTATGATACATTCTCGGCTTTTGGAGTTATATTGCAGACGCCAAAGGTCAGTTATAACTATATTCAAATAGCTTTTAAATCTAGATTTAATGTATGGAAATATGAATGACAACCTTCAATTACTTTTAAATAGACTAAACCTGAAGCCATAATATTTCCATGAATACTTTAAGCATTACTTTTGCAGTTTTTTTGCCATGGATGTCTAACATTTGTCTGCTGGCTATTCTATCACTTGATAACTCTTAGTCCTTCAAACTATAAACCATGTAAACTCAAATTAGGTGTCCATTAGAAACCGAGCAATGTGATAGATTTTGGCCATGTAAAGATTTTATTTCCTAAGAATCTCTTAACTAATATATTCATATGGCCATGTACAGAATATTACCTTCTTTGAGAATAAGGAGAATAATTACTTTCTTATCACTTATACAATCAAGGTAGTAACCCCTCCAGATATTCTTTATTCTAATCTTATTTCTTTCTTTATATTTCAGGTGATGCGAGACCCAGAAACGGGTAACTCAAAGGCGTTTGCTTTTATAAATTTCGCGTCATTTGAAGCGTCTGACGCGGCCATTGAAGCTATGAACAACCAGTATTTGTGTAACCGGCCTATATCAGTCTCATATGCCTTCAAGAAGGATGTCAAGGGAGAAAGGCACGGGTCCGCAGCGGAAAGGTAAAATTTTAATTATAGTATTTATACATATAAGGAATACTTATTGTATATATTATGCGCTTATTGCTACAGTGTCTTTTAATATTTTGAAAATGATTCCTATATATACTAACAACTTTACCAAATTGAATTACAAATATTCTTAGATTGAGGAAAAACATCATAAGATAAACCTTTACACAGAAAATCTGAAAATTTAATTTTTATTTCAACATTCTCAATCTGGGTTTAAAACTTGTACCAATAAAGAGTGCCCAACTTCTATGTATCACCAAACTGCAAAGCTACTCCAAACTACTCACTACTAATACTTTATATATTTCTCCATATTACAGATTATTAGCAGCCCAAAACCCGTTGTCCCACGCAGACCGGCCTCACCAGTTGTTCGCGGACGCCCCACCGAACATGATGGGTGGGATGCCTCCGCCGCCGCCGACGCCCATGCCGCCACCGCCGTCGGCCCGTCCCCCGCCCCTGCCTATGCAGATGCCGCCGCCGCCGCCTAATAGCATGATGCCGCCAGGTAATATATATGGACATTGTCCTGTTTTTGGAACGTAAATAATGGTATCGAGTCTTGGCATGTAGGAGACGACTAAGGAATGAGACGCCAATGGAATCTATTAGATGATGAACAAAACCTTGAGATATTGTAAATTTTTGGTCATTATTAGTAATGCGGATTTTTGCTTGCTTGACCATCGCCCAATACTTAGTCCCTAAGACGCCTAACACATCATTAAAGAAGTCGTTACTAAGACTATGGCCCAATAAATTACATTATATGATAAAATTTGTTAGTTAGCATTCTATTTACATCCTTGGCATACATACATGGTGTCTTAGTACAATATACTGAATACTAATCATTATTTACAGGACCCCCACCACCGCCCGGTCCGCCGCCACCGCCGCCGCCGTTCCATCCGTTCCCCCCGCCGCCGCCACCATTCGCGCCCCCGGCCGGGTTCGGACCGCCCCCCGGTGGGAGACCGCCCCCGCCGTGGAGACCGCCCCCTCCCAACTTCAGACCGAACTTCCCCCCGCGCGGACCGCCTTTCGGTCCCCCGCCGCCGTTCCCCCCGCAGCATCCGCCGGATAACTATAATTACTAAGGTTATGAGTATTGTCTAAGGGCTTTTGAAAGAGGAAGCGAATGAATACTATTTGTGTGTAAGTATTCTGAGTTAATGATTGCACCATAATGTTCATTGGTAAATAGGGTTTCGAATTAGGTAATTATCACTCTGGATGTTTGACTAGCTTGGTTTATGTTACTGAAGTGTCATGTCTGTCGTACTATTTTTACAAAGAAACTTAAAATGTTAGATTTTGGAAAACTAGATAGAGCTGTAATAACCAATAAAAGTACATATTTTGTGTACCTGTATAATTTACTGAATATTAAGCTGCATGACAACCTGGTTAGCACAAGAAACGGCTTAAGTGAAATCTACGAAGGGTTGTAATAGTGAGTATGTGTGAATAAAATAAATTTTAAGCAAAACATATATATGTCAAGACCATTTCCTTACAGATGGGTGGGCAGAGATCACGGTACTGTAATTTTGCCGTTTTTCTTTGTTAAAAATTATTTTATCATTTATCTCCTTTGAATAGTGCATTTGATTAATTTCGTAAGTACCTAAATTTGGTATCTCCTATGCCTAAGGTAATTTTCGGACTATCCTCGTAATTCAAGACTAATAAATAAAAGATTTTTAAGTTTATGTGTGTTTGATTTTCTTTAAGTGTTAGTTCAGTAAGACATTCTTCTAACAAGCTACTTTACTATTATCTTAACGATTCGTACCTACACATATTTCTGAGAACATAATAATTATATCCACGTCATTTAATCCCTTTCGCGGTTTATAGCATGAGTTTATCACTTTTTGGCTTGTCTTGTCATAAGAAAAATTAGTGCGAGGTTGCTAGCACCTTCTATGACTTTCCAGGAAGAACAGCACTTAGTTAGCATTCTTTTTCGTATAATCACTGGACATCAGAGTTTTGTTACCCTAATAAAATGCAATCAAGGTATGTTTTCGGACTTAGCAGCTTGAACAACGCAAGGAGTTAAAACCGAAAATATACTGTTCAATATACAGTAACCATACCGAGTAATTGAAGGACCTTTAGGTACTCAAGATTCAAGCTATAAACCTAGATACGTACACGCCTCCACTTCCCTAACGCAATGGACAAAGAATAAAAAGTACCTATCAAGATAGGTATCCAAACCAATTCGGTATACGTATATGCAATTTATATTCAAATACAAGCAAAATATATATTTCACGTGAATACGAGAAAGGCTTGATACTGCATTACCGTAAGCCTCGGGCAGTTATTTGTTGAAGCGAACAATGGACTTAGATTTCTATTTTTCAAGAAAACTTTCAAAATGGTCACGTCTGCCTTACCTGGTCGAATGAACAATTTAAATTGATATTGGGATAATACCTATTCCGTTTGAAATGCATTTCGCTCAGTAGCACAATCATATTGGCAGTGCTTTCGGTTGCAAGGAATAATAGGTTGAAAATATGGAACTAAAGCTTATAGGACTTAAAGAATACCCTTTAAGCAATTTCATAAATATAATTATTATATCCCCATACATCTATGAAAATTATCCTATAATAATGATTAGGGAAGATAAATAATTCGTACAATCTATTCACCCTCATAAATATGTATACTTATTATTATTATTTTTAAATTAAATTAATTAACTTAATATTTGAGGTTAAAGCGTTCATCAGTCAGTTCAGTCGGTATCTAATGGTGATAAAACGCTACGTTATTTACAAGCTCTTACTAAGTCATCTCATAGCGTGAAGAACAAGAGCATGTATGAGAAGTTTAAATTTCTCAGGATCTTTGAAGATAGTTATCGATAGTATCCGCCTATCCCGTTAATAGTAGAGGCGTCATTATTTTCATGTATATATGACATTAAAAAGCAATGACTATATCTATCACTTATTCGCTATTTGAATTATATTAAGAATAATTGGGCTTTATTACTATGCTTACCCACTCCGTAGAACCTACGAGTTTCATAATAAACCGAGTTACTTATACATAAATAAATATTCATTTCCTACCTGCGCACACCGTAAATTGGATGGAAGGATAAGTATGTAGCCAGTTATCTCTGAGATGATAATATCTCCGCTTTCATATTGTAAAGGAGCTCTTTATACCTAACAAAGGCCCCATTATTAATATGAATTTGCTGCCTACATGAGCTAATCTAAGGCGGGCTGATATATGACGTAGATACCTACAGTAACTAACTACATTTATTACTGCCACTCCAACTATGCTTAGTTGTTACCAACAGTTAATCTATTCGAGTTAAGCTATTTTGATGCGATTGTAAGTCCTGCTTTCATCTATAGAATATGATTATGAAAGAATATGATCTATAGAATACATACATATACATCACGCCTGATTCCCTATAGAAGGGTAGGCACAGATCACGGCTCCCATCTGTCCCGATCCATACAGATAATTTTCGCTTCTTTTACACTCATACACCTCTTCATACACACTCGGCGATAAATAAATGTTCATTTATACAGAAATAGTTCTTTATTTTATAAAATAACTTAGTCCATGCTATCTTGGACGTAAAAAGAATGCCAACTAGATGTCATTCTATCCCGAATGATGTTGTAGGATGCAACTAAGGGACTAGGTCAATTGAATTTATTGAGCTATGGGCTAGCAACCTATAAGTAATCCATGTTCCATATGACATCCAAATCCCAATATTCATTCTAAAAACTGACTTAGGAGATATTATCGCGTCTCCAAGGTGCTGTCAACCCCGAAAGGGATTGAAGTATTTGGATGGATGTCAATGAAGCGAAATTGATATGATAGAATACTACCTGCCAAGGAGTACTTGTAAGGAGACGCGCGTGATGTATGTATAACTGGATGACAGAAAAAAACTAAACTGAAATACATACTTATATAACAAAGCTAATTTTATAATTATACAAGAGTTCATTGCTTGGTTCTGGTATACTGTCGTGGTTGTCTGTTAGTTAAGTTTGAGTATGACTCGACCAACCAATTTTATTCCTTGCCTCGAACGTTTATTTTCTGAATTGCTCATAAAGTTTTAACAAAGTGCATTTTAGTGGAGTTGTGATCGTGGATTTATCTGAATTTTACATGAGTAGGTACACACAATATGTCACGGAAACCAGTAAGCGTGACCTCTGGTAATTTAAAGCTCTAGTGTGACTGACCTTTTAGGAAAGTTATCTCGAAGTTCATATTAAACTGGTCGACTGGTTGTTTGCTCTCTCTATGGTGAATAAATCGCCACGAAATGCAGTCTGAAAGTAGTGATAAGCCATAACGTTCCTTGGGGTGTTATGTTTGCACGGCTATCTTAGAAAATGATGTTTGTTTTCTTCGTAGAATATAAAGTTCCTATAGAAGGTATTAGTAATTTATATTGCGCGACACGTTCTATCTAACCTATCATTAATATATTATTGTGAAATGGTTCTGTGTATCTGCCATAGCTATGAGGTTTTACACAAACTCTTTGTTTGTAACACTTACAATGAAGATATACGAATATCTGCACATGAATGCATACAATTAATTTCTTGTTTAGACATTTCATTTACGCACTCTATATAATTGTACCATGAATCTACTATTACGCAAACAATAACTGTAACTACTAAATCACACTGCTAATTAGTGATAATGATTTCAAATAATTCTTCACTTCGCCACTTTAACCCCTTTCGGAGTGAACACAAGCTTAGAAACGCGTAATTATCTCTTTGATCCTTTTTAGAATCACTTGTATCAGTGTCAGGTTGCTAACCCATCGACCTACCAGGAAGAATGGCAGTTACTATATTTCTATGTCTCAGACTATATTAGTCTATACACCCTATGTCCCAGTCTAGCAAGGCACGCTACCTGAATACCCAATTTCATTCCCTAATAAAGGACGGCATCTCCGCACACACAGTGCCATAGTTTCATAGGATGCGGGTTAAAGGGATGTCTTTAAAGGCCGGCCCGGGTCCCTCAGTGCATGATTGATGGATATGATAACTTTACAAGCCTGAGTTTAACCCTTTGAGGCGATAAATGAGTTAGCCTGCGGCCATGTGTGAAAACTAGGCTGTTGTGGTGAATGCTGCTTTGTTTACTATTAGAAGAATGTTCTAGAATTAATAAGTGCGTTGCCATGGTAACCGAAACATTGTTTGTTTATTGTACATTTATACAAAAAAAACATTCAACGTCAGTAGTTTATACCTACCAGACGTGACAAAGTCTTAGTTAATCACTGTTTAGGTTAGGAATTAAAAGTCGCCGATAAGCTTTTGTAGGGTACTGCCAAAGTTAACGATGTTTATTGTCATAATATACTATAGTATACATACAATCTTGGAAGGAAAAAGTATTTTTTAAGAGGTTTTTTTGTATATATAAAAGGAGTAAAGGAAACTTTATCGCAATTTCGATGCTTGAATCGTCATCAATTGTTATAGTTAACAATATTTTAATGGCAACTGGATAGTATTCGTTACTTTTGAATTTTGCTTTAACCCTTAAGTATAATGTTTCCAACTTGTTTGACTCGCGTTCAATTTCATTGGATTAGTTCAACTATAAGTACAGCATAGAAAGTAGGAACAAGTAAAATTTGTGACAAAGTTCGACCATAACCGGTGCCTTACGCGTAACGGATTTCCTCTGGTTTCCCGACCCAGGGAGTATCTTACAAACTTCACAGACTTACGTTTCCTTCCTAACTGCCATTCCGTGTGAACCTGTGTTCCGGCTACGTGATATTGTTAGTTTCGGTTTGGGTTTGTTCAATGTTTTTGTTTATAATCTATAATAATTACTTGTTAAAAAGACGCCATTTTGAAAAAGAGTGACGTTAGAACTTCCTATAACTGCCAAGTTTGTGTGAGGAGGTTTACGAGTGGAAATGAAGCGAAAGTGTTTTGTCAGGATCGAGACAGATGGGGATTCGTAATCTCTGCCTACCCCGTAGGCAACCGGACGTGATCTGTATGTATGTAATAATTAGTATTGTAGGTAGTAATTAAAACTTTGTATATAAAGAGAAATAGATGAGGATATCAGAAAACGCCATAATGAAAATGGCAGAAATGCTGTTGATATAATTGACGCGAAAAAATATTCAATATGAAAATATTTTTTAATCTGGTCTAATAAAAGCACAGTGGATGATAAGCGCCTTCTTAACAACAGTACATACGTAATGTTATTAAGAACTTTCAAATAAACTCTTTTTACAAAACCCCAAGTATAAAAATATTTATCTATCCCAGATCATCTTTTAACCAGATCCAAATTAACCATAAAATAAGTTGAAATTGTTGTTTTCTGCGGCCATTTTGTATGTTTTCGCGCGTTTGTTTGCTCCCTACGTAGTTTCGGAAAGCTGACTTTGTATTGCTTCAGTTATCGATGGGGAAACAGCGGGTGTTGCAAAACAAAAGAAAGTTTTTGGCGTCGTCGCTTGTCCCCTAATATCTTTTGACATGTACCACGGCTTCCGAACTTTCCTTTTTCTTAACCTTTGTTTGTTTATCAACAACCTGCCAGTATTCATTGAATTGAATATTGATATTTCGGAAATATTGGAAGATTTGCGTTTTGGGAAACATCGATGCATAGTTGGATTTGTTATACATATGTGAGCACACATATAAGAATAACAAACAATACTGTACATGTGTAAGCGTGTATCTCTTATTAAGTAGTAATTGGAAGTGATATGGCATTCGTACAATGAATGTTAAGCAGCTAACTAGCTGCCGTTCTTCCCAGTATGTCGCAGAAGATGACTAAGAGACATGGGGTAATCGGGATCTATTGGATGGGATAGCAGTGTATTTAACTTTTTGTCCATTTAATATTTCCTTTCAGTAAACCCACTGGAAACCTGATCAAAAGTTGTTTGATCCGTAACCGCTAACAAATTGGTTTTCAAAACGCGCTTAGATTGGTTTTGACCACATGTCTCACATCCAAAACAAATGCCGCCCAGGCTATGCATTCAATTGTTTGTGGTTTCGCGGGGTTGAAATAACACGTAGCAGCCAATCAATCTAACGGCTTTCGTCCAATTTCTATGCATACTGTGCCAGATTATGTTATACGTATAGTTCACAAACAAAATTATACCCATACAAAATGTTTACAGAACATCATCTATTGGTTAGCCTTTCAGCAAAATTAGTTTTTTTTTACTGGTAGCAGCAGCATAGCATTTATAGTAGCAGGAGCACTTATACAAAAATTTTGTGGCTAGAACCAATTCAGTGATGGACACTGTTTCCATAAAATAACGTAATAATTTTCTTTTTTATTTATAAACTGTCTTAAAATAAAGAAACTCATCAATCAGCCGAATAAATTATTTGAAGCCTAAGTTTTTAGAATTGATGCTGATTTAAAAATGTACAACCAACCAAGATCGACCCATTTGAACTCTATGCTGTCAAAATATCAACTTGGGTTCGTGACAGCATTTTTCATAAGAATCTAATGAAATCTGAACTGAAGGCTGTTCGGATATTGAATGTAATATGATAAAAGCTTCATGTTCCGTCTAGACATCTAAAAGCCGCTACTGTTGGATAAAAGGTTCGAAACCCTAAAATGTCTCACAGGCATGTTTTATAGAGATCATACACATTCCGAGAAGAAAGACTTAATATGTAAGTATCAGCCAGCAAGGGACTTATAATACAGATATTCCTAGAATTCATGACCCTTGAAATCAATTAAAAATATATTAGACGATATTTTTGAGTTGTTAAATTGAACTTGTCTGTAGTTTTTACGTGCTTCAAAAGATGAATAAACGCAATTTAATTCTGTTTGGCATATCCTAAAAAGCGATAAAGAAACAAGAGGTTTTTCGAGATATTTTTGAGTAATCAACTGGCAAACATAATTTATACTTCATATATACTTGTCCTCACTATATTTTTATGCGATTGAATTTGCGAGGGACTTGATCTATAATATTCTAAATCTTTCATTCCTGACCGCTGAAACTAAAGTACACTAAACTAAACAAGTCAACTACCAAAAGATTTCTACACCTCTATTCCACTACTACCACTCAAAGATACTGGACCCAAAAGTTGGCTAAGTGAATTTTCAGGTAACCGAAACCCACCTTCACTTAACAAGTAATCGATTCCCAACTTTAAGCTAAAAGCAGGTTCCTTCGATTTTAATTGGTTGAAAACTTTAACTACCATGTGGTCGGGGTCATGATTAAAGCTTTTCAATAAGTACTGCTCTATGGTACACTGCAGTTGGCAAGGTATACTCGTATAGTGAATTTTCTTAGTACTTAAGAAAATATTACGTACGTACGTACGCATTCACGACCATTAACCCTTGCGGAATAGTCAGCGGTTCAGGTTTCCATCTCCGCAATTGCGAAGGTAGCAATTCTATGGTCTATACCTTGAACCCACATGTTAACCAGATACTCAGTTTCAACTTTCCCAGTGGTCGGGACTCGCTTGTTTATCGGGGATTTAGAATCTAACATGTTCTGAATACGACAATATGAATGGCGTAGCATTATATTAGGGTTTATATTGAATAACAATTAAAAATGATACCAGTCCAGTGCTAGCTGGAACGTCAAAATAATGCCAACATACTGTAGTTATTTCCGCTATGTTGTAGAAAGCGACGAAGAAACTAGGGGAAAATGGAATCTATGTGGCGATAGGCTAGAAACTTGTCACCACTGTTCAATCCCAATATAAATATATCTACATGCCACAACGTAAAGTGACTTACATATGCAATTGTGTATATAATTGTATATTGTCCCTACTATTGAGTAACATAACAAAAAAGTTTACTATCGATAGTATACATTCTCCTTTTAAAAACTGAAAGAAAATATCAGCTGTCTGAATGTTAACATTTCCTTGACAGTGAAATTCAAGATGGCGAATTCTTTTCTTAGACGGGAACACAATCAAAAACTATTCTGATTCATTCCAGCGACTCGTGAACTATGATTAGCCAAGAAAATAAAAATGGTGTCAATTATAGTTTTTTAATTATAAATAGATCGTTTTGTCTGAGTATTTTCGCAATTTAGCAAGTCAGCTCACTATAATAATCAATGAGATCCTTACTTATCTTGTATAACATCGTTAGGTCTTCATTTATTTCATTTAATACTATTTAAGCTCTTATTTTGAAACAAATACTCTTAATTTAAACGCTTGATAAATACATAAAAAATCCACATTGTGTAATAAGCTCAATAAACTACAATGAATAAGTCATTAAAACCAACATTAACTTAAAAAGTAAGTCCAAGTCCAACTGAAAAATAATTAGCACGTACACCAATCAATTAGGGTAAAAATAGACCGCCAAGTAAACAGTGCCCTGTTCTTTCAGGCATGGTGTTGCAGCTACTAGATAAGGGTGTGATTAATTGCAGAGCCCAGCCTTTGTTCAGTGCACCGACTAACTTGAGTAAATAGTGGTGCTTTATCACGAGCAAGCCTAGCTCACGATTGGCCAATTGCCAGTTCATTTTTCTATTCACACTCATAGGTAGGTTTGGAATATTAGGGCTAGATTTTGGTGAGTCAGGACGTTGTTTTGCTTAGGTAAGTTTAGTAAATGTTATCCTAAATGCGAAGCATAGGAATGAAGAGAAAACGAGGATTTTTCCATGACTTTGCGGATTTAAAGTTCGTTTATTAATATACATCATATGTCCATTTTTGATATAATTGTAAAAGATCTTTAATGAAATATATTTATACACACATCATTTTGTAATAATTTATCTAAGCATTGATAACAACAGTGAATTTGATTAATATTAGAAAAGAGTATTTACTTGTATCTTTATGTTTTTTATGTTTATTGATGTCTATCTATGTTTTTGTAGTGTATTATTAATCACGTACTAATCAACACCTGCACAATATCCTATCAGGATCATAATAAAGACAGTTAATTTACCTTCAAATTGCGTACTCATGTTACGTATTATTATTAGTCAGACGATTCATCTCATGTTACGTCTAGACATCTAAAAGTTATGAAATTCCACGAGACAGATTTCAAACCCTAAATGTCAAAGAAGCCTTTGTAAAGTTACCAGTCATAACTGGATATTTTATTTGGAAGAGAAACAAGATTGTTTGAAACGGTGACATCGCATTTCCACTTTTATTCTAATAAAATTAAATGGAGACGGGTTAGTCTTGGCTTCTTTATTTTATATTCTTCAGTTTAAAACGTTGTCTTGGACTAGGTTATAGCTTCGTAGATATGTATATTAAATTTATTTTATATAACTCTTTATATGTGTTTTCTGAAACTAAAATAATAATAATTAAAATGTTTATTTCAAAAAATGAACACACAATTCAATACATTTGCATACCCCCCTAAAAAAGAACTACTTCTCCCGAAATGGTTTATTTATTAGTTTTAAATATAAACAGTAACTAGGAAGTTGTCTTGACTAGATAGGAAGGAGTGTATTGCATGAATTATTATTCATATTTGTTTTATCACTGCCGTAAAACTACATATATTTCGTTTCTTGACGATAAAAAATACGCTAATTTTACGTAGAACTTTTGAATGCCGCACAAGCGATAAATACTGAACTAATGCTGTTCGAATGTTCGATTCAAAACCTTAACCAACTGACAACTGAAACCATAAATCTATAGCCAGTCACAAGTAAAATGCCTTTCATCGAACCTTTTACGGCATTGACGACCAAATCATCTATCATTCTCGCCAAATTAACGAAGTGACAAACATTTTTCATCCCTTTGTTTTCGTATGGCTTCAAAACAAAGCTTGCTTTTGAATTTCCGTTCTGCCGTTCTCATTGTTAACTGTTTAATATTTTCCTCAAATTTTGCAAAGAACAGGAAATTGATGTATTAGACACATATTTTGAATACCATTAATTCATATTTTACTGGGACGCAAAAAGATGCTTACTAGTTATCGTTATTCTCGGCAACTTTTATGAGGCGACTAAGGGACTAGAGGTCAACGGAAGCTTCCAATAACTATGTATATGCTGGCTGGTCAACAATGTATATATTATATTGCAAATATAAATTACTATGAATTTTATATGATTCAAGTTTTATTTTTGTATATGTACAAAAATATTTACTTTTGTAATTTTAAATTAGTGGATAAATGTGCAGTCTATTTAACACTATCACAAACAAAGCCAGACATATAACCGATGCGATATCATGTTCAGTAAGTTCTGCGAACTCCAAAAGTATTGAATGGTCGTATGTCAGTACATTATTCGTGATCTAAACTTTTGGCTCGTAAAGAATATCATGTAAAAATTCGCAAAATAGAAAGTTACATTTTTGTTTAAATTGAAAGCAATATTTTTAAGCGGAGCAAGCTGTTGTTGAATTAATGTATTTCAACTGTAGTTCTTTCTGACATTAATAATATAGCTCTTTTTTAGTATAATTTAAATATTTTCCTGGGAAATGGTCCCAGTAACTGTCACATTGGGTATTTGCATACACTTACGTCTCTTAATCCCTTTTAGGGTGGGCAGAACGTAGAAGAATAAAAATCTCTATGGTCACTTATAGCCAAACTTTAGGCGCAATAATAGAAAATATTGATGACAGTTTGCTATATGATCGGCCCAAAGATTACATTGGACCCTTAGTCGCCTCTTACGACATGCCAGGAAGTACAGCAACTATAGTACTTATATTCGCTTTAAGAAAATAGTGACGTCATGATAATCAAAGATCAAACTTACCATTGAGACGTGAGTAAATGAGAAAAGAAGTCACATTGACCAATAACAGACAACCCCTATAAATTCTCATTGGTTAAATCATGGAGACCTTGATGACGTCACTATTTTCTTAAAGCGAATATACTATTGTTAGCATTATATTTACATCACACACTAGCACGGGTAAACTAGAACTAGTATTTAACCTTTGAATCCTTACCATAAACAGCTTAGTGGAAGCAAAATGGCCGCCATTATTTATTATCTTTAGGCAGGCGAGTTCGTGATGAGATGGTAAATTAATAAAGCGTTCGGAGCAACTTCAAGAACTAACTACCTGCACGTCGTAACTTTCCCCGCCTTTCAAAGGCCGCATTGAATTTAACTTGCAACTGCCCAAGCTTGTATGAAAGTCTGCGAGATGGTTGATTAATATCCGATATGGCCTGTGTTGGGTTTGGTCGGTGCATAATCAAAGCTTAGTTAGAGATCAGACTAAATTAAATGTTAAATAGCAATCTTAAATTGAAGATTGTTGTAACAATTGTGATAAATATATTAATTTTTTTTTTCTAGGTACCAAATTTCACAGATTTTTACTGAAAATTCGACGTATAGTTTTGAATAATAAGTATTTAGCAAACCGTCTTCTATCGCCGTAAAACTAGTCCTATTTTCGTAGATCACCGTAAGAAAAAGCAGTAGATTCCATTGAATATAACTGTTAGACCGCCATGCCAACAAATTGCATACAAAGTGACATTTGAACGCAACCTGTCCACCGAGTATACCAATCAATGGAATCATACTAATTAATCTATTTGTGGCAACACTGGCTGTGACTTGACATGAAATATTAATGGAATATTTAATTGCTTGTCAAGCCGAGAGTGTGGAGGGGCCACAAAGCCAAATGGCACCTGCTTCTTGATTGGCGTTTCATTTAAGCTGTCGCTTAAGCTTAATATGCGCCTAGATATGAATTATAAAATTATCTCTATTTATGCGTAACAACATGCATATGACTTTGTCGGTTGAGTTTTGGGACGGTTTTTGTCTATCCAAGGTAACATATTTTTTCACTCTAATAAAAATGATATGTCGTCGATTACACTGAACATTTAATTCATTCTAACATAGAAAGGCAAACACTAATAATTTTGTAAAATTGGACCTTATACGGAACAAGATTCAGTTATATGGTTAACTAAATACGTACCTGCTATTTTTGGGACTTCGGTTAATGTTCTAGAAATGGGAAAAATAACTGGATTGTGTGTAGAATCTTACTTGATTAAGTTAGTACCTATAGTAGTCAACACAGCGTATTCCTAAAATCTGTATTTGAATCAAAACTTTTATTTTCAATAATAAAATAGTAGAATTGTACTTTACCGTGAAATTACTACAGTGCTTGAATTTATTGACATCTCTTTAAGTACCCAAAAAACACACTACATAATGAACTAACCCACATCTCGTTGTAAAGTCAAGCCTATAGTATACTATTCTTATATCTGAGTTCAAGCTACACAAATTCTTTCCACCAATATTAAAATAAACACAAAATGGAGACCTAACTGACCTCATTCATGTCGGCACAAGCAGTGCAAGGAATGTTTAACCCGCTTTGTTATTTACTACTCCGTACCCAGTGGTTCAGAAAGAGCGATAGTGGTCTTACAATATAAAATGTTGGTGTACGAGCGGAACCGAAGCATTGATTTTAATAACTTGCCATGGAAATGCAATTCAATTAAGGTTCTGCATTTATTCTGTGAATGTTTGGTTAATGTACGGTTATTTTTGTGAGATTATTTTATGGAGAAAGTATCGAATGAAATAAGTATGATCATTATAGTTTTAAGAGATTCGCGATTTATACTCATGATTAATAACTAGCGGGACATACTACGTTGAGTCTGCCCGTGACCATGGCTGCTGCAACGTAGCCGAAACGTCGGGTTAGGTTATATAAAAACATACGCGATAAGTCCCGCTAGTTATTAATCATAAGTATGATCATGTCAAAAGTCTTTTGTGTTTTATGGGCAAGGACAACAGTCTTATTATGTAGTCGAAATATGTGAGATAATATTAGGAATAATACTTCGCCTACGCTAATACATTAGAGGTAACGCCTACTTCGTGTATTTATAATCTACTTATTAACCTAGATATTCACGATAAGACTTCGTTCATTCTTCTTTTTTTCACAAGGGAGAAAATCTATTGTATCCAGTATATAATTTTTTTACATTATGCTTGTTACATAAACGAATTAACTGAAAAGGTTATAAACGAATTAACTGTTAAAATTTCTTTGTGCATCAGTCTTAACTTTTTCTGTTAGATGAAACCTCTTTGTATGTTATGGCATTTGTATTAATAAATTGTTGCATATTTCCTGTTTAAAACCGACTTTAAATAAATCTTATAAAAACAAACCGAACAAAATATCACACACTCAAACACAGACTATTTAAAAGCTCCTTTAGCGTATTTACATACAATTGGCAAGAATACAGGGTTATTGTACCCTGATTAAACGCCCGAAGACATGTTGGCAGGACCCACCAGTTCAGTTGCCAAGTACTTGACCATTCGGTGTAATGAAAGTGTCCGCGGCGGAAGCTAGCTCCTAATCAAATGTGTATTACGAGGACAAGGCTTTGCTCTGTTCTAAAGTTGATATGGTATGTATCACGTTGATATGGTTTATATCACAGATGGCGTTGTTGATTAGGAGTTGATATAATACATTACGGTGAGGGAAAACATCGTGAGGAAACCTGCCTATCCCTCAGGATAGGTAATACTCAGTGCCTATATACGGCGATACGGTTCACTACCTATCACGTTGGGTGCTGTCTACCTAGTGATACGCGGGCTTCGAATGACCCATACCTAACATGCCTTCGAAATTTCGGAGATGGGCATTCAAGCCTCTGACTACCCCGTCATAATAAAAAAGGGGTGTGTATACACAAGTCGTGAAGCGTATGTATGTATAATACATTTGTTTGACATTTTAAAAGGAGAGGATAACACAAACATTTAGAAAACTTGTCAGAGATGCTAAATGTAACCGATGACATTGTTAGTAATTAAAAGTTGTATACTGGACACGAGTTCAATATTATGTACGTAATTTTAAAAAAAATCATCGAGGTAAAAAGATCTATTTTAAATAACTTTGTACAGTAGTAGCTAGGTTTTAACAGTCTAAATGGAGATAATTTTGCGTACGTTTTAGAAAAAAAGAGTCCGCAGTAGAAAAATATCATATTAACACAAGTGAGTCGAACGAAAAAAAAGATAAATCAATGTTCCTAGTACAATGTAATAATCTACAACACACTGTATTTTCAAAATTGGAACCCATTCGACAATAACTATTCTCCTAAAGTTACTCTGTTAATTTATTCAGATATTAAACCAAATCGATCCCTAAGTCAAAAGTGCTTTGCGTTTCCAATTTCGCATTCGATTGATTGCATCATCATTTGCCAAGTCATTACGGCATTCATCAATGTACAGTTTATTGCACGCGGATGGGCGGGTCGCGTTATTAGTGCCGAATTTTCCATATTTTATGCATGGTGGTATAAACTAGGACTTGATGTAGCTAGAACTATCTGGCATGTATTGATAAGTTAAAATGAATCACTCTAAAAATAATAATATAATAATATTTGGACATTATTACACCAATTGAACTAGCCCCTTGGTAAGTTCATTTAAGACTTGTGTTAAGGGTACTAGTCATTGTATATTTAAGAAATGTATTCATATTATATATAGATATGCATATATAATCAACAATCAGACTGGAAAGCATTAGAAAAGCGTAGTTCTAAACTCTGCCAATGTTATGTTGTCGTAGAGATGATGGACAATGGAGTAAGCGCATCCTGGAATGGAGACCTAGACATCTAAAAAGAAGTGTCGGCAGACCACCTGCCCGATGGTCTGATGATCTGTCGAAGGTAGCTAGCGCCCTCTGGACTAGAAAAACAGAAAACCGTGCACAGTGGAGGAAGATTGGAGAGGCATATGCCCTACGGTGGGCGAATTAGTTAGTGCTGTAAAGAAGAAGAAGTTCTTAACTCTGCCTCCACCGGGAATCGAACCCGGGACCTCGCGATTAGCGTTCCGATCGCGCCACGGAGGTCGTCAATAAGGAGGAAACTGTGAAGTTGAATGATACAATTTTGACTTATAAAAATATACATACATACACATCACGCCTGATTCCCTGTAGACGGGTAGGCAGAGATCATGGATCCCCATTTGTCCCGATCCTGACAGACCACTTTCGCTTCATCTTCTCATACACACTCGGCGGTTATAGGTACTCCCAACGTCACCTTTTTTCAATATAGCGTCTATCTGACTGTTTGTAAAATATGAATGAAGTCATAAAGTTGGCAATTGAAATTGTAGCAACCCAGGAAGCATGTGACATTGTGGAATAGCACGAGTAGATACATTTTTATAAAAACTAAAAATATCCCATTCATATGTGCTGCTATTGCGTAGATTCAAACTAAAACCTTTGAATTCATAGCCGTATTCATATCTGTGGCCCAACCAGCCACCTGAATCACACCCGTCAATGGACTCTGACTTTACTATGACAACATGGCCACCGAATCATAGTGTCAAAAAAGCCTACTGTATATACCTTACTAGCGACCCGCTCCGGCTTCGCACGGGTATAAAATATATAGCCTACTCCACTATTTAATGTATGTCATTATACACATAAACCTTCCTCTTGAATCACTCTATCTATTAAAAAACCGCATCAAAATCCGTTGCGTAGTTTCAAAGATTTAAGCATACAAAGGGACACAGGGACAGAGAAAGCGACTTTGTTTTATATGTAGTGATAATAAGTGGGCCCCATCACTAATGTCAAACCTCTGAATAGGATTCAATGTTTCTTGGAACTTGATATCTTGATAGGCAAAAGGGTCGTGCGGCGAGGGCTTTGAATTAATTTGTGAGTTGTTCGCCGCTTATCTGGTCCAATTACATTTAACTGTAGGGATGGGCTCCAATAAAGTCGAATCATATTTTGATAGCACATCGAGGGTACGGTACGACATTTGTCAGATCGATGGAAACTTACTATGGTATATTAGTAACTTACATAACCTCTAACATTATCAGTTTTAACCGTTACATTAAACTTATTACTTTACTTAATATTTTCAATCGATTTCCAGTTGCACAAAGACTTCAAAACGCAACATTTATATGACTTTTAATTTAAGGGTTTGGTACGTCACAAAGAGTAAGGTAAGTAAGTAACTCAGTTATCGCTCAATATATTCCATTTATTCCTAATCACTTAATAATACTACGAATAATAAGAAAAAAGGCAGCTAGTTTTCATCTTTTTACGTCCCAGCTATCTTAGGACATATCATGTACCGTACTAACCAGGTACTTCATTTATAATATTATTTAGGTCCTCAAAGATATAATATTACCTATACATACATTTATTTGTACTAATATTTACGTAATATTAGTTTTAGGTCTACCCTCAAAGATATAATATTACCTATACATACATTTATTTCTACTAATATCTCCCAATCATATAATGCATTACATTCGTCCCTGTCAGTATTACAACTTTACCCAAGCCAGCGTATATGAATATGCTGTTACGAAGTGAGTCGGCGAGTAATGAGTCAACTCTAAGAGCAAATAAAATTAGTTTCCTAGCGAAAGTTCTGCTTGAAGCTTGCTTACCTAAAGGAAGAGTTTACCTTGTTTTGACGACGCCAGTGCATTATGCTAATAGGTCATTTGATTAAATGTTACTGGATTTATTTATGGTATACATACATTCTTATACTTATATACTATTCTTCCCTATTGAGATAGGCTGAGACTATCGCTCGCTACCTGGAACGATACATGTATATGGTATATATGATATTTATGTATTATATGTGATGGTATTTATGTACCTTTTAGAGGTCTGAAAGAGTAGGCCTGATCTAATATGAAATACAATTGTAGTTAAACGTCTCTTTCTATATTATACTGGACGTACAATACTGTAATCTAAAGGTGTGCTTATTTTTACGAATCTCAATACTATCAGTATCATAAGAGTGCCCAATGCATTATATCATAGATATTTTTTAAAAGCTTTAATTGCACTCTCGTGATACATGTAGCTCGAATAGTATTTTTGGCGTGTTATGGGAGATGTCTTAAGAACTTGGATTTGTCAGAGATATACTTAGACTGAGAAGTGTTGTGGTAGAGTGATATGGTTACATCCACACTAATATACATAACTATATCGTGTACACGCTTTGAGAGCTCAAATCTTGCTTGTAAACTTCAAACAAGTTTAAATACCTTTAAATCTTCCATAGGGATGTCATAAGTAAACCGAGGGCGTCATAAAACCTGAGTTTTATCATACAAGCGCCTCATTTAGCCCGGGGCTAACCAGTTTATCGTCTCAAAGGGTGTCAGGCAAGACTTACAAAGTTATCGCAAGCCTCGATCACTCAGAGACATTGGAAGCTACAACCTTTTGAAAGCGATCCTTTTGAGGAAGCGACCCACATATATACGTCATAGATGCGTGGGTGCTCGTCTATTGTTTTATTATGCTGTGGAATCTGAGGGTATGTAGTTAGTTAGGTGTAGAACTAATCGGTATTTAATGGCGCAGGTTTTCGTATATTACCAATATTTGGTTGTGAATCCTGTTTACGAATAATTTTTTTAACATATTTTGTAATATGCACTTATAAAAAACAGGTGGTCTGTCAGGATCGGGTAAAATGGGGATCCGTGATCTCTGCCTACCCCTCTACAGGGAATCAGGCGTGATGTGTACGTATGTATGGTTCAAAACTAACAATATTATATTAGCGATATTTATAAATTTAAATCAATTTAGATTTAAACTAAAAAGAAGATTTATTTAAAAAAGTTTTTTAATTATATATTAACCTAACTATGCTTCTATACTTCCAACAAGCCATAGTTCAATGTAGCAGTGAACCTTTTAGCGAAAAACCCTTTTATGACATACCTACAGTCTCGGAACCGCCAAGGGAGCGGTCCACGTACGCCCCCCAATTAGAAATTTAATCACTTTGTTAATGAAAGTAAAATGACGCGACAAAACGTTACACGTAAACAAAACCGCTATAATTAGGGAACTATGTGTAAATATAATTATGGTACCATTAATCATTCTTTACGACGTTGAAATTTGAGAAAATAATGCGGTGTGCGTAATTGTAGTCTTAATGAGAACAGGTATTATTATCAAAGATTTACGGAATGATAGGGGGAGATGATTAAACAATAGTGCTCTTATGGATGATTCAGTAAGACTGCAGACATTAAATTTGATGAACGTAGGGCCATGGCTGTTTGATGCTTAAATGTTAACCCTAATCTACAAAAAGTGTCATGATTCGTAAAATCTATACAGGTAACTCATTGGGGGTTGACACCTTCGCTTCGCTGATGACATTGTCTTGATGGCGGAGTCGCTGCAGGATCTGCAGGAAATGCTGCACAGTCTGAACGCTGCCTCACGGTCGGTCGGTCTCCGGATGAACTTGGACAAGACTAAGGTCATGTTCAATGAACTTGTGGTCCCGGAGCCGATTGCGATCAATGGAGAGGCGCTCGAAGCTGTCCAGGAATATGTCTACCTGGGACAAGTATTGCAGTTGGGTAGGGACAGTTTCGAGCGGGAGATTTCCAGAAGAGTGCAGCTGGGCTGGGCAGCATTTGGGAAGTTGCGTCACATCTTCTCGTCGCCACTACCGCAGTGCCTGAAGACCAGGGTTTTTAACCAGTGTGTCCTACCCGTAATGACATACGGATCCGAGACGTGGAACATGACAGTCGGGCTAGCCCACCGACTACATGTCGCTCAGCGAGCAATGGAGCGTTCAATGCTGGGTATCTCGTTAAGGGACAGAGTCCGGAATGAGATTATCCGGCAAAGAACCAAAGTGATAGACATAGTCTATCGCTGTTGTAAACTGAAGTGGCAGTGGGCCGGTCACGTCTGTCGTAGAACCGACGACCGCTGGAGTAAAGCGGTTCTTGAGTGGAGGCCACGTCTCGGCAAACGTAGTGTAGGACGCCCCCCTGCCAGGTGGACCGATGACCTCAAGAAGGTTGCTGGTAGTGGCTGGATGAGGGCCACGAGAGATCGTCTTTTGTGGCGTACCCTTGGGGAGGCCTACGTCCAGCAGTGGACTGATACAGGCTGATTGATTGATACAGGTAACTAAAGTCATAGCAGTTGCAATGAAAATACAGAGAGAAAATACTAACAGACGCTTAGTCAAATCATAAGTTAGTGTATTAAAGACTTTACCCGTTGTTGTCTGACAGTCTGTATGTGATAAGATATAAAGGTTTTATATCTTACTATTTAGTACGTTATGTAAGACGTGAATGTACCAATATGTACTAAGTACCTATCGAACCAAAACATTAGAAATCGAAAAACACACTTCATTTTAAAGTGCGTGGGGTAACATTTCGATATTGCAAAACGCTTGAGACATTCAGCACTCGTAGTATTGGAAACAATACGACAGTACTCAATATACACAACACTTTTACTCTCGAACGTATTCTTGGGTATGATATCGGACGTTAAGATTGCCAAAAAAGATATTCTAAGAATAAAAGTTTATTGCAGAACCACAAGAATAAATATATTATGATGCTATATTTACTACGAGTAATTCATCAAATCTAGTTATTTATCGCTGTGAGTTTTTTCTGTTGAAAACTTATCAAATCTAGTTAGTTATCGTTATGAGTTTTTTTTCACTTACTCGGCTTCATCAAAAATGGACACACTAACTCCTGACAACCTCTAGTCTTAGTCCAGTTTAATAAAGTTATGCCTTCGTAATATCAAGGCTTTTTTAGCGAGCAACGGTTCTCTATCAAATTACGCTCCTAGAAAATATCTCACTTAGTTTCTTCCTCATAAACGCGGACAGCGAATGCATGAAAAAAAAAACAAGGATAGTGCAAGTTCACTTAGATGAAGTTTATGTGAAACATGGTATTAACAAGCTGCAAACTTACAGCGTTTATGGTTGAAAAATAAGGAATATTTATGTTGATTATAGAATGTAAAAACTATTCAAAAAATGTTTGTAATGTAAATACATTAAGGTGAGGGCGGGATATCTTTTTAATATCTTCTTATTCTCTAGATTAAACAGCGCCTTTGATGTAAACATGAAATGATGATAATTACCTGTCTGAAGGATGCTGACTATACTGTAGAAGAAGAAAATGCATTCGATTAGGCCATAAGTTAACTATTTTGCAATTGGGTACGTGAACATATGACGAATTCTGATCAATAGTTAAAATATAGTTACACTTGTAAACTTTATAGAAAAATAGGGAAAGGACATCTACGAGTATGTATGATATAGCCACTGCGTTGACGGAAATCATCCTAATGTAAATAGCGATACGTTTTGTGGCGAACTCTAGAGCGCCACACACAGAGAGAAACCTAAGTAAATCTTAGTTGCAATTAGTTAAACATAATTACTACAGGAGACGCCGCCAAGAATAAAATAAAACTAATCACACAAATCAATTTCCTAGAACGCGCAAGTGAAATATTTATCGGAAACAAGATATATACAAATATCGAACTCAGGCCATTAGCCTGGACGAACACCTGCCCAGGTAGGAAGCTTCCTCTTTTCCTGTAGGACATTAGACATTAGAATATCTGTCACATTAAACATTTACTATTTTGATGATATGAGGAGTCCAGGTTGCCATAGAGTCAATATCTCCACAATTGTACAGCTGAACATTTAAACCCCTGACTACCCCGCAAGGTTGAAACTATTTGTTTGTACCAAAATTCTCCCATAGATGAAATGTAACTATTGAAAACCAAGTCCCTACTCAAAGATATCGAGACTTAATCTCTTAACTTCAAAGTGAATTTTCGTAGTGAATCTGAAGGAATGCACCTGGAAGTTCAAATAGAGAGCGTCGAAGAGATTAGAATGGATTCCAGCCATTCAAAGGTTACTATTACTTTAACCAAACTATCCTTTCAAATTAGTTTTTCATTTTGTTTTCTTACATACGTTTAAACTTGTATGTAGCACCTCATTGAATGAGTATTTAATTTAATTTCCTTACAGTAGATACATTTATACGTTATAGTTTTTAAATAGGAATTAAATAATATCTTAGATTAATTTTCTAAAGCCATCAATGTTATATGTTAGGGTGACTTTTAAAAGATACTGTTACATAACGCTTTAGAATAGCTTGGTCAATATACTTTGGTCTTGAGCATGTTGTAGCGGACTAAACATATTTCCGATACAGACAATGGATACTTAAGGCTTTGGTTCACATACATACATATACATTCACGTTCTTTAATCCCTTTCAGAGTAGAAAGAACCTAGGGAGACAAGATAATATATCCTTTGTCACTCTTGGCATGCATATTGGGGTTGTGATGTCGTATGACACATAGGTAAGAGGTTACTAGTCCAGCGCCCAATAGATTCCGTTTACTTCTAATCCCTTAGTCGCCTCCTGTGCCTTGCCGGGAAGAATGGCAGTTAGTTAGCATTCTTTTTACGTATCAGGACAAATTAGAGTTTCAAAAATGTGTACTTATATATTATTTATACATACGTCACTCAATGCCTTTTGGTTAATAATAATATACATAATTAAGGTGATTATAATGGTATTAAACATCATGGGATATTATGTTGCAACTTGCTAGCACAAAACTCTCGGGATACTACTAAACCATCCTCCTTTATTCGCATCTCACGACATAATATTAGAAAAAACTCTGCTATTATTATTCAATGTTTGTCCCAGACTATATAATTCTTTCATAACACTAGTATCTAACAAAGCTCAGTGGAAGCTCTTCTCGAAGATTTAGATGACTTTTCAACCTAGTTTATCCGAGAAATCCTAGGAAAAGGAATCTCAAAGTTTTCTAGTAGGAAAATCAACTCTAACAACATTCATGCATAAAGTCGCGATTGTCCTGTTTTAGTAAAACAGTAGTGAGAGAGACTTTTTTCTCTTTACATACATACAAACTAATCACGCCCGATTCCCTGTAGAAGAGTAGGCAGAGATCATGGATCCTGATCCCGACTGACTTCATTGACAATCATACACAATCGGCGGTTATGGGTGCTTCTAACGTCACCTTTTTTCAATATGGCGTCTATCTGGATGTCATATGTCGTTCCGTTTTAATTATTTGAATCACTCCGAATCTCGATGGCATCTACTGGGCGATAGGCTAGCGACCTGTCACTAATGTTTCATTTTACGGTCATCAGTTGTAATGTTATTTTGCTACTATGTGTAATGTTATTGTGCTACTATTAAACCATAGAGTATTTTCATATTTTGCTACCATGGAGCCATAGAGGATTGGTTCGACCTGATTGCTGATCTAGAGTACCCGCCACATACGGTGGCAGTAGCCAAACTTGGAACTAAATTTGACGTTTCCGCAATTGCGTGTTATTTTGTATGAAAGGTAAATTTAGTATTACCAGCGTTGTGTTTTTTGCCCACTCTTTGTAATTTTTATGTTTGTTAAGGGTGATTATAATAAATTGATTTCCGGAGTTTCTTGTTAGTTCTTCTCCAAGCTAGGGTCTCCGCTAATCTAACCTCGGTAAAAAATATGTAAAGACAATGCTCAGTGCCATGTTTGAAATAGTTTTTTTAATTTATACTTAGATCATAAGATAACTTTCAAAGAGAGCTTGTGATATTTATAATTTTGAATATATTATGGCAGATGAAGGCGTCGCCGCAGTTGCATAATTCACTGTTGCCAGTAAACACGCCAAAACTAGCAATCACTGTGCCATACGGCTCGATACATTATAGGTTTCATTTGTAACGGTCTTTGGTTGCAGAGCTATAAACTCAAATAAAACAAATTAATATATCTAAGTCAAAATATGTTTATTTAAAATAGGCCCTATCACAAGCTCTCTTTGAATGTTATCTTATGATCTAAGTATAACAACAATAAAGATTATTATTTTTATAATTAACAAACATAAAGTTTTTCCTTAACAATAATTATGATCCATATGGATACGTTTAACACCTAACATTTCATAGTCATCACTATCGCTGTTGACGTCGATATCGCTTTCTGTATCTGAGTCTGTGTCGCTGTCACTAGCAGTAGAAATTATAAATTTATCAAGTTCGGAGTCTATAATCCTGTCACGTTCAAAATATTTGTCTTCGACGTTCAGTACATGCTGAACTTGGGTTTTCCAGTCTTCCACTGTTATGCTGGCAAACGCAGCTTCTGTTAGTTCCAAAATTTTTTTTGGGTCCTGATCCACGTTTTTTTCGGCCACACGATGTTTAACCAAACTCCAAATTTTCTCTATTGCGTTGAGGTCACAGTGATAGGGTGGTAGTCTTATTACTTCATGTCCATGTGTTTTAAGGATTTCCTCAATTTTGTATACAGGTGGATCTTTGTTTTTTTTTATAAGATCAAACAAAAATGGCTTTGTCCAGCTATCCTCAAAATAAAGATTTTTGCTTCTTAGCCACTCTTGCATCTCAGATTTTCGTGACGACATTGTTGGCGCTTTATTTATTTGTACAAAATGGTAAGGAGCATTGTCCATGACCACAAGAGAGTTAGGTTTGCCAACAATATCGTCACGAAAATCTGAGATGCAAGAGTGGCTAAGAAGCAAAAATCTTTATTTTGAGGATAGCTGGACAAAGCCACTTTTTACCGTTTACCACGTTAGGCGATAGGGATCATAATTATTGTTAAGGAAAAACTGGCACACTGCTCACTTTCTTTGTAATCTTTATGTTTGTTAATTATAAAAATAATAATCTTTATTGTTGTTATACTTAGATCATAAGATAACATTCAAAGAGAGCTTGTGATAGGGCCTATTTTAAATAAACATATTTTGACTTAGATATATTAATTTGTTTTATTTGAGTTTATAGCTCTGCAACCAAAGATCGTTACAAATGAAACCTCAATATAATGTATCGAGCCGTATGGCACAGTGAGTGCTAGTTTTGGCGTGTTTACTGGCAACACTGGATTACGCGACTGTGGCGACGCCTCCAACTGCCACCGTATGTGGCGGGTACTCTAGAGTGTCAAAAGAAAAGAAGAATAGGATTCTGATAGAGAGTTTGACAAAAGCTTCATGGGACGAAAAGAAGAGAAATCTGGGTCTTTCTTGGGGATCTGCCCAACGGATAAGTCGTCCGCATTGCGCGGGTGAATAATTTAGTATTCCTATAAACTAATACTGTGTTGTGTCTTCCCGCATATATTGGAGCAAGTGATTCCGACTTCGAGGAATACCCGAAGGCTGTCAGTTGGGAAGTGGACGACTATCAGCGAAAAGGATGCAGTGCCAGCCAAGACACCATTAAGTGTTTCGCCAGCTGAGAGATTGAAGCCAGGGCTAACTCGGAGCCCCTGGTGACGGCAAAGGCCAGGGCTAATTCAGAGCCCCTGGTGACGGCGATCTACGCAAAGGACTTTCAGAGGTACTTCTCACATTCAGTGCGCGGTGCCAACCTAAAAGACTTTAAGTGTAAATAATTAAATTTGGTTAAACATATTTGGAAAATAAATTGTATTTCATGTCAAAAGGTTTTTCTCTTGTTAGATAAATTATTCATTGTACAAGAACCTTTTACACAGTGCTCGATACTAATGGTGAAACTAATAATTTAGGCTGTAAATATTCTTTTAAATTTGGTGAGGAAAACGATTGTGAAAAAAGATGCCTATTCTCGAAATAGCCAATAATAATCAGCAATTCATATAGTTTATCATGTCAAACGTGGATTTTGAGTGACCAAAATTTTTTACAGAAAAACCCTTAACCTATGCCTAACCTGAAAGGTTTATACGCTCGTGAATGCGTTTGTATATATGTATGTAAAGTAGCTCAATGTAATTATGCCTCTATACACTATAAGCATGTAACACACAAACAGCTGTTAGACTTGTAGAGTTATGATGAGAACGTGACCTGACGACTACTCATTTGCCAAAAACGCCCCAGACTAAGCACCCTTATGTGATGCTACAAAGAGGTACAGCATTAACAAATTATGCTTTATAAAGTACACTTTTGTTGCGTGTATATGGTGGTATAACATTAACTAGGAATATATATCGTTTCATTCGAAATGGATCGTTCTACATCTTCACTACGATATTTTCCTTTCTGAGTTTCTTTTAACTAATAACTGGTGGTTGCAGGCTATAATAGTATAAGTTGTCTGTTTTCTTCATATATTTCTTGATGCGTATCACGTACATATAAGAATAATTAGGACACTATGGAACTCTAGGAAGAATATGAGTCGAAGTTTAGCCCTCTTCATTATTAAAGTATTTAATGAGAATAGCTTCAGAAATAAAAAATTCTTCATTCGTTAAAAACAATTAAAAAGTTTGCCGTGACAGTATACCAATAAAACAATTGAAACGTCTCTTGTCAATCTAAATTAACAATTTGAAAGACAGTATAAAATTTAAGCGTCCACTCGGCTAGCGAGTTTATTTCTCTTGTGCGATAACTTGGCCAGACAGCCTCTGCCGAGAACCGAAATAAATTCCGAGCTCTCATCCTAACCCTTGCGACATTCAAGATAACAACTGCTAAAGAGATATTAAATTCCCACCCGCAAGTCTTAAATTTTGGTACGCTTTAACTTCATGAAAATTAAGGTGATGAATCATTAAATCCCTTGCTAAAGATGTAAATAGAATTCTTATTATCTTTTTATCTGTAATTAGGGGTAATTGGATTTCTTAGGGAATAGGGTAATAGTCCAAAATATATTATACCATTATAGTTTTAAGAAATTCGCGATTTATAGTCATGATTAATAATTATTAACGGGACTTATCGCTTAAGTTTATATATAATAAAATTACTTAAATGTCGGGTTAATAAAAGGTAATTTTATTATATATAAACTTACGCGATAAGTCCCGTTAATAATTATTAATCATATACCATGTAGAGATACAATTATTAAAACATACATATACTTTCTCAACAAAAAGTATGCCGCCTCTAAGTGCTGGAATAACATCCCCCCACCGATGAGGCAGGTAACGTCTAAGCCAAAACTTAAACGGTTACTCAAGGAACATTTCCTCAGCCAGCAAAAAGAGGCGTGTGCTCCCGACGTTGCCCCCCGATCCGGCCGCTACACTGTGTTGACTGGACAATAACATGTAATTGTGACACATTAATTTTTCTCATATTTTACGTTGAATATCTTTTTATTGTATGTATTTGTAAATACATGTATCGTACACATAATATAAGCATTAAAAAACATTTATATACTGTATGTATAATTTCAATATGTTATTACAATATGTAACACAATAATTTATTTATAGTTTACACTTATTAATATGTATGTTTATTAAGCTCTTATTGTTAATTTTGCCCTCTTGTTGGTTCTAACGTAATATCAGCGTTGCGTTTGCCACCAAACGTAACATACCAAGCTGAGTTAGAACCCTTTTGCTGCGACAATAACATGCACAAGCTATACCTCCTAGTTCGTAGGTTTGATTTGTAAAATGTTTGTATTGTGTATGTTTTTGTTGCTGTAAATAAATGCTTTTATTATTATTATTATTATTATTAAATACATACATGTGTCTACGTCCGTAACGGGATCGCCAGAGACAATCGATCGCCACCAGGAACCATCCTGACAAATCTCTCTAGTTTCAGTCACACTCATTAATCTCTATTACCCCGATAGTATAAAGATACTTTTTATCTTCAAGATTTTATTCACTCCAAAATTATATCGGTGGATATGAGTACCACATATATAACATAAGGCTAACCCAAAGTTTGTGTTTGTAAAACGTTTAAAAATATTCCACAGCGCGGCCCGTTTTCATGCAAAAATGCGATGTGTCGATACAACAATTTTTCAAGCAACACGGCGCTTAGTCACCGGAATAATTAAATTGAGAGTTGTTCCCATATCCAATTAGATGGCGGAAAAGTGCCGAGGATAATTGCTAACAAGTTTGTTAATAAAAATATGCTTTACATAGAAAAATTGTTAAATAAATTCAGGAAATCAGATTAAGAAGCCATTTTTACAGAGGTTTAGGACATGTTATAGTACTATCTAGTTAAGAATGTTCGTACTATAAGCATTGACTTTTAATTCGTCATCGTAATTTACATATCATTCTCTTGAAATAGACTGTAAAGTAGAAGTAAAGGCTTGTTTTTGACGTAGAGTCACCACTCGACTGGAAATGACTAATAGATGTTTACAGAAATGTAAGTAGTCCCATGTGTTACGTATAAAGAATCCTACTAGCTGCCGTTCTTCCCGACATGTTGTTGGGGACAACTAAGGGACTAGGGGTAAATAAAATTAATTGGGCAATAGGCTAGCAACAAATCAACAATGACAACTCATTTAAAGGGATTAAAAAGCCGTTGCAAATATGTATGCATTCTATAAGAATATTTACTTATTCTTTTTTATAACCTGCAGCGTTAGTTAAAGTGCATCTGTTCACGATAATCATCATCACTACATAGTATAAAACAAAGTCGCTTTCTCTGTCCCCATGTCCCTTTGTAATCTTTGAAACTATGCAACGTATTTTGATGCGTTTTTTTAATAGATAGAGTGATTCAAGAGGAAGGTTTATATGTATACATCCATTAAATAGCCAGAAGTGCGAAGCCGGAGCGGGTCGCTAGTTTACTCATAAGCTCAAAAATGTTTTACCTACACTAATACGATGCCTGCTAACTTAATTTAAGACAAATTATAATAGATATTCGATACTGGTTCATATTAGTCGACACTATTAAATATTTCCTGTCGTATACAAAGCCAAGTTGTATAGAAGCAATGCTAGCCCATTGCAATAAATATGAAGAGGGAATTCCCATCTTAATTACGAGTTCTTTTATTAGGGGGCTCTGGTTCAGCATTGCCAAATGGCTAATCCAAAGTGTTTCTTTTTCCTGTACCGAAGTAGCTGGAACATCACGGGTCTATTCTAGGTAGTACACAAGCTTCAGTGACATCTTATGTTCAACTGTTGTAGTTACTGGATAATCGTTTTTAGGTTGTGTGTCGATAAATTGTAGCTATTATGTCAACGATATTTATAATTGTTGTGTTAGGTGTTAAAATATAAATGTTATTTTACTTGGATTTTAGGATGCACATTTCTTATTAGTGTATATACGTATGTATATATATTCACTCCTCTACGACCCCAACGGGATATGCAAAGACTATTAATCGCCACCTGGAACGTTCCTGACAAATCTCTTTTGTTTGACTCACACCCATTAACCTTCTCATACATGTTTTTCTATTTTTCACAGTAACTACACCCGCCTTGAGAAGAATGTCTCCAATTTGATCTGTACAAGTTAAGTGTGAATTTACAAATACTCGTAATCTCAAAATCTAACTTTTTTGTGGTAGTATCAGTATAGTTCTGATATCAATAAATTGCAGACATAAAATCACGTATCAAAGATAACAATATCTTATTTTTAACCATAAACTGTAAACAAAACTTTTGAAAGTTCCGAATAAGCCGCCTGGTTCTGCACTAGACGAGAAAAACTCAGTAAGGTGGAAACACATAAAGTAAGAAGAAGTACGGGATAGCCCATACGAGTAGTTGCGTGAGGAAACAATGGGAATTTCTGGAAAAAGTCTATCAGAGAACTCTATAAATTTACAAGGTACGCGTAATTGGGCTGGAAATTAATTTTGTTTCGTTCAGCAGTAATGCTCTATCTACAACTTTATAGTAGGGCGAATACTTAACTTGAATATGTATTCACACATATGTAGTTGTGATAAATTAATGATAGATCATAAATCTTTCCAGATCCTGACATAATACACTCTCTTACTTAACGTCGATATACCCATAGCATCCATGTATTTCACATACTTCAAATGCCACTCTTTTAAGAATATTAAATTATTTATTGAGTGGTGTTTTTAGACTGTTTACTTCTATAATAAGTAACCACTTCAAAACTTCTACACCTTGTAAAAATCTGCTATCATTCATCCGCATAATATGTCCATGCATTTTCATATAGACTTCAAATTGAAAGTTCGTATATAACGTCTGCTTATGGTAACTTATGATTGATCATTCATATCGTAAAAGATGACTAAGGGAAAAACATAAATGGACAGTAGGCCTTTATATGTTTTCTTTAGCTTCGGTCCTTTAGGAAACCAACATTTTTAATAGGGTAGTCAATTTCATATGTTCCGTTTCTTGGCAGACTTTGCAAGAACGTTTGTGCAAGGACTGCATGTATACTTTTATCATGTAAACACATTATTGGTTAACATTTTGTGTGCACATTAGACATTTTCCACATCATTAAAGTCAAGGTGGGTTCAGACAGGAAAATATGTTAAGGAAATTTCTAAGAAAAAATATTATTTTTTAATAACTATGTATCTGTTTCATACTGTTAGCACACATATAAGAATACTTGCTGATAGTGTAGATTCAAACCTTTAAATATAGCACAAAGTCATTTCTGATATTGCTTCTAGGATCACGCAAGCGTAACATATTATAATCTAACTTAGTAAATACACGTTCGTATTAGGTACATATTTAGCATTAAGAAAGACATTCGAATCTTCGAATCTAATTTGCATCCAGACCCCAGACTAATAAACAAAATGCAACATATACATTAAACATACTATTTCAAGAGTCGTCTACAAATTAAACCATAGCATTCTAGGACATAGAATGTTAACTAGATCTTTAACTGCCTCATACGAGACTTGAAAGCAATTTTACGGCGAAGTAAAGACGCAGACAGACAATGTGTTCGGATGATCGCATTAAAACGGATTCCTTGCTAAGAATTCACATAACTGAATGGATGTGAGACAATTTAATTGCAAGGGTTTGGAGATACGTATGTTCGAAATGTATAAGTAATGTTGAAAGGTATGAGAATAAAATGTAAATAATCCACGAATTTTTACATAACATTGGGTATTAACATGTCGTTATAACGTTAGCATCAGTTACTGGAACTTGAATGAATAGATAAAATAAATTCCCAAAGAATCTTCTAAAGTCAAAGTCAAATGTTTTTATTCAACATAAGTAAAAAACTAAAATCACTTCCCTTTCCCATTCACCTTATGATACGTATTTAAAGATATTATTTTGATATTGGATCGCATATAGATCGACAGCATCATACTGAGGTACAGGCATATCGAATTAGTAGCAGCGTTAATGCAATTGTCGCCGTGTGATAGCCTCGGGGCTGGTGCAATATTTTACGTGCCTGCGAAAAATAGATTTCGCTATTGATACTGTTATCAAATGGATTGAAGGAAATTGGTTTTCGAACATCAAAGGACGGGAAATAGTGGAAAATTTGCGAATAGTTTTCATGTATAAAAAACATAAAAAGGAGTTGACATGATCAATTAAACAGGGTACTAAAATTTCAGTTGCATACCAACGGTCATTATATATGAAATGCAGATGCCATTTACATTCATGTCTCTTTATTCGTTTCGGGGTGGACAGAACATTTTTTAGCCTTAATATTCATTGGATGGGCTTGTGATGTTATTTGGCTCATCGGTGACAGGTTGCTAACTTATCGTCTAATTGATTCCATTTACCACTAGTTCCTTCGTCGACTCCTGCTACATACCGGAAAGAATAGTAGCTAGTTAGCATTCTTCTTATGCCAAAGACGAGCGCGGGAAAATTTAATTAAATACAGTTTATTTCGTATTAAATTGATACTTCACTGAGCTAAACACAGCTTTTCTTTTTTAATCAAGACATACTACTTCACTTTTCATATACCAATAAAAGTTAATAATCTGTTGACAGTAGTTTAATCCACATCAGTGTTCGGAGATTAATCTTCAGCCCATGTCGTACACCATTTAAGGAATGCAAAGGACGATCCAATTACTTCTTGATCCGAACATTCATTACTGGGAAAAGATTTAGTCTTTCAATCAGGCCCAAGACATCGGGGGAGGATACCATAAAGCTGCTTACAAATTCACAAAATAGAAAAGAAGCTCTAATAAATTACTGCCTCCGCACCCATAGAGCAAAATCAAGGGGAAAGAAAATCCGATGACGTTTGAATAATTAAAGAGACAGACGATTCTTAATTTGAATTTCAATGACGTATGCCAGACAATTGAGGTTTTAGACGTAAATTATCGAAATGGGATTGATAAGATGATTGGTTTTGTAATATTATTAAATTAAGGGGATAGGTAGAGACTATATTCTGACTTATTATTCTGACAAATCCCAGACACCCATTATCCTTATATTCTTCACGCTACGCACACCGACCTGTAGAAGAATGTTTCTACAGACGCGTCACAAGACATGTAGAATATTTACATATACATTAACTGCATCTTCAAAAACCCCTTCAAATCCTTAACCGAACTGCTATGGTGTAAAGCAGATAAGTCAAACACGCCTCGTGTTTCCACGAGATAAGCAGCTTTCAATCTTCTCCAGAAATATGTTCTGTATGATCGACCCTTGCCCCATCAATCACATAGGACGAAGAATGATGTGTGACTTAACGCAAGGAGGCTTTAAGAAAAGAATTGGGTGTTAATTCGTCTTGTATCATCTATGCTTTTACATTTGATATTCAAATGTAAACATCGTTTTTTTTTGTGATGATACTGTTTGTAAACTCAGGTATTTCGTGTTAGGCTTTCATGTTTTTAGATGTTGAAATCTTTCATTGGCTTAATGTTTATTATTTCTATTTTTATACTGTTTGTATAGCTGTTCACGAATAAAATAAATAAATAAAATAGTAGTACGATATAGAAAGTACATAGCAGTAGCATATGAATGGACTTTTAAATAAGGTAAAGGGTGTGATTACACTGTATGGAATACTTTTTATTTTCATGCTAACTTGCTTCCGTTCTTTCGGAACGACGTCGAAGGAGACTAAACGACTAGGGATTAATGTAACATATTGGTTGAGGGGGTAGCAACTTGTCATCTTGTCCATATAAAATTACAAGTCAAATATTAAAGGACGTGTAAGTATATGTATGTATCTTGAAAGCACATGTTTTTTGTGGCATGTGGCAAGAGGTTACTAGGAAACAAGAAGTTTGATTTGTTATTTTTAGGTAAAAGGCTTCTAGTGGTTAAATATATCATCTCTCTCATTCTTGTTGTTAGTTATAATAACGGTAAATAACATATCGTTTTTATTAATTATATATTTTTAGGTACCTATAGATTACACTAGTAATCCTTAATTCAATAAAGGTGAAACGTCAATGGGCATAGAACTCTAAATTCGTAGAATCCATAAAGTTTAAGGGCGGTGTACAATTTAACGAAGTAAAGCCTTCTATTCATCCCTAACAACGTTTGATATAAGGGCCCTTCTCATAAACTTGAACCTGTTCCCCTTAGTAATTATTTGATACGCTTTATTGAATCTGCCCGACTCCCTTGTAACTTAATATGAGGAACTGGTATAGCTCCGATGGTTTCGTAAGTATTTAGTCTTTACTCTACTGAGGTACGTAATATAATATACTCATTATTTCTATATTTATTAAACTTATTTAAGAGAAGTAAAAATGTATTGGTATTGGTAAGTAATTTTGGTAACTGTGAATTAGAAATGAAGTTTGCAATAAATGAGCCAAAATGAGTTTTTTTATAATCTAGTTATGGAGATAACGAACATGAATATGATAATATTAAATTGGGCTGGTATAGTCAACAGACATATTTTCTACTTTGGCAACGTTAAACTAATGCATTCCTCTACTTAACGTGTAAGCTTAAGCACATGCAAGTTTTTGACATATATCTTAGTGATAGTGTCTGCTTTGTGGGAATATTACAGAAAACTTTATTTCTTCGTTCTAAAACGAACAGTATATTATAAAAATCTTAACTCTGGCTTCAACCCAAAACCGCTAATGGAATTTCGTCGCAAAACTATGTTATGACCCAGAGAAAAAATATATCTGAATTAGGTACATTTCTCAACATACTTTTCACGCCAATTATCCTTTTTAGGGTAGTCAGTGATACTAACAAACCATTTTCTTATATATACATGCACTTCCTTTAATCACTTAGGTATAGCCAGAAATAGAAAAAATAGGTCCTTAGTCAGGATAAGTATTAGAGTGGTGATGGCATTGATATATGATAATTGATTCCATTCTATTTACGCACCATCACAGATTATATGCATAAATTTCAGATCTTACTCCGTGACGAAATAAATGAAAAAATAAACGAACCTGACTGCGGCATTTTTCGGATTTTTTATCGACTTTATATGTAAATATTTACGTAATTGTTGATATCTAACTCTTCAAACTACTACAGTCATTACTTTCGATCTTTCATAAAGTTACCTTGAAAGCATGATAGGTGTCAGTAAGTTCTAAATAGGTTTAAACTGAAAAAGGAAAACACTCGTTTCGCTCAATCGCGTACATATGGATTTAAATAAATGTACTTTTTACACGTTGGCACTACAGATTTCTCCCCACCACCAGAAGTGACGTATTTCTTCATTTAACTGTGAAAACGCAGATTGAAACTTTCTCCAAGCATACCTAAACTTTTAAATTAAATTAAGGAAATAGTTCTACTTGGGAAAGTTGTATAGTAATATTAATAAGACATAGTTGGTAACTCGTTTCAAGAGTGAAAATTTTAGTAGGATATTGAACATTCCTAGTTAATTGTAGTTGGAGATCAATATTTATGAGATACCTTAGAATCTTTTGGTAAGTCACAAGACTTCTCTTATTTGATTTGAAATAATAATAAAGGACTAGGAATAAATGGAATTTATTGAGCGATAGGCTAGCAACCATTCACAAATGTTCCATTGTGACATCACAACTCCAGTATCCATGCTATGCAGTACCGTGGAATATATTGAATCTGCGAAGTTCTGTTCACCCCAAAAGGGATTAAAGGACGTGAATGTTTATGTATATAATAAGAATAGAAATATTTTCTTTATTACTGAAATCTATGATTCTGTGGACCTAACTGGTCTCATACTTTAAATGTAATTTTTGTTCTTTCAATCAAAGACAGATAATCCTTCAAGGCTAAAGAACATGCATCGTTTGATGTTACACATATGCCAAATCTGAAGGAGATAGCATAAGCTAAGGCGTCATTATTAGTTTTTGTGTATCATGATGCGATTACATTAAAAGGAAGTTCACGAATTTAACTATAACTTTGTATTTATTACTAAGTTTAAAGTTGTGTTCAAGTTCTGAAATAATATTCAAGTTAATTACAAAATAAATAAAACAATGTTTTAACACAGTTGCATATAAGACACCAGACTTTTACGATTTTGCGTACAAACTTCGCGCCGCGGCGCCTCGATCGTTGCTTGCAAATAACATGAATAAAAGTCCCAAGAAATGTTGGCTATGTCCTGCTAACCCTTTGCCAAAAACTTGACCATTCCGTGTAATGAAAGTGTCTGGTACAAGACAACTATATTGCCTCGTCTAGTCAAAGGCAATACGTTTTGCATGGTAACTAGATAAATTCCTTCTTGCATCGTTCCGAGTTATGTACGAAAAATGCCAGCGTCAATAAAAATATGGAAATAGGGATATGGATGCATGGCTATTGGTGGAACGGTAGAATATGTTGTGTACCATGGTTATAGATACTTAATGTTAAGTGGGAAAGAAGCTTATATGTTGGTTTTGTATTTGACAGACATCCGAAAAATCATAAGTTCTATTCAGTATGTTATTGGGGGCAAAGTTGCAAGAAATATTAAAAATGTTTTATAAAAATGCAACGAATATCACGGTGAAGAAAACATCTTGAGGAAGTCATTTGTTTCTCGTAACAGCTAATAGTCAAGGCTTGTAAACGGTGACACCATTTACCACATGACACAAAGAACTATCTGTTTAGCTCATGGATTCGAGATGGCCATTGAATTACATGGATACCCACGGGATCTGAATATCCCACAAGGGTTAATTTTCGAGGTGTTTATATATTTTCGTATCCTTAATTTTAAAGCACCCAATTTTCAGACCCTCAATACTTATACTTTATCCCTTCACAATATCACTTTTAAAACCCCTGATGATACCTAAGCTGAAGGACCGATCCATTATCATTACTTCCACCGGATGCGCCGCATCGTTAGGAGATCACGTGGGTTAGGAGTTGGCGCAACATTCGTGAAAGAAATATGTTCCAATGGAACTAGGGCACGCAGCTACCCTAAGAGGGGAATGAGTACTTGTGAAATAGGACGGGTTCCGTTGTAATATTAAATAGTATGATATAGTTGGTGATTACAGTTAATGTTTTCTATAGTAAATAAACAGTATGATATAGTCAGAGCCTAGATTTTCTATAGTAAAGTTAGTTTCTGGAGCCATGTCTACATCGTCGCGTACCAGTTTGGGTAGTAAAAAGAATGCTAACTAGCTTGAGTTTATGCCAGCATCTCGTAGCAAGCGAGAATGTGTTGGGGGCTAGTAACATGCTACTATTGTTCCATATGATGTCACAACCCCTAAAAATTCAGGCAAAAAAGTGGCTAAAAAGTTTTTTTCATGTCTCCGAGACTCTTTAAGGGAAAGGGATTAAAGGACGTGTGTATGTACCTGTGGCACTGGGAAAAAAATCTTATTTTTTCCTTTATGTTTTTCCTTTATTTAAGAAATACCAACTAATTTCTCATTTGATTATTCATTTAAATATGTCACATAAAAATAGTATAGGAAAACTTTTCTCTCTTGTTTTCTTATATTTTTTGACTACGGACCCCCTAAAGCTACGCACAGAGGTTCGCGTTCTCCTTGATAATGAACGCACTAGTGAATGACTAAAAGCCCTTTGCGCTTTCGTTACGCCCCTATTTATGATTTCCTTTACTTGACATGCCCTATTTTTAGTTTCTGTAATTATAACAACGTTTTTTTTATTATTGTATAATTTTGTTAACTGTGCTTGTTTTGAGAAGGAAAAACTGTTGCTTTTTGGATATTATGAAAGAAAGTTATCATTATCATTTCATACATACATACACATCACTCCTGATACCATTTAGAGGGGTAGGCAAGGATCACAGATCACTGTCTGTCCCGATCCTGACAGACCTTCGCCTTATAACACTCATAAACACTCAGCAGTTATAGGTACTTTTACCATTGGTGTCTATCTGACTGTCATATGTCTTATTGAACCGGCCCCTACGTAACTACCCTTCCACTTCACCCGCATATATTCCCTTTGTCAATCTATTATCATTCATCCGCATAACATGACTAAACCATCGAATCATTTAGTATTTAAATCAAGCTTTATTATTTAATTAGGTCAACCCTATTACATTTATAAATAAGTTCTAACCTTTAGGCTTCGTAATAACTATTGTGTCCTTCAATTCTAAAATAAATCTAAAACGCAAAACCTTTTTCAAAGAATTCAAAAAAACTTTTCATTAAAAAAATTGTGAAAGTTTGGATTATCCATTGTTGCATTTTTCTTTGTAAATAAATAAATAAAATAAAATTCCTTTTATTCACACTAGACGCAGTAGTACAACACAAATAGAGAAAAGAATAAATTATATAATAATTTACACTAATGGAACCAAGCGCTTATAGCAACCTTGCGCAAGTGTGAACATTTTCTTTGTCAACATTTTTACCAGAAATATAGACATTAAACTTACCAAGTAAATAACTCCAAAAATACACAATCATTATACCCCTAATACTCTAAGTTCATTACCAGTCACATTTAAGTAATTATGGTGTCTTCAAGACTGCTGATGGTGCGTGCTGAAGCATCTAAGACGCTACTTGGTGAGAAAGCCATGAATAATATTAAGGCAATATTTACCTTCCAACTAAGTTATGATAAGTACGTCGGCACGGTGATGCTAAAATCCTCACTTGTGACGTCATTAGAAATGCGTTTATTTTGTGTGATGTATGAGATGAGTAGGGGTAAAGAGGAAGTTTTTTTCATATCTGTAATATGAAAATTATGAATTATGAGTTGCATGCTATCTTGGACAAAAAGCCGCTTAATAGCCACCATTCTTTCTGGCATATCGTAAGAGCTGACCAAGAGACTAGGGGTATATGAAATCTATTGGGCGATGGGCTAGCAATAAGGCACCAATTTTTTATATATGATAATAAGTGACAAAGGTGATGTTTTCATGTTTCCAAGGTTCTGTCAACCCCAAAAGGGATTAGCGGACGTGAACATTTATTATGTACATGATAATTGTGAAGGTTTTTCATTTTATTCTGTCTTTCGCTAAAATGACTAAAAGTTAAAAAAACGGTTTGCTTGGGGAAAGAATAGGTTCTTATTGACATTTCATTAAAGTCGGAGAGTGTAAAAATGTGTGAAACGTTGCTGATGCTCCTGGATAAATATGATATTTAGTGTTACGAAACAACGATAGACTTGTAACCCATCTAAAGCACTGAATACTTTGCAAAATTTACCTACATTTATGTGTTCAACAAAAATAAGAAGTATAATAAGACAGAAACATATTAGGTTCGAGGTGTCCATAGAATTAATACCTTTGCAATTGCAGATATGGAAACCTGAACCTCTGACTACCCCGCAAGGGTTAATGGTCGTGTATACGTTTGTCTTTGTATTTTATCTATAAAACACATTCCACAGAACTACATATTAACTATTTAACCAACAGAACATGTTGTCACAGCATCACACATCAAAAAGAGGTTGAAAGCAAACAGGTCTGTACACAGAAAGGAGTATTTATTCCCTTTCGAAACCACCCCTCTAGCTCTAAGTGATGGATGGTCACTTTTCCGACTTTTCTACGTATGTAGGCACGGCTTAAAAGGTCAGAACATAAGTATAGTGTTAGTAAAACAAGAGGGACACACGTATGTATGTAACGTTTGTGATTCTGGAAGTGCCCAGTTTGGCTGTCCCAAACCAAAACCTAGTAAGAGCCATTTAGACAATTTTAGTAAAGAAGCAAATCAAACTCAATTACGTGCCTGTCAAAAAATATAAAGTTTAAAAGTAATAAGTATAAACTTTGGTTCTGAGTGCGTTAGAGCAACCAGTGTTTTTGTATGAGACGCAGTTTCATATTCAATTTACAAATATCGAAAAAAAACTGGTTCAAAAACACAAATAGCTCTTACTACGTATTGGTTTGGGACATCCAAGTTATACATACACCAAAATGAACAATTTTCTGTTAGAGATTGCCCAAGAATCACAATTCTTATATAGAAGATGCATGAGTGTCAATGATACGATAGTGGTTTGTCAAGATCGGGACAGATAGGGATCCGTCTCTTCCTATTCTTTACAGAAAATCAGGCGTGATGTGTATGTATGATATTCATACATAACTAAGTCCTTTGTTCATAAGGTATCTATGTACCTTGGGTCTCCTACGCCCTATTCCTGTAAAACAGAGGTCTATTCGAATACGATTCCTTGTTTGTGATACACGGACCCAATCATGGATGGTAAACAGAGATTCAGAGTAAACATGGGATTTGTTACTACTATCGTTTTGGAATTGGCTTGGGAATGTTTAGGGAAGTATTAGTCTGGTCTAGTTAGTTATAATAAATTGGTTATTAGTTCTAATTTTGTTTTAAAGGTACAAAATTGTGCATTACTATTACTGATAGTACTTTTCTTTAACGATGAAATAAAATAGAGAACATATCAAAGCTGGTAACGAAGGACATATAACATCCAAGTATTAATTAGCGGTCCATGGAAGTCAAAAATAAACTGGTTTATCGATATAAAGAATAAAGAAAATCAATGATCTTTGTTTACTCGTTTGTAGGAAAAAAAACTTCACAAGATTGTTTGTAATATGAGCAGTTTATGCAGTGTATTTTATATATTTACGTGATTATTTAAGCGATCCTTGAAATTTAAGTAACATCTACTATCGTTTCAATGCTAGTTAGCGTAGATCAAAGCCAACTTTTCAAGACTCGAACCTCAACTCCCAAAATAATTCAACATACAAACTCTTGCACCCCAGCCACATAAATCATACAAATAAAATTCTCAGTACTCGCGAACCCTACCAAATCACAACGTATCGACTAAGATTGTTATTTATGGGTGTAAAGGTAAGAGATTCCATTATTTAGAGTGTTCCATTTGTCATGACATTAGCTTTGATATTTTCTCCACATAATGCAGTGGTTATTTTACTATGAAGTGGAGCTTTTGTTAGTTAGACAGCACTGCATCGGTAATATTAAATATTATGTATATTAAATAACCAGGATATGTAGATCATACTTAACTTATTATAATGGGTTTTAAATGTTATACATACTGTTTTTAAAGTTACGGATATAAACAAACAACAAATATGAATTTAGGAATAGATTTTTATTACATATATTTATTTATTTATTAATAGAACTAGCTTGAATGAGTATGTAAAATTTTTAAATGTTTTTGTAACTGCAATAATATCTTTTATTTCCTACAGTAAACTTCAACAATCAGATAAACACTTTCTTAGAAGTATGACGATGGAAGTATATAAAAAACTAAAATATAAATTAATTTAAATAACAGATAGTGTTTAAAGGAACATCAGATAATACGAAAATGCACTCCTAAAATACTGAATTGTACACCAAAATAATACAGTCCCAACCCAAACCTAACCATTGCTGTGCGTTTAGCTATATATTGATGTACATTTCAGTGTTTTTTTTTTATGTCTTTATTTATTCAATATATTATTTTTCCTTAAATAACAACTAACATACTGCATATAACTAACATGATATTAATAACCTCTAGTCACCTCTAGTTAATCTTTTACATACGTAGTATGAACCTTCGAAATCTCTACATAAATTCGTAGTACAATAAATTTCCCCAAAGAGTGGGCTTAGTAGCGTTCAACATAACAATTAAGGGGTGAAATCCAAAAGGGGTGCCTAGTAATGGTCATTATAACGAATGATTTGTGGCTAGAGTTTGCCCTAATTATTCCAGTTTAATTGTTTACGAAGAGGTTATGGGAGTCATTGTCAAATGTTTATGAGGATTGATAGAGAAAACCAGTGTTCAAGAAAGAAAGAAAGAAAACATTTTATTGACAGCATTAAATTTAGTAAAAACATTAAACATCAGTGAAAAGGTGCAATGAAAAAAATGTAAAGTTTTTGAAATAGTAATTAATATTTTTATCGTTCCAGGTAGCGATCGATAATCTGCCTATCCCTTTGCTGACGTAGGGGCGTGATTATATTGAATGTAAATAGTATCATTAGGGGGTGTTCATAAGCATATACTTTTATAGTTTTCATGGAGGACGGAACTATAGAAAGTAGTATGTTAGAAGATGATTAAAGATACTATTGGATTGAGGTTTACATTTGCCGATATCTTAGTCACCAATATTCAATACTAATGGTAATTATGATATTTTAATATATCGTTCATGACCCTTGCGAGGTAGTCAGAGGTTCAGGTATCTATCTCCGCAATGGCGAAGGAAGGAAAGAAGTAATTCTATAGACACCACAAACCCACGTGTTGACCAATTATAGTCAGTATTCGATGTGCCATGTCGCCATTTCCAAGCACTAACTATTACCTGTTCGGGGAACAGGTACGTTTCCTCACGATGTTTTCCCTCACTGTAGTATTCGATGCATTTTGCAAATGTATTTTTATTACGAAAATGTAAATAGAAATTCTTTAAACTTCATTTCCATTGGTAAATGGTCAAGCGGGATTTGAACCCTGTACCCTCGATACAGAGTCAAGCCCAAAACAACTGAGCTAAGTCGAATTATAATTAAATATCTATTGCCTTAGGTATTCCCTTTATTCAACCATTCATCACTTTGTTCTCATTATTTTATATATAATATTAATATTACTCATTATATTATTTAAACATATTTTTTGAGGGTTGACTATTTCAAAACCAATTAGGTCCTACCTAGTAAAGCTGGAGCTACATTGTCTGTGATATGGATTTCATAGTTGTAAGTAAACTTATATAACATAAGTTTACTTACAACTATGAAATCCATATTATTATCTTTAATATTCTTGAATTATTTCTTTATTATGAAAATTAATTAACTATCTAAATAGTGACATAGACAAACGCCTTCACGGCCTTTGACCATAAATACGTAATCTAAACAGTGAATGTGACATTATGATTAATTTATTAATATCTGCATATGCAACATAGAGATCGCCCCACATAAATTGGCAGTAGCCAAAGTTGGAACTAAATTTGACGTTTCCGCCATTGCGTGTTATTTTGTATAAAAGGTAAATTTAGTATTACCAGCGTTGTGTTTTTGCTCACTCTTTGTAATTTTTATGTTTGTTAAGGGTGATTATAATAAATTGATTTCCGGAGTTTCTTGTTAGTTCTTCTCCAAGCTAGGGTCTCCGCTGATCTAACCTCGGTAAAAAATATGTAAAGACAATGCTCAGTGCCATGTTTGAAATAGTTTTTTTAATTTATACTTAGATCATAAGATAACTTTCAAAGAGAGCTTGTGATATTTATAATTTCATAATTATTGTTAACGAAAAACTGGCACACTGCTCACTTTCTTTGTAATCTTTATGTTTGTTAATTATAAAAATAATAATCTTTATTGTTGTTATACTTAGATCATAAGATAACATTCAAAGAGAGCTTGTGATAGGGTATAGCACAGTGTGTGCTAGTTTTGGAGTGTTTACTGGTAACACTGAATTACGCGACTGTGGCGACGCCTCCAACTGCCAATGTATGTGAGGCGATCTCTATATATTCGTGAATAATTATCAAATACGTACAAAACACATAGATACCAAATACACAGAAATACCCTACATCGAAATTTTACAGGTACATCAAACCTTCTTATCACCAAATAGTCAGCAACCACGAAGTTTAATCATGTTCTATATATCTAGAGGCATAGACAATCATTTACTTATTATAAAAATAATTAAAAAAAAATCTAAACGTAGTATAGGACGCCCCCTGCCAGGTGGACCGATGACCTCAAGAATGTCGCTGGTAGTGGCTGGATGAAGGCCATGAATGATCGTGTTTTTTGGCGTGCCCTTGGGGAGGCCTACGTCCAGCAGTGGACTAGTATAGGCTGATTGATGATGATGAAAAAAAATCTTCACAATGTAGCTCATACCCTGCTAATGTATCTCCGACCTTAGCGAGGACAGAAGGGCCGTAGCGCATTCAAGCGACATTATTGGTCCGTGCTCAAGTAATGTGCATTCTTCGGAAGAAATTCCGTGAGCGATAAGACGCTTGCTTCTTCCAATAAAAATAATCTTTGGCCTCGTAAAAAGAGGTTTCACGATTGTTTAAGAGCTGGCGGTTATATATTTTTAATGCTCTCAAATACAGTCGTAAAAACGTGTGTGTTTACGTTAAGGAATGTTGAAAGTTTCAAACGGTTTGGGTTAACATTGTATGAAAGAGAGGTTTTGATGGGTGATATTGTATGATAAGTTACTGTGAGTGTATTCACTGTCAAATAATTATGCTTAGTGTATAAATTAATGGTGAGAGGATTGAATAATCTATAAATTACTGGTTCTTCCCTGGTAAATTATAATAGGTAAATAATTTCGAACATGACTTTATATTATTGGTAGATTGACCATTTACTTACAGTTACTCTAATTTATTAAACCATAGTCTATTGATTAAATAAAAAAAACTCTTATATCAGCAACTCTCCTAGAAGATTTATATTTTTCGGTGAATATAATATTAAATAATGAAGGAAAACTAATTCACTGTTCAGAAAAACAGTCTTTACATTTGTCCTCAATATTTCACTGAAACAAAGATTTAGAATTCTAATCAGAGTCAAAGTAGCTTCTTGAATCACATTGTACACGATCACAAATTCATGAAAGACAATACAAGTCCTCGTAAATAACTAGGGCAAGACTCAAAGATACAAGTGGGGAGAAAAAAAACGATGTACTTGTTAGAAAAATGCAGCGACTATGGAAAATCGTAATAGTTTTTTGATTGGTAGAGCTAGGAAACAGAACGTAAACATTACTGGTATTTATCAAGTATTCGTATCTATTTTAAATTTTTATCTTATTTTCATAGGTCGTATATCAGAAGGTTTTTTTTTAATTCTTTATTTAGCCATTCACCAGTAAGGAAATGTCGGCTGAAGTACAAATACTGATGCCACGGCGTTTGAACTTCTTGTTATTTCATCGCCATGGTTACACCAACGCCGCCAGCCGCTACAACCGAAGAAAAACGAAATTGAAGCTCCAATTCTTCTCTTCCTTGTTCTTCGGTTCGTTCCAGTTGAGGATCCAAATGTAATCCCAAAGCAAACATACTCGTATTTAGCCAATTTGGCATCACAACTGACTAAATATTCAGGCAAAAATAATTATTTGTATTTTCAACTTTCACTGAGCAGCTGACTTTGTTGACGCACAATAGACGAAAATCAAAAAGTTAAGCCGATCTATTATGGTTTCATTTATCATTCATCATTATCATATCATTTAAGTTTCATTAGCAATGGATTGTCACTTAGACAATCTAGTGCACAAAAACTCGAAGTTGGCAAAGATCTTCCCAATCAAGCCAAATAACCTCAAAATACTTAACTCCTATATGCACTGCAAATCCCACAAAAACACAGTTGCAAAAATCTCAAATGAAATCACGAGGATCCCCAACTCGCATCGGAACAAATGAGATTGTCTCGGGACATTGCTTCATCCGTCCAAATTGAGTTTGCCACTAGATTCTCCGGAAAAAGGTTTGTGTATCAGATACATTAAACGATAAACATGACTTAGACATGTACTTGTGTGGTGGAATGGTGTTTTGAACGGAATTCTGCGGTTATATCGAGAGGAAAAACGTGGAATTCTGTTATGATAAGATAGAGAGATAGGATAACAATAATTGTAGATAGATAGCGGCTCTATGTCTGAGAGAAATAAATAAAGTAACGAATAATTACTGCAGGAAAATAACAAAACAATTAGTACCGTGCAGTGAAAGGGCACTATCTCAGCATCCGGTGCAGCCACACTTCAGTGCCGGTCACAACTCAAATCTTATCTATATATGTTATTTGTAGCCTACCCAATCAAAACATGATAGCAAAATAGTCAAAGGCACTGGCTACTACTATCCCGAGAAATAAGCAGATTTCCTCTCGGTGTTTTCCCTCACCGTTAGCGACTGTAAATTATCTACGTAAATGAAAAGTTTATTCTCATATTGCATTGCATTGGTACATGTCAGAGCCGGGATTCGAACCTAGGACCTCTAATAAGACGTCAGAGGTCTTACTCACTTGACTACAGGTTCAAAAGTTATCTTCTATATTATTCCAGATTATCACGGGCCAAAGGTCAATACACTTTGTGGTAACCCCATATATGCATACATCTTCTTCCTTATTGAAGGGGAATGACTCCCCTATCTCCCGTTTTATTAATAGCATACTGAAGTAGGCAGTTAAACTGGTAATTTCTATTCCCTTCACAGTAACCAAGTTATGCATACATCGGAACATATTTGCGTGTCCCATACTGGTCTCGAACGTAAAAAAATGCTATCGAGATACCGATGCTTAGGAAGTGACTAGGGTTTAAAATAATCTATTGGGCGATGGGCTACCTAGTGGTAAATGAATATACTAAATAGGTTACCAATCTTTCATATGATATCACAACCTTAATATTTATGGTAATAAGTGAACTAGGAGATATTATAGATGTGAAGTTCTGACAACCTCCAAATGGTTTAATTGTCGTAAATATATATATGTATATACATATGTGCCCCATTAGTCAATGCGCTATTATAGATCGTTATTTGCTATCTATGGTATTTGAGTTCTCGTTATGGGTAAAGTTTCAATAAGCGCTGTGGTTAAGCGAGTGTGGGATTATTTTAATAGGATGTTATTGCAATTATGTGTCATTCATTCTTAACCTTCAAGGGAAATTCATAGGTTCAATGACACTACAATGACCAGTATATCGTAACTACAACTAACTGTAGACGTTTTCAGCGCATACAAATAGACAAGACTACTTAGTTTAGATAAATTTAAACAATGTCCCAATTATGGTAACCAGAAGTAAATTTCTAACATTTAGATCTCCATAATCAGGCTTAACGTCACGTAAGGTTTCTAATTTTGTTCTTTTTCTACATCCTTACGAAATTTCGATGAATTTAGATATTTCCAATCCATCAGGAATTAAAACTATGTATATACTCGTATCTACAATACTTAGCATTTTAAAAGCAACTTTCTGAAAGAATTATCGCCGTTATATTTTGCACGTATGAAGTGAAATGGGAAAATCGTGTTACATGTTCTTTCCTCACTTACATTCGTTGAATTTATAACCAAGTTCCTAAGTGGCATTGCTCAAGCATGGACCATACTGTCAAGCAATGTAAAATTAGATTCACCATAGTCTAAGTTCTGCTTATGCCGGGTATATAACCATTGCTTTTTGAGATCTTAAATTGTGATTAAGATATTTGTAGAAGTAAATAATTTTAGTTCTTAAAACTTAATAAACTATTTTTTTTCTTATGTTCTATGTGTACTTTACATAATGTAGAATAGAAAAATATTGATTAACAGATACACACATATGGACAGCTTAGAGACGACACATTGTTTTGCAACCATAATATAACCATATCGAATTCGAAGTTCTGTACTATATGGTCGTGTATCAATAGACCCTACTGTAGCCTGTAAATGTCAACTGCTGAACAAAAGCCTTGCCAAGAGTTCACACCCCTGTTTATAAAGACTATGTTCCTAGAAATTACTGAAGTATACCCAATACTGCGCTAATCTGTAAATCAAACCGGACTGGACACGATGACGCAAAAATTTGAATTTTAAGTATTTTAATTGTTTCTAATCTGTTACTGAGCAACCCTAAGGAAATTTGAAGTAGTCACCCCTACCAGGGCAAACTTTAACTCCATTTAGATATAAAAGATAAGCTCGCGATATTCTCCGAAGACGCTCATCATTAATCAGCTGGCAATGACAGCGAGGGGCTGTCTCGGTTTTTGTCACCCTTCTCAGTCTTTCACAGGTTGCTCCTCTCAAATAATAAACAACGAATATTTGGAGTTATGGTTTTGGGGATAATTTCGTTGTTTATTTAACATTAGTTTCTTGTTGGTTCTTCTCCGAGCCAGGGCTTCCGAACCAACGGTAGAATTTCAATGCCAAGAGACAACCAGTGTCAGGCAAATGTTTTGACTTTCAATGAATGTACTGTTCTTGTACTTATATTGAATAAAAATATTTGACTTTGACTTTGACATTTATTTTTCTCGTTTGAATTTATAATAAGTGCAGGTATGTCTTTCTCAGTTACGAATATATTTAAATTTTATGAAAAAGCATCAGTTTTTCAATCAAAAAATGGACATTGAATGGATAAGCATCCTTAATATTAATAAAAGTAAAGAACGTTCTTTTTAAAATATTTATTACGTTTACTGTCGAAAAATCTAAATCTAATAAAAGAATTATCCACTAAGTATTTATCGACTCACATTAGACTCTTTACAGAATATAAAATAATCTGACGTAAAACTGCCTTGTTAAAAATAGGCCATAAGTCATTACGTTTTATTTTCTATAGTTGTATTATACAGATTTTTGGACCATTTAGGAACAAATCTCGGGGTCAGGTTAACAAAAGTAACTAATGGTGCTGTGAAAGATTACTTCCGCAAAGAGTGTCAGCGGGCACTAATTTGTCTCCGAAAGGAAATTATAAATTTCCCACAACAAAGTCCACGCTATAATATTTTAATGGCCAGGCAAGCAAAATTGGGTCGGGAAGAGGACGTGATGTGCATAATATTAAACAGTGTATATTTTGAATTGTTACAAAGACAAAGATTAATATAATTATTATCATCATCATTGTCGAAATTTTAGCTTCTTAAAAAAAATGTCACAACATATTCGGTCCATTCAAAATTTTTACACCTTAACATTCTCTTGTCGTAATATGGAATACTTTTTTGTATTCGTAGTTACAATGATTACTTAAGCTGCCTTCCCATACGGTTTTTCTAGCTCTTGACTATTGAACAATACTCTACACTCTACCTTAACAGTAACTGCTGCATTTATAATTATAATAATAAATACGTTTATATTACAACTACAAAAACACACAAGAAGAAATGAAACAAATAACACAGATTTAAAGACAAATATACAAGTAGTTCTTGTGTGTGCCATGGCTGTGTAAAAAAGGTTTATTGTAATCCTAGATTTCTTTACATTACATTAATCACTTTATATCATCATCGTCAGCCTGTCTGAATCCACTGTTGGACATAGGCCTCCCCCAAATGACGTCACTTCTCCCTGTCAGTGGCCGTTCGCATTCACTCCTCTTAACTCAATTACCCTCCTCTAAATAAATGACAAGTCATTGTAGTGCAAAAAGGTTTATTGAAATCCTAGTTTTTTATTACAATACTTAAATTACAAATCAACTTTAAATCTTATATACTATATTTAATTTCTCTGTAATTTGAATATGAACTCTCTGAGCTTTGCATTATTAAAGCCCCTTTTGTTTGGAAGTTATAATCCATTGTAGGGTGTAACCTGAATGCCAAGTTTTATACCTTTCCAGTTGGGAAATTTATTGCCTGAATTTTGCATCTGAATTAAGTGTGTGGAGCGATACGAAATTCAAATCACTGTTCGGGCGTTCATAATGGAGTGTTTTACGTGGTTCAAATGTCAAATGTTATTTGGGATTTTGGAGGCTTCGTGCTGTGTGTGGGATGAGTTTGGAAGTTTTATCAAGTTATTTATGTCTTAGAAAAACATCTTAGACTGAAGGTGGTTATTAAACATACATACACATTACGCCTGATTCCCTGTAGAGGGGTAGGCAAAGATCACGGATCCCCATTTGTCCCGATCCTGACAAACTACTTTCGCTTCATTGACACTCATACATCTTCTCATACACACTCGGCGGTTATTAAAGTACTCATAATATACTTGGTCCATTGCTCCTCCCTAATCCTCTTGGTCACTTTTAGGACTGAAATAGATCATTAAAAACCGGCAGCGAGATGCATAGAGTATTATCAAACATAAATATTTAAACTATAGACACGAGGAGTATTACATAGTATATTTTAAACATGTTATCCTCCCATTAAGTTCAGTGAACATCCACTAGTAAACCCAATCTACAGTGCATTGTTTTGGAGCATGAACATTTTCGTGCTTACGCAAAAATCCATTCAATTCACACGAGTGCACTCAGCATTAACAGATTGAGGGACATGACCACGCATTCATCAGCTGCTGGACGTTTTAATTGACTAAGGAATGGAAGAACAAATTTCTAGCAGGTATATACATTTGAGAAACGTTAACCTCTGTAGTATTACGAGGCCTTAAAGTCTGTTTACATACCTTTTAACTTATGTAATAGGTGGTGAATCGAATATAGTTATTGTCAGATGTTCCAATTCTAAGCTTTAAGTACTTACATAAACATATAGTCACGCTTATACGTTCCCACATACTCTAGTTGCTAGAAATACTCGTAAGATGTTTTTTGAGAGTTCTTTTAAACATAGTATTTTGAAAACACTATATTTCATTCTATTATAAAATGCTGTTCCTGGTCTAAGATATAATTGATATTGATATGAATTATTACTATTGACCATGCAGATTAGAGCATCTAAATGTGTAATAATAAAGCTCTGATTCAACCCATACAATAGTAAAGACTTAGATAGTCTAACTCAGTACCTTTTAATCCAAATTTACATACACAAGTACCCACAGATATGAAATTAAACGGTGACACCAGCCCTGCCTGTCAAGCGTCACCAGACATAATGTGCCCTGAACCGGTTTTGATTTGACGAAGATTGATCGTGCACATTGCTCTGCTATCCTTCTTACCTCTCGTATAGATAATGAGGAAAATATAGTGCTTTTATCTAATAATGTAGTTTGCATCAAATCTTGTATGCAGAAGTTACTTTAAAATTATGTAACAATTGATTATTATGATTGGGATTGAAATTCGCAGTTCTTTAAGACATGTGTTCATTTTTGATAATGTGCATAGAAATTCGTAGTCTAATTCCTTTTATTGTATATAAATATCACGGCCTTTAATCCCTCTTGAGGTGGAGCGATCACGGAGATATAGAAATGTTGTAAGTCACTTTTTAGCATGAATATTGGGGTTAAGATGTTATAATGGAACATTTGAGACGTCGCTTAGTCGCCTCCTCCTACGATATCCCGGAAAGAACGTCAGCTAGTTAACATTCTTTTTTCATCCTAGACTAGCACAGGACATAAATAACCTCAAAATTGAAAAACACGGACACTTCTTGATCACATTATGACATTAATACGGAATATCAATGACTGATTGTTAAGACTTTCGTATAATATATTCCACGAAACCCTAGTCTCTTAGTCACCTCCTCTGACTTGCCGAAAAAACTAATAAGCATTTTAATTACGTCCCAATTAACATGAGTCACTAACTAACAGATAAATACATAATAAATAGACTACACGACTTATACTACAGTTCTACTTCGACTCGTTTTGTAGTTGCTTAGCAACGCGCGATTTAATTTATGTAGAGACACTTCTCGTAAAGTAACGTTGTCGACTCACAGCGTATGAGTAAAACATTCCCTGAATTAATTATTATGTAACGAGAATACCCTTGCAGTTGAGTCGTTAATATTGTGTTCAAGATGGGAAGTTGTGTAGTGTGATAGTAAACTTAGATATTTACGTCCTGTTATGGCTTTGAAGAGGATGGAATATGGGATATAATATAATGTCTTTTCGGTCACCTTTAAGTAACTATCAAGGATATGATATCATTAATATAGAACATTGTTTACAAATTGGAAGTTGATTCCCGTTATATTATGATAAACCTCTAGCTCTTTAATGTCTCGTCACATTATTGGAAGAAAAGTACCATAGTTACCATAATTTTTATGTCAACTGGGAAAACACCTCTAACCTAGGAGAAGTTTTCACTAGTCACTAATAGACTAGCATACTTTTAATCTCGTAACTAGCCTTCCCTTAATATGCTTGTTAATCAGATAGACAACATATTGAAACTGGTAACGTTAAACGTACATATAACCGCCGAGTATGTACGAGTATGAATATTAATGACGCAAAATTATCATCCGTGTCTGAATAAAGACAAATAGAGATCCGTGATCTCTGCCAGCCCTCGTAACAATGCAGTTACATATTTCCAAGTCCTAAATTTCGCAAGATAAGAGCGTGATAAACTGGTGCTTTGCCTTTGTTCCCCGCAGTGGGTTGCACTGACTAACCTGAGTAAATAGTGGATACTAGACACGAACACTCTGACCAAATAAATTAACGTCTACATTCACTTTATCAGAACCAGGCTGGTGGGGATATGGAAGGGATGTAATCAGCTGTCTACGTTGCAAACTGGGGGGCATAGAATAGCTATAGTGCTAGTTTTGAACGTAAGAAGAATCTATTGGGCGATTGACTAGCAAACTGTCACCAATGTTCCATTATGACTACGAATATAATATTCATGCTAAAAGTGACCTAGGAGTTGTTATATCTGCGAGGTTCTGTCCACACCGAAAGGGATTAAAGGAGGTGAATGTATATGTATGTATGCAATAGCTATTCTTAGGTGAATGAGTATTTACCTGTAAGTGTTTGAACATTGAATTTGATGATTTCTAACAGGTTTTTTTGTTATTGCGTGTCATGTGATAATTTCAATTACCAAGATCTCAGTTGCAAACATCTGCCCAAATGTGGTCAATGCTTCGTCGCATATATTTTAGTCTATCATTATATATAGCATTCCTATATTATAGTGCTTATGTATTCAGTTTCAAACGGTACATGTAAATCTGATTATTTCTTAATTCATATCGTAGGTGGCGATCAAAAATAGGACAAAAATACTAAAACTTAACAAGGAGATATTACCATAAAACGGACGAAAGGACTTGCGCCTGCCTTTTGATTTTCTAGAACACAACACTACATTGAGAACTAGAAAATAACCATGTTGCCATGAGAAAAAGTGTTCTGCAGTATTTCATTGTGTGAGAATCCAAATATATGGAAACCAGATGGGCTCGAGCGCCATGTTTTTACAATGCCACGGATCTAAGATCAAGTGCACGTAGCATGGACTCAACGACTGTTCTACTTCTCAAGCATACGTGTTATAAGTACAACATACTGGTAAAGACAGAACCTTGATAAATATGCCTCTGTTGTATCTGTACGAAATATTTTAATTGTATAATGAATGATATTTTGGGAGATTTGTAGTGTATGTGATGTGTAAAAATAACGCTGAAACTAAAAATTTGGGTAAACAATTATAGTTTTAAGGTTCAAAGTAACTTTAAAGATGTATTAAGGGGTCATGTGTGGCATAACTCTCGAAAATGTGACTGCATTCATATATTCATATGTTTGTTCACCGCCTGAAAGTTTCATGTATCTTTAATATTTTAGTCGCATCCTACCATTTCACGGAAATATGTATATTATTTTCAACCCAAATTATCATGATATAGTGAAGCTCATAAATTAATAATCATTTATTTCACGGAGACTATCAAGTACATTCTTTTGTTCATGCGAAGCCTTCCTTAGTTATTAGTTTGCGAACACCCGTTTTCCACACGCTAGAATGAAATGCTGTTTCTGAATGTTTATCGGTTGTGTTTTGTTATTGGAAGGATATTTGAACGGAACCTAGAGTTTGCTAAAACCTAAATACAAAACAAATAATTTGTACCTATTGGTTGTTGTTACCTAAAAAGCAATGCGAACGTAACCAAAACAATAAAATTTGCACAACTTATTTTTTCTTATGTATATAATAAAACTACTATTCATAGCCATTCGTTGTTTCGATAAAAAACTGTTTGTTTGGGTTAATTGCATTAATATACATTTATAACAACATATACATACATATATACTACCAATAATTCATCAGCATATTTTATGCTCGCTAGTTATACATAGTTATACATAGTTATAAGTTAGCTTAGTTATGTTTGTAGCCAAACTGATGTCGCAACTAACTAAACTATAAATCAACAATAATGAATATAACACCGACCATTAAAACCACATAAACTCCCTTAGTCAATCTCAGTAAAATGCTCTATAAATCCTCATCAACCATCAAGAAACCTTCCAACCGATTCCCACTAACCTAACTTTCTTCACTGACCCCGATAACCTAGTACTAACACTAGAACCCTTTCCCAGTCCCATATGCAAATGAAGTGGGAGCCATTTAACTCGTCACTATTGGCTGGGTGCTTGCCAAACATTGGGACGAAACCAGTGGCTCCCTCTAACGGACACTTGAGCAAGTTCGTGAAATTGAACTGCGATCGGGAAGTTCGGTGACAGTTTAAATGTCACGTGGTCTTGAATGAAGATAAAGTGTTAATAAGATACCTTTCGTTGCGGTATATTATAGGAGACGATTTGGACATTGGTGCTAAGTGGATTCTATAGGACGATGCGCTATATAATTGCATACTATATATTGTGTGTATATGCATGATATATAGTGTGTATATATGCATAATATAAACAAACGATTTAATCCCTTTCGGGTTGAAAGTACTTCGGAGACATTATACCGTAACCTGGGTAATTTTTTAACATGATCATTAGTGTTGTGATGTCATATGGAACAATTATAACTTGTTGTTGCCCAACGTCCAATACCATTCACCCCTGGTCCTTAAGTCGCCTCCTACGATATGCCAGGAAAATCGGTAGTTAGTTAGCTTCCTTTTTACGTCCCAGATAACCACGGGACTTGCAGAAGAAACAAAATCTTGGAAGTTTTAATCACCTTGTACAATATGCCGTGAGCCTAGCTAATGCTAATATAGTTAGTTAAGCGGCTAATTATTTTTATTTACGTCTCCGACTAGTACGGGTTGTGTATGTATTATTAATTAACTTAATTTAATGACGACCTCCGTGGCGCGATCGGTTATACACTTGAACGATACTCGTGAACCCGGGACGTTCGATTCCCGTTGGTGGCAGAGTTGAGAACAACGCTTTTCTACTGCTTTCCAGTCTGGTCGTTGATTATATATGCTATATATTTATTTATCTATATATAATATGTTTACATTTCTTAAATATAGGTTGACTAGTACCCTTAACACAAGTCTTAAATGTACTTACCAACGGGCTAGTTCATTTGGTGTAATAATGTCCAAATATTATTATTATTATGTGGCTAATTATTTTTATTTACGTCTCCGACTAGCACAGGTTGTGTATGTGTTATTAATTAACTATATTTTTAATTTATAACTGCACTAGCCGTCGCTGACGTGTCTAATAAGGTTTGAGCTGAAACTAGGTCAGTCTCAACTTCATATGGCTCCGATTTAATTATACCATGAACGAGTTTTCAATTTATATAATCACGTTGCTATACTACGGATTCCGACTACGAATGGGTGGGAAGTTTTTCTATTTGAGTTCGTAGTTTAAAGTAATAGTAATTTCAGTTTATAAGATTCAGAAATTATAAAAATTTAAGCTCAGACTACATACATTTAAGTTCCTTAATCTTACGCGGTGGATGGATCATGGAAAATAAAAATCTATTAGAATTGTCCTAATAACTTTTACCAAATAAATCGAAATCGTAATTTAAATGAGGGTAATAAATACATTTATAATAATGATAATGAAGTTATAATAATGTACGTACATATTTACTTGATTTTTTATATATGCTCATAATTAACATAAAACTTTAACAGCCAGCACTGAAATAGCTCACAAAAATTTAGAATAGAACTGTAAAAAAATTACGTTTTCAACAAGTTACGAAATTCTGTTTACGAATTATAATATCTTTGTAAATCATCTCACACTAATTCAAAAGTTCAAGAATCAACTATTTTCGCAAATATAATCGTTATACCTTCATATATTGATATAAAGACATCACGTACACTCAACGGTTTGCTATTCCATCCGCACAGGGCATTATTGCACAGTTATTTCAAAAGGTTGGCCCTCGCCATTCAGAATGCTCTGGAATACAGTTTCAAAAGAGTATTGACGTGTTGGTGCTACGTTTGGAAAGTGTAATTGCGTTATACGAAAAATGGTTGTGTTCTGGTGATTCTAATAGGTTATAACGAGTAGCTGGTATTTGATATAACTTATTATATAATATTATATAATTATTGAACGTTATATTATATTTTGCAGTTGCTAGTATTTCAATATTTATAATGTTTAAGTTATCTAGTAGTTTTTACCTACGCAAATCGTCATTATTGCTTGAATAAGAGTGGGATCATGTATATTTAATATTTTTCATGCATTATTTTTATATATACAGTAACTATTATTGAAATACATCATCAAATTCAGTAACATAGTGTATTAGAGGCTAAATATTATACGACTTCAATAAAATCAATCAATTCTTTCTTAAACGTATCTAAATTCACGTATCATTGACTACAATCAATTTTTCCGTTAGTTGTTCTAACTAACACACACCGTCACATGTAAAGCCCACACTACACTCCCTGATAAGTCGAAATAAATCCTTGCCCTCCTTGTTATCGCTGCGAATGGGCAACGCTAAAACATTTTTAAATGTCCGTGCAACAAAGGGAGCGGATGCGAGCGGAATAACAAATCCGTGAAATGGACTCATGGCTTTATAGCGATTATCACTGCCCCAGCATTCGCATTTAGCCTGCTTTCCATAACAATGGCGTTATGAAAATTCCTCTGTTTGCCGAGAGTATTTGATCGTAAATTCATTCATTGGTTTACTGTACAATGAGCAAAGGGTAAAGGTGGTTTATTAATAGTATTCAGGATATGATTACATTTAGGATTCAACAATTGAATTAGAGCTTGAATAATTACATGTGTACTTGATAAAACTGGTATAATGAATTGATAAAGATGATCGTATTTTGGTACGCCATCAATAATTGATATGACCTTAACATACAATTTACAATAATTATCCTGTGGCATTTGTCACTTACCTGCAGTATTTGGAATTATTTTATGGTAGGCAAAAGCTTATTTTATGTAGTTCCTAAGTTTTATCTCTTAGCAAAAATACATTTGCAAATGCACCAAATATAACGGTGCGGGAAACCATGGTGCGAAAACTTACTTACTCTCTCTCCGAAAAGGTCAGTGATGGTAAATGGCGACACACATGGTCGTAACATATTTTCCTTTATATTTCTCAACAAGGCAATAATTTAAGCAAATAGTATCATAATATTACGTTTGAATCTGAAAAGTGATATTATGTTAGTCAAGTATCATAATATTACGCTATATTGAAAAAAGGTGACGTTAGGAGTACCTATAACCGCCGAGAGTGTATGAGAGGATGTATGAATGTCAATGAAGCGAAAGTGCTCTGTCAGGATCGGGACAAATGGAGATCCGTGATCTCTGACTACCCATCTACAGGGAATCAGGCGTGATGTGTATGTATGTATGTACGTCCTAATCTGAAACATAATATAAGATTCGTCATATATGTATAAGATTCATAATAAAAATAAATGGTGTTCACCATTATTCACACAAAAAGGAAACAACGACGTGATTGTCAAAACTCATAATGGCAGGTAAACGCTCGTTCCTTTTATTAAACCGGATCAAGTTTCGCGAAAGAAATTTCATTGTGCTAAGTCTCCCTCAAGGGAAATCAGGCGTAACGAAACGGGGCTAATACCGACAATTTGATTGAAATAAATGATGGGAATGCCATGCCAGGTTTGACCTAATAAAACAGAAGATGGCGTGCTTATTTTTAGCTCATTTGTTCCCTGTTACATTGGCAGTAATGTTTTATATCACAGTGACAATGAATTATAGTGGTGTATGTTTGGTTTGTATGTGTGTGTTTATCTTAATATAACTATCGCATCACTAAAAACTACTGTTATAGGAGTTAATTGTAATAATATTTGCTAAAAACAGAATTCTAATCTTTACACACAGAAGAACACATACTTAATTATCAAATAATTAAATACTTGTACATTATGCGGGGAGAATAAAACAAATAAAAATGGCCTGAAGTATATCGAGGTTAATTAGGCAGAATGTAGAAAAATGCTCACATATGGAAAACGGATGTGACTATTTATGTAATATCGTAACTAAAATTAAAAGCTTGCATATATATTAAAACTATCCAAAGCTCGCATTACTTGAGTGATGATACTATAAAGTGCGCAAGTGGCAGGCAATATTTCTGTGCCAAAAGATTTATGAACACAAATCAAAAGCTTTTAAAAGCTATGTGACTCAAATAGTTCATCACTCATAACAGAAATTTATCGTTTCGTTTCTAAACATCAAGTCCGTTACCATAAGAGATGGATACAAAGTTAGCTAAAACTTGAATAGTATAAGTTAAGGTTAGGATATATTTATTTATTTTTACTGCTGGTCACCATAACAGGAAACCATTCGGTATAGTACCAAATACGCGCTTATACTTACAATAGAATTAATTAAAAGAATATTAAATAGTTGAGCTATTGCAAACTGGTTCCATAGCCTAATAAAAAAACTGCCTTGTTATCGAGTTATGGTAGAGCCAGTTACTTTGAAATTTATTACTTGTAAAGTCATATTTTTTGTGTTCCTAATCCTAAGTCAAAGTTTAGATTTAAGAGAATAGTTGAGTGCATATTGATGTTTTGTTACAAAGCAAACGCTTCGATTTTTGTGTGCCGTAGAAATAGTTTTGATTTATACGTTGGAATCGAACATTGCTCGTTCTTTGTTACCAAATATTTCAAATAGGTTCATGTTACATGATGCACTCGTTGGAAATATGTTTTTGCAGCCTACGAGTAATATACTATCTATAGTTTTATTGGTTTTAGTATAATAAACCATGGTTCTTTTATAATAACTTTATAACAACGTTGACTTTTTCTACTTTATATTAATTGTATTCTTTATGACTACTTTTTTCATGCGAAAATTAATGATTTGGCTTTCTAATTAATGATATTTATAATCTTTATATTAAATAATAATAATACATTGTCCGTTTCTAAGGTAAATAAATTGTGCTTGTATAAGTCCTATATTCTCTATTAAGTTTAAACCTATTTACACCAGATAATCATTCAATATGTCATTTGCTGAGTAGTACGCACGGTACAATTTGAAAATAGGTTTACTTATTTTTCCCTTCCCTTCATAGGTAAATATTTTTTATTAAAAACTATGGATGTATACATCAGGCCTGTTTGCCCACAATGGAGAGGCACAGGTCCTACATACCTATTTATCTCGGTCATATCGGCACCTCCTTACACAAACTCATTGCTAACACAAACTTCTAACATAATATTATCAATATGTCGTCTATCAAAATAAGACTATTCAATCAGCCTATGACAGTCCACTGCTGGACGTAGGCCTCCCCAAGGTAACGCCACAAAACACGATCACTCGTGGCCCTCAGCCAACCACTACCAGCGACCCTTTTCAGGTCATCAGTCCATCTGGCAGGGGGGCGTCCTACACTACGTTTACCGAGACGCGGTCGCCATTCGAGAACCGCTTTGCTCCAACGGTCGTCAGTTCTGCGACAGACGTGACCGGCCCACTGCCACTTCAGCTTGCAACATCGATAGACAATATCTACGACATTGGTTCTCTAATAATTAATATATTAATAATAGTAATAAGACTATTAGTTTGGTAAAAAAGGATGTATCATACAACAACTTGAATTCGTACACACGAATGCAGCATTTCGTTTGCCAAGTTTTTACTACAAGTCGCATAAAAAGTTGGCAAAGATTGCGCGCTCCTCTGCTGTTTTACAAAATTAATTGTAAATATTTACAAATCAGAATGAACTATAATAATGTATATACATACATTCATGATGTTTGAACCCTTTCGGGGTGGACAGAACCTCGGCAATACGAAATAAATCCAAAGGTTTAGCATGAATTCTGGGATCGTGATGTATATGCAACATTTGTGTCAGGTTGCTAGCCCATCGCTTAATTGGTTCCTTTTACCCCTAGCCTATTAGCTTTATATTGATGATCGTTAATATATAACATGACCCTTAATGAAAATTATAACTACCACATAGTATGTATTAAGGAGTATAAATATGAGGAATCAAAAGTTGTCTACTAGGAATAAGAAAACATGAATCCATTTTTGAAGTCTACCCCTCTGTAGTAAGATGTATGTCATATATATGTACATATGTATATAAAAACCCAAATTCGTCTAAATTTAAAGATCCTATACCCAACCCCTTAAAAGACAAAAGATAAGCCAATCAATGAGCCATTTCACCAGATCGCAGGACAACAAAGAACACGTATTCAGCGCCATTGTTGCAGCAATTTAAAAAGGCATCGCTAAGCCTCGTTAACATAATAGGGGCGCGTCGTAAAAAAGCATTAAAACTCAAAGGGTGAATGGTTGAAACAGAATAAGCTGTTTATCTTATTCGGTACACAATGGAGTGCGGGTGGAAAAAGACTAATGTGGTACTCTTTCAAAGTTGGTTTAGCTAAACGTAAATGAGGTTCTGCCTGCCTCTAAAATTGTTACACGTGTATTGGGTTGTAGGAGTAACTGAGTGTATGATTGGTTATATTGATTGTTTTAGTTATGATATTACTAATTCAATGCTGGAGAAAGGTCGAATAAGAGTTATCTATAATAATAGGATTGTTTGAATTAATGAAATAAAAGATCCGGACTTATGTTTAACGACATTTTTCATCGATTTCTCCTTTTTGCAACAAAAACTTAGATTGACTACATACAGTCAATTGCAAGGAAATAAATGAAAATGTTATTATCAAATTTGATAAACTACGCACTAAAGGGTGAACAAATTTATGTACCAATATCAATTAATTAATAAAAATATTTACTTATACAACTAATGTATACTAATTTTGAAAACTTGCTTACTAATTAGCATTAGCAAAAGCCTTAACAACCTGTAACCAAGTAACTTATTCTGTATCCCTCATTAGGCGCTTGAATTCCAGAAATAAAACTTTTAATGAGTAAATATTGACTTGGCATCTTGGAGTTTGGTAGACTCAGGGAATTTATTACGTCAGACTACAATTTCATTTTAGTACTTAATTTAGCTTACTTTTGAAATATATAAGTAATACATAGTAACAGATTTTCTTGGAAACTTTTCAAAAAGATGGATAAGATAGGCAAGTGACAAAGAAGCCTAATTTTAGATGTAAAGATAAATAATTTAGGTGGTAGCTGGTGAATACTACAGTGAGGGAAAACATCGTGAAGAAACCTACCTGTTCCCCGAACAGGTAATATAAATGTAATAAAATTTAGTACTTATAAATGGTGACATGGCTTGTCACCAAGTACTACATTGAGTATACTATAGTTAAGTATTGCATTGAGTACTAACTATCTGATCAACACGGAGGAACCTACTGGCTGAATCTAAAAAATATAATGCCTGAACAACTTACTAAAACAATTGAAAATTTTATTCACAATAATAAGTACCAATACCTGAGATTACTCGACAGTATTAAGTATCCTAATTCCATAGCTTGGAGCAACAATGGTTTTCTTCCCATACTACGTAATTTCGTAGCACCATTCAGCACCAACAATTAGTCGTCAAGCGTATCCAACTAGCTATTACTGGCATGAATATGTAACGAACGGCATTCACATACATGGCCGTAATTGTATGCGTGCGGACAATGGTCCACCAAGTTATTGCTAAGTTGCTTGTAAATGACTGGTTTTGTAATGTCCTTGGGTTTTATAAGTCATGTTATGTTCGTAATAACGTTAGGAAAATATCTTGACTATATATAGATATTAATTACACTTATTTACACAAACAGGTTTTAAAAAACAAAACACATAATTTCTAAAACAGAAATGAAATTAAACATTTTATTAATAAGTATAATTTTTTGACTGTCTTTATTATAAAATTAATAAATAATTTTAAATTATTTATATATTGAAATAATTTTATTTATCAAAATAATGATAACTCATTGTTTTGATCAAAACAACGCCAAGTATTAATTATTCAGATCATTGAAATTTTATTTACTTTCTTTATCATCATTATTTTGATCAAAACAGTGCAAAGTACTAATTATTCAGATCATGGCTTCGCGGCGTGAGTATTAACTTAGGCTCTTGATTTCATGCTTGTTACTTCAACTTTAGTTCAGCTTTTCTGTCTGGATGTGCTTCGAATGAGAATTGAGTTCAGGATCAACAAGTTACTTAATATTCCTTTTGTTCTTATCACCAAAATTTTGATAAACACAATTAGCTTGTTGAGTATTTGTGGAGAAATAAAATGAAATGCTTTTTATTCAACAAAATGATCATAAAATAACTTATTAAAAGTCAAAAAGTCACTTTTTGAGAGTGTCATATATACACATTTTCGTTCTCTAATACCTTTTGGTGTGGACAGAACCTTGGAGACGATAATATAATGACTAGGGTTATATAGAATCTATTTTGTGATGGCCTAACAACCTAACACCAATGTGCCATGTGACATCATAACCCCAATATTTATGCCAATAAGCGGCCAAGGAGATGTTTTCACGTCTCTAAGGTTCTGTTCACCTGGGAAGGGATAAAGAACGTAAATGTATACTCTTATTATTTTATATTCCTTCTAGAATCCCAAGACGCCTAATTGGCGGCATACTTATCCCTTGCGAAGTACTAAGGGATTCGCTTGTCTGAAAAGTGGCTTGTACACTTATGAAACCACTTTTCTCTAGATTGTAAGTCATCAACAACCATTGCATGAAATAGTAAGAAAATTAAACAAGGTTTTTGTGCAATATGTTCTATAAATTATCATTAGGTATAAAGTTATTATTGAATTGTTATTATAGCCCTTTCCTAAAGACAAAACTTCGTTTTACCAATGCACAAATAGCAATGAAATACAACCTTGAAATTTAGCATTGTGATACGTGAACAAATGAATTTGAATCCGAATCCTCTGGCAACTTTACGCCTGAGAATAAGCTCGGCTCGTTGCAAACAAAGGTTCTATAAAAAGGCGAAAGAGTGATAAAAGGGCCCAATGATACGAAGCATTAAAGCGACTCGTGGGAAATCAATGAGTTTTAGGAACTTCAGTAAATGGCTGTGCTTAGGTAAAATTTTCAACTTATGTGGACGACTTGGTAAATGTTTATACTTGTTTTACGAGTATCACTTATTCCCAACGGCTTAGATATACACTGAAGTAAATCTCTAGACCTTAAGCACTACAGTTTAAATTGTCCATGATATAAAGGTACCGTTAGATAGACCTATAACTGCTGAGTGTGTATAAGGAGGTGCATGGGTGTCAAAAAAGGTGGTCGGGAAAACTGATGATCCGACTCTACCTACTCCTCTCTAGGGAAACGGAAGTACCGTATATTTACGAACTATGTACCTTTTTCAAAAGTTTTAGTAATCGTTTAAATGCATCTGAATAAATACTTTTATAACTTATATAAGCTTTTGATTACTAACTCTTTCGGGAGTCTGTAGGAAGACGGGCATAATATGTATGTATGAAATTCAATTACCTTCTCCCATAATTCTTATTAAACCACCTCACCTCACACTAGTGCACTGAATTTCAGCACCGAGTTGTGAATTCATGAATGTAAATCTGTCACCTGTCGTCGAAAGATTAACTTAACCGCGTTAGTTAACACATTTGCATTGAAATCTATTAGGTGCGGTATGAGTTGTTTCTACGCATATAGTACTCGTGTGTAAGAGGTGGTAATTACAAAGTATATACATACGTATGAGTACATTTATATAAAACATCATTTATGTAAGTATCGTGGAAATTTAATAATAAATAATTACGATATAGTTTTAGGCTATAGTAGCTTTATTATTATTTATTCATCCACATACATCGATCATTACGGGTTTAACCTAATGCAAATTATTGAAGTTCCTTATTAGATTGGTGGTAGAGCCTTGGTTAAGAATGACAATTTTCTTCTGCGTTTCAATATAGTCACTGATGAATTATCATCACCATTATCTGATCAATCATATGACATGTATATATTATAATCGTAAATTAATAAGTATTTCTTACTAATACGTTGACACTAATTAAGTCAGCGTACGAACTTTTTAAAGACAATAATAATTACGTGTAATTACATCCAAATTAAAATATGAAAAAGAGATTCCATTTCGCATATTAAATACGAAATCCCCCGTCATTTAAGCACCCAGTATCATATATTTTGGCAAGCGCAGTAATATTATACGTAATCCCTTTTGTTATTATTACAACCAGCGAGATTGTTTATCGCAGCATAAAGTCCAGGTATTTTGTGCACGACTACTCGCTATGAAAAGGGGTTTTAGTCCTTGTATTAATTATTTTAAATACCATCAACTCTAGTTACTATTTTATTAAATAAATACTGTTAACAAGTATTTGTATTGAATATAATTTACATTCAAACCATGGCCATGGACATGCTATTTGCGATTCAGGAGTAAATCATTTGTAAATAAATTGGCTACGAGTGAGCGAATGGACAGACATAGTTTGATTGATTGAAATAAATTGAATAAACTTTTTGTCATAATTTGCCAAACGCAAGATTTTGAGGAAACTAATGAAAGTGTTCGTTGGAACACACAATTTTCATTACCTATACATGTTGAAATAAGGTACATATTAGGTTTAACAAAAGAAATGATATTAAATGACCAACTCGATCAAAAAAATCGATTTAATAAGTATCGGAGTGAACAAGACAATGTCTTTATTAGTAACAATCTAAAGTTCCTTTAACTTCATTTCGTTTATACACAGTTAATCAAAATGTTTCGGGTAAGCATCAAAATTTTATCTCGTAGAGTAAACAAAGCAATTGAAACTTTCGCAACTAGTACGGAAGACATAAAATGTCGGATTCATAATAAGTTGCTCATCTCAGAGGAAGCAAATTTGTGTCACAGTTTGTATAGGTTGTGTTTGTAAGGACAACGCCCTTAAATTCTAAATAAATGACTTATGACTATTAAATACTTGGGCTATTACTATTGAAATTTGTACCGTAAAAAGATAGTTAACGTGATTAATATGTAAACGTAGAGGTACATTCGTTACTATTTTTTTGATATAATTTGAAATGCTTACAGAACAAAAAAAACATAGTTTTATAAAGGATTTCATTAAAACAAAGGCATTAAAACTTATGAACACAGCTTACAAGCTCTTAGTTTATAATTCATTAAACAGAAATAAAAGTAAGAAATCGGATCATTTCCACCAAAAGTAATCAAACACCGTAATCAAGTCGAGAGAACAAATTGTTTGAACTTCTTAGCATTGTCAGGAAATGCAATACTGTAATTGACTGAGCGATTTACCCGACAAATTAAGATGAATCTTAATAATGAGGAAATGAGCCCCTGAGGAAAAGAAATTTGAACCTCCCCTTAACAACTCTGCATCTTATTACTTTCTTTGATGTCAGTGTTTGTTTTATTTGTATTTACAAGGGAATAATATATGTTATTTTCTTGTATGTTTGTAGCAGCGTGTATGAGAGTCATTAAAGTAAAAGTGGTGTGTCAGGATCGGATCTAGAGATGGATGGATCTGCTTACCTCTTTACAGGGAATCAGGCATGATGTGTATAATACATAAATAATTTATGTATGTATGTTTGTAAGAGCCGACTAAGATATACATATTAATAGCGCTATTCAATAGTTATGTTAAGGATGGCACAAGATATTCTCTTATTATGATATATTTTTTTTTTATTCTTTATTGAGCCATTCACCACTAAGGTTATGTCGGCTGAAGTACAAACACTGATGCCACGGCGTTTGAACTTCTTGTTATTCCATCGCCATGGTTACACCAACGCCGCCAACCGCTACAACCGAAGAAAAACGAAATCTAAGCTCCAATTCCTTACTTTCTTCCTTGTTCTTCGGTTCGTTCCAGTTGAGGATCCAAATCTTATCCCAAAGCGAACATATTTAGCCAGTTTGGCATCACAATTGACTAAATATTCAGCCGAAAATAATTATTTGTATTTTCAACTTTCGCTGAGCTGCTGACTTTGTTGACGCACCATAGACGACTGTTTATGATATTATTTTAATATAAAATCACAGTCAGATAGACGCTATATTAAAAAAGGGTGACGTTAGGAGTACCTATAACCGCCGAGTGTGTATAAGAAGATGTATGAGTGTCAATGAAGCGAAAGTGGTCTGTCAGGATCGTTACAAATGGGATCTCTGCCTACTGTTTTAATTTGTTTATAAAGAAATTACTGTCCTGGTTTTATAATAAACACTTACCTCACAAACCACGAGAAGACGTCTATTAATAGAGTATGTAATATAAAATAATACTCGAATCCCAGAAACAGTTGACGAGCGCGTTCTTCCAAAAAGAGAACACAATTAAACTTACGAGTCAGACAAACAACAAAGTGCAAATTTAAGCGTGCAATCTCAATTTGAGTCTCGAGGGCCTCTCGAGGTAAAGTGTCCGACTTAGCATTTCAGCTAGAGCGCCTCACTCGGTGATGGGCCAAACTAAATAACGGCCGCCATGAATTTTGTATACAACTCAAAAATAGAACTGAGATGAAATTGTTGTATTGTTTCGAAGAAATGGTCTTGGTTTGGAAAAGGATTCGGGAAAGGGTAAAGGTTGGAGCGTGTACTTGTAAATAGGATGTACTAAAATTTCTATACTTAATACTTTTATTATTCAAAACGTCTTAAATAAGACCTTATATTATGATTGTTCGTTTTAATTGCGGTACTTAAAATGTTTGTATGCCAGAAGAGGCAGCCCATGCTGAAAGTAATTTTAAGAATGTACATCCTATCTACGCATGAGACACAAAAACTGTTATTGCATATGAAATGAATAAAATATCTTTTTTCATTGATTAAATTCTATATAACAGTAGAAAATTATCGCTTGGAACCTTACCTATGAACAACAGTTAGAATCTTTAGATCACGATCATTCACGTTGCGTGCTAACTTTTGTTCCAAAGTTCAATGTGACGAAATAAAGTACTATTAACTTTATGAGAATAACGTAGTCAATGCATAGTTTTTTATATGTACTTATAATATTTAAGATCACCAAAGCGTAGTAAACTCTACAAAGTCTGTAAGGTTATGTTTCAATCCTACATGCTTTGAAGCTCTATTCGTCCAAAAAGGAATAAAAGTACGACATAACTAGTACATCAGTTTTAAAAAGCTCATAATGAAAACAATGAAATCCAATTACTAGTGCAAGCAGTCCATCAGATCATGCAGCGATATGTGAAATGGACGTGACAGACGGATTAATGTTACTAACTGCGTTTCCGACGGAACTCAATCCGCAGGTTGAATTATTGCTTTCAATTTTCACTTCATGCCACCGCCCTGTCAGCTGTTCTGTTAGTGTTATTTTGTGTGGCCCTTTGTGAATGTGCTAGGACTTTAGTTAAGTACCTTGGATCATGGTAGTGTGAGATTTCAATAGAATGTTACCAGTTTTTTCTTTACGGTTGCTACGTTTTGAACTGAAAGTAATAGTTGAAAATGAAACGCAATGGTTGGACTATCATACAAGGATAAAATCACTTGTTATATATTCAAATAAGACTAAGAAGTGACTGACACCATAATCATTCTTCAATTTCTTCCTCTTTTACACGTTTATATCCAACTTTAAAATAAAATTATATTTCTATTTATAAAATCTTTTGTTGTACTTCCATAGAGATTTCCGATGAAAAATTCGCTATCTGAATATTTCAATAAGCACTTTTGCCATTGAAATATTTGTTGTGAAAGGTCTTAAATTTTAATGAGGGGCTTTGAGAAGTTATGGAACGCAGTTCGAGTGGAGTTAATCTGGAAATAATGACGGCTTCCCCTTTTCGAGAATTGAGAACAAGTGTTGAAAATTCATAACGAGTACTATTGACGGTAATGGTGTAGTAGTCACGGATCGATTCTTGTAAACTAGTTAAAAATAATTTGTATCATACTAAGAATAGAATTACTACGTTTGCAATAGCGGAGATGGATATCTAAACCTCTGACTACCCCCCGCAAGAGTTAATGGCCGTGAACGCGTTTGTCTTTTTGTATCTTGATATTTTTGGTTAAATTTTAACGTTATCTTTATAATAATGTTTGATCGTCTTATCAACGACATGCTAAGACAGGTGGACGTTAGACGTATATAACTTTAACCACTTACATAATATTCAAGATGTAATTGTAAGGATGACATTTAAGCGCAAGAGGATTAAACAAATCAGGAAACAATAGCAAAGATAAATTAAAAAATAAAACATATGTATATACGTAGGTTACAATTCATAACATAAATATTACAGAGATATATTATATTCATATTACAGAGACATACAATGAAGACATAAGAAGTATAACTTTTGAAGGTTCAAATCAGCATAGCATTATTTTCTCGTAAGGTTTACCTTTTCATATAGAGATATGTATGTGAACTCCTAGATTGGAATTTAAGTAGGGTATGAGTTATGAGGGAAGGGCTAAATGGCAGAACATTCTATTCGTAGATATTCTTTTACGTACATAATCTTATAGCAAGTTTCGGCATTAATATGAATTGCATCCTAAATATCCTAAGGAAAGCTCCTTAGGATATTTAGGATGCAAATCATGTATTCTAATGACATCAATTCGTGTTAAATAGGTTTTTTGTAAAATGAAACTTTAAATAGGAAATAATACAAACACTAGATTAGTATTCAGATTATAAAAATAAGTTACAAAAATACAAAAAAATACGCAAGCAATCACTAACATATGGTCCAAACTAAAATACTCATACCTAACCCATATACTCGTACATATATTAATAATATTCAGTACCAAGGAGCTAACAATAATGACAGGATATTTTTCAAGTGCTTCCAGCAAGGGGTTTTCGGTACAAAGAAATTTAAAAACACTAAGCCTCCCCCGGTCACTAAGGATAAATATTTCATACTTCACGACGCTCAATACCTTTCCTAACAATGCTCTATATTTGTACCCGTTATAAAATATTTTCCGAGAATTTTTTGGAACGGTTGAGCGATCATTCTTGATTACGATGTTATATTTTAATATTTCTTTTTTGTCAAACATAGCTGTTAAAAGAGTATATATGAAACTTTGAGATTTAAATTGACTTGATGGATTTTAACTGTAGACGACATGTAAATATCTAGCGACTTTCATAAATACTCGTATAACAACTTATTATTAGGTATATTATTTAAATATTTGCGTTCTGGAATGTAATTTCTAGTAATTTTTATACGTACACTCAAAGAAATAAAAAATATTTTAGTCTGTTCCCATTATATCATATAATATAATATTATTTATTTGGGACACTATTCGTACAATAATTGAATTATTATCCTTGGTGCCCTTGGTAAGTTCATTTAAGACTTGTGTTACAGGTACTAGTCAATGTTAGATTTCATATATAAATTGTCATTGAAGAGTGAAATTACTAAGCAAGAAATATACGTAAATATAATTTATGAATTAATTTCATTAATATAAATAAGTATCGTATTTGTAGACATCCAAAGTTCCATTGTTACTTTATTAGGCAATTCGTGTTAGCACCAAATAACAATAACATCCTAATGTTCGCACTTTTGCTGAGACACCTCATGAGGCATTGTTACATTATGATTTATTATGATTGATGGGCTTGGCCCTATAAAGGATCTTGACCGCAATATTGTTTGCACGGCCTATGTTACTTTAAGGGCAGATTGTCTTAGCTAAATATTATTTAATATTTAAAAATAATTGTATCTTTTCCGATTTTTCGGATGTAAAATGGATGTTAACTAGCTTCAGTTTGGACTAGCTCAGGTATGTCGTTGGAGGCGACTAAGGGACTAGGTGTAAATGGAATCTATTGGGCTATGGATTAGCAACCTGTCACTAATGTTCAATTATGACATCGCATTCCAATAATAATATTACTTCCGCCTTAACCAGAAAGAAAATAAATACCATATACTTACTTATATACTATTATATATACAGTACTTCTGTGTTGAATGTAAAACACCGTCTTCAGAAATTTAGCGTTACGAGTTTTTAATTACAAATTACTTATAGTCAATTGAAATAAATATGTGGGTTAACGTACAAAGTTTGCCTCGTACATACCATACACACATATACTAATCGCACCCATATACCTACGTTAAAAAATGTTATATTGTAAAAGAGTACTTTATAGAAAATTTCCTATCAGTGAGGATAATATAATGCTATCAAATAAGATTGTATTGCCCTAGTATCTGGGTTCATATCGAATAATTTACTCAAAGTGTTGGCTTACATTCGAAGTCCAGCGCAGGCAGGGTTCCAAAGAAAAATAACAATCTAGTCTGAATAAATGAAAAGGCAAAGCAATGCATTATTCATATCTTTTTAGTCCGAAAAGGCAATGAATATAAAACTGAATAAGCCGCTTGCCCACTCCACATAATACGCAGTGAAACGGTATGCTCATTTCTGACGGATTAACATTATATGCATTTAAACGGCTATTTTTACTGTGACACAATTATTTTAAAAATAAAATGTGGAACAATATTGCCTGGGATATAAAAAGAATGCTAACTAGCACCGTAATTTCCGGTATGTTGTAGAAGGCGACTAAGAGACTGAGGATAATAATATATAGAATTAATGGAAGGCGATGGGATAGCAAATGTTTATGCTAAAAAGTACGTTTCTTAGGAGATATCATAATTACATCGAGATTAATTCCATCCTGTAGGGGATTAAAGGATGTAAACGTATGTATGAACAATATAGCTTACTACGAAAAGTATCAAGTAAGGTTTGTATCATTTGAAAGTGAGACTCAGATCTTTAGTTTCTCAGTCCAATACATGTAACCACTACACTTAATAACTCTACTTTACAATGATGGTTAGTCAAACCTCTGAAAATTCTGAATGGAATCCCATAATATATATAATATAAATGAAACCATCCCTATTTTTAGAGATAGGCTGATCTATGACAATTATTCCCCGATCATTATATTGCGCTTTTAAACAAATACATTTTGAGTTTTTTTATTTTGTGTGCAACGCAATATATGGGGTTACGTTAAATGTTTGTGGGGACGAATTTAATCAAATGTTGTGATGACATCATTGGCAAGTAAGCGATGCAAATGCAAAATATTTCCTTGTCCAAATTTTTTATATTATTAGAAACCTAAAAATTTGAATACAAAAAGCAACTTTTATTTAATTTTTATCATAAGACTGTTCAACCTTTTCTTTAACATTCAGTTTAACATCAGATGAGTTCTAAAATAAAATATGCATATGCACGATTCATTTTATTCACGATTGTAACTGCCTTTCGGTGAAAGCAATGGTTTAGTGACCACGGAAATACAGATATTTCTTTCGGTGAGAATAGAACTTTGAAGACATCAAATCTCCTAGGTCACATTTAAGCTGACCTATCGGGATTGAAATAATTTAGGAAAATTCATGACATGTTCCTAGCCCGTCACCTAATATATTCCATTTACCCCTAATAAGCGGCCTCCTACAACACGGTGGGAAGAACGGCAGCTAATTAGCATTCTATTTACGTATCAAACCAGCACGGGAGGAGTATTCATCTGTCATTTTATGCCAGTGTACTTTTCATGCAGAAACTTGAGTTGATAGTGGCGAAAGTTTATCGCGTTTCAGTATTCATTGCGCTCAGGCTCAGAAAGGGATAACTTCTGTATCTTTGGACTTGTTTAGTTAGTTTCAACTGTCAGCTATTTGGACAGTTTACGTGTATACAAATTCAAGTACAGAAAGGCGGTGCTAATATAATTGAAACATGTTTATTTGCACTGTAAGTTGCCGATTTAAAATACTATTGGGACATACTTTTGCACTTTTAGATTAATTCTAAGAGTATCGATCGTTAATTTAAAATAGTTACTCAGTTGCATATAGGTTATCTAGTTTTTAAATCTTTGGTTGCTTGGTTTTCGACTTAATTTTTTTGTCCGTACCAGTAAGGACATAAAAAGTATGCTTACTGGCTGCCGTTCTTCCCGGCATGTTGTCAGAGGTGATTAAGGTGATTAATTAGGCTTAAATGAAATACCTTGATCTTTTGGGCTAGCAACCTATCACTAATGTTTCATTATGACATCACAACCCCATAGTCATGCTAAAATAACCTAGGAGACTTTATACCTACGAGGTTCTGCCTTCTCTGAAAGGAGTAAAAAGACGTGAACGTATATTTACCAAAAACACAATAAAAAAGAGTTCTGTCACCTTTCAATTCACATTGAAGGCAACTGATCATATTCCTTTAAATCCCAACCAAGCACGTCTCAAAATTGACACGCAGATAATGAAAAATTGAATTGAAAGCGCCTCGTCAGTCTACGTACTGAGGCGTAACGAACTTTTTAATTAGCGAGGTTTAAGATGCCGGCAATTGTTTTTAAGCACTCGCGAACTTCGCGGACTTGTGAAGTTTGGTAGCTGCTTTTATTTCGTGCTTGGTAAAAACAACAGCCACAGTTATTACTCGGGATACTTACCAGACAGTGCACTTAAGTGTTTTAATTAAAACGTAGTAAGACATGATATACTATGGTAGGTAAAAGCCATTGTTCTTGGTACTTTAAAAACAAAGCAACTAAGGGTTTAGGGGTTAATAGAATCTAGCGGGTGCTGGTCTAGTAGTCATCAATAAGAATCTGTATGAATTATGGATAAATGAATTCTATATGAATCAAGTCACCGTGACCCTCATAGTTGAATTCAAAGCGACTAAAAAGATATTACATCTCCAAGTATCAATGTACATAAAAATTATGCAAAAGTGTAAAAGTGAAATTACAATGCTATTCATGGTGTCATGTCATGGTCAAAATTATGCATTAGTGCAAAAGTGAAATTACAATGCTATTCATGGTGTATGTACATATGACAAATAATATTTATCAATATGATATCAGATATAAAAGTTTACATGATAAGTACTTACCTAAATTATTCTTAAATAATATACGAGAATAAAAACGATATAATCTGTACAAAAACATGAATCTCCAGTGATTCAAACAAACCGTATCACAGTAGCCGGGGGTGTTTCAACGAATACAAAATACATTCGCAATCTTAATATCGTGTTTCACAAGCAATTAACGAGTACATTTTCTGGGAGCGTTTATCTTAAAAGCACCTTGGGGGTTACTTAGAAATAAGGAGTAATTAGATATACAGCTCGGCTTTCATATCTACCTGTTCCTTGATAATCTGGGAATAAGTATCATGTTACCAGCTGCCTGTATCAGTGGCCATTTAGTAATAATAATAATATCTTAATTGAGACATCCACATCAACTACATACAATATTCAACATACAATAGAATTCAATTAGAACACGATAGAATTTTAACAATGAACTATTCTTTTTACTAAGGTTGTACATAGATGAAAGAACAGATTAGCATGCAAATAATGTAAATGGAAATTTATCAGTAATGAGTGTTGATTTCAGAACTTCATTAAATCATTCGGAAGAGTCAAAACGATAATTTATATAATAACTATTTGTATAACTAAATTTAAAATAATGAATGTTAACTAACCTTTGCATTATCACTGAAAAGACTACGAAAATCATTATTATGAACGAGTATATTATTATATCTCTGTCTATCCTACTACAGAGAACCACGCGTGATGTGTATGTATATAGTGTGTATATTACTAGTCATACTCGCATTAAATATTCTAAATCAACATTCAAACATACAATATAGTAGAACATTACCAGTAACTCTTCCAAAGTAGTGCAAAAGCCGTTTAAGCTCATTGAAACTTTCCCATTTGGCAATGGAGACTTCGTGACCGCCCTTTCTGATAATAGTGGAGCCAATAATGCCCAAATGCCTACAGGGTTACAGATTGTAACTTCTGAAGTAAGATTAGGTTTAAGCACGCTTAACAATCATAGATGTCACTATTATGAAATGTAAAAGGGGTTTTGAGTTAATTCTTTCTTTTTAATAATTAATAGTACTAAATTGTTTATTTTCGGCATTGGATTAGACGTTCTTACTTAATATAAAATACTTATGTTTCAAATTATTATCGTCATTGTGATAAGATTATACCTAGTATAAATAAAATACCTCTTGATTAATAATTAATTAACGGGACTTATCGCGTAAGTTTATATATAATAAAATTACCTTTATTAACTCGACGTTTCGGCTACGTTGCAGTAGCCATGGTCACGGGCAGACTGACGATTTATGTTTCTTCGTCTCCATCGCAGTGTTCTGTCAGATTCTTCTCCGACTACCATCACTGCAACGTTTTTATCAATAACACGCGATCTACACACTACACTTACAGTATCTTGTGGCATTACACGATCATGCTGAGCCGAATGGGGATCTATTACGGTATTCCACGTCGAAGACAGTTTGTAACCTCCTTTACGATTGATTGTACTGTGCTTTTTTATTTAAATCGCTTCGCGTACAATTCTACTGTAATATCGCCGTTCATTAGAGAGCACATTGGGTTTATGAAACTCAATCCAATGATTTGAACCCTCGTTTAGCAGATGTTCGACGTGGAATACCGTAATAGATCCCCATTTGGCTTAGCATGATCGTGTAATGCCACAAGATACTGTGAGTGTAGTGTGTAGATCGCGTGTTATTGATAAAAACGTTGCAGTGATGGTAGTCGGAGAAGAATCTGACAGAACACTGCGATGGAGACGAAGAAACATAAATCGTCAGTCTGCCCGTGACCATGGCTACTGCAACGTAGCCGAAACGTCGAGTTAATAAAGGTAATTTTATTATATATAAACTTACGCGATAAGTCCCGTTAATTAATTATTAATCATGAGTATAAATCGCGAATCTCTTAAAACTATAAAATACCTCTTATAAATTTCAGTCAACCAAAGACAAGCTAACAAGGAATTATCATAAAGACATTGATGGTCCTAAAAAAGTTAACTCTAAGGCAAACAAAGGACACACAAAGCAGTTTTCACCAGCGCCCGCCGCGGTTGCGGGCCCGCAGCCTTTGTAGATTAACTATATCTATGTAATAAATGAAAACACATTTCACGACTCATTTTACGCCCGCGGGCCGCGGCGTGTGCGATTGATTGCGGGTCCCGCTGCACCGGCGGTCATCTTGCAGCGGCTGGCTGTGGACGCGGTCGCAATCCCGCTGCCGCGGCGGGTAAACTCCATTCCGCTACCGCGGCGGGTGCGGGCGAAAGCCGCTTCGTGAGTCCGCAGCATGGGGTAATTAATAAGAGGAGTGACCCTTACGCAATGCTTGTATGGAAACTAGTGTAGCACTACGCGGGGTGAAACGAGGTACGCGTGATGGAGGGGCGATATTACAACCAATCAAAACAAGGCATCGGCCAATCAAATTACGTATCTTCTTCCTACTACACATTTTTAGACTCCGCACCAATTAAAACACGCCATTTGGCCTCTGCACCGCGTAACGGGAACCACTTCTTACGCCGGGTCCTCTTTATATTTGGTTCGGGGTCCGCAGCCTAATCTATATAATATTGTTCTCTAAAGGACATTCATTATATTTACCACCAGCGTCAAAATGTTAAAAGGTTTTATCTGATCTCGCTAAGCTTGATGACATAACCACTGAGAAGAGGGTTAAACATTACCCAGATTTCCCGGAATGAGATAAAATATGAATAAACATTAACGAAATAATTGTACAGTAACCATAAACATTGTAAAGCCTTAAAATCTTCAACCAAGGAGCAAGATAAAGGCAAAATAATTATTGAAAGAAATATGTGCTGAACATAAATCTATTAAATTAGTAAAACTGATTATTAAACTATGAACAATAGATATTATTATCGTACACACTTATATTCACGCCTCTATGTCCCCAACGGGATAGGCAGAGACTATCGATCGCATCCTCGAACGATCCTGGCAAATCTTTCAAACTGCACTCACATCCATTAATCTTCTCATACATGCTCTTCTGTTCTTCAAGCTACGTGTACCCGCCTTGAGAAGAAATCACATGATTAACGAATATCTATTCCATATTTCAAATTTTTCTAACCAACTGTCGTAAAACTTATGCACAAATGTAGCCCATATTAAAATCTATCTTCTTTTCAAATATTTTTACATCTTCTGCACGTGTGGGCATTCTTAATAGGCACTTGAACGGAACAAGTTCGCAACCATTGCCTTGAAAGTTATGAGCCTGGGTCCATCAAACGGCTAGTAATAGAGTGGTGGGGCCCTCTTTCGACTAAAAGCTGAATAATGGAGGCCAGACCGCAGCAAGTTATTGAATTTTCCATTCAATATACCCCGCGACATGTCGACATCGAACTACTAGGAAATAGTTATTAGATCCCGTTTAATAGGTATCGGAATTGACAGGTTGGTGTTGAATGGTAAGGAATAGGTATTTTAGGGTACAGTGGGTGCTAGACTAATAATTAAAGCTTAATATGTGTATAGTCTTCATATCATCATAAGTATGTTTTATTTCTTACAAATATACACTTAATTATATAATAACAGCCATAAACACTGCGTATCGATTCGACCAATAGATTTTAATCTGTGTTATTGTTTTGAGGGATAACTGTTTGAATAATGTTTTGGTACTTTTAGATAGATAATTGACAGCTACTGGTAAATGTGATAGATTAACCATATATTTTATCCATTATATTTTCAATGTTCAAATACCTCTACAATTACGATGGTAGTCAATGAAGCTTATACCTGGGGTGGCAGTACGATTTCAAGTTATTTACGCTTTCTAGATAGCTCCTTAATAAAGGAACAGGAAAACACTAACCCATTGGCTAGGTGGTTTGGCATGACTACAAAACCGCTAAAGAGGACTTGGTATTAAGGTGTCAATAAATTTCCTCACATATAAGGAACTAGGAACCGTTTTTAGTAGCCATATGATGACAAAATCTTGGATAAAGAAAAAATAATCTACATATTTTTTATGAAAAACATTGTTCAAAAGATATCATTTGAAATAAGATAAATATTATTGTATGCCTATATTTTTAACTTAAAAATACGCTGCTATATATTTAATATTAAGGTCCCGATATGGATCATCATTTGATCGTCTTTTGTGTTGTTGTAGAGATAGTTAATAACTTAATCTTTAAAATTATACCTAAAGTCCTCAACGAATTACTCAGAAATATTACATTCAAATTCCTACTTTGTACACTCATTTGAATTGGTGAGAAAATAATATTTTCGATCGAAAAAACTCGTTGCAAGAAGTTTGAATTGCTATAAAAAGTTCCCTGCGAACCATCTCGCTATTCAAAGGAATTTCTCAATAAACTTATAACTGGGACCGCGTCTCAGATTGCCGAGTTGTTCTTAATTTGTTTACTGCTAGTTCTTTTTATTTCATCGCCGAGCACATCAGAGTGATTGCTTTGGTAAATATTAATACGGAGTTTTCACTTGATAGAATTTTAATTTAATAGGGTAATGTCCATTTATACCAATGATTTAATTAAGTTGTTTTCTAAGGCTATTTGATGTGGATATTTATTTATACATTGTGACATCGCAACCCTAATATTTATGCTAAAAAGTGATCTAGGAGATATAATATCTCCGAGGTTCTGTCCACCCTAAAAGGGATTAAAGGACGTGAATGTACGTGTGTGTATATATTTATTTATACCATATCAGGTTATAGCACTTAAATTTTTTTTGCCACATCTGTCTTAAGGAATACCTGCCTTCCATATTACTATTGCAAGTTCAAGAAATATTCCAATACACAAAATACTTTTGAATTGAAAGACACTTGGTACAACACTCGTCCAATAGTCATAAAGTGAGACAACCTTTCTATAATATATGTAAAACATATATTACTCCTTTAGACACCAATGGTCCTTTGGGAACATCGTATTTCATATCTCGTCTCGGCTCTCAAAGAGACAACCAATCATCATGATTTTTTTACTCTAATATAGCATATTCGTACACCCACGTATTACGAGTACGTGTATTCACCAAAACATGTAGAAAATATATCATCATTTTTTTCGCTCGCTGGTTTGACTTATATGTGGCGGACCAATTATGTTTTCGGAGCTTAAATTTTTTTGATACGTGTTCTTCAATGTATTATATTTGGATACTTGCTTAGAAATATGATAATTGTCCCATATTTTGATATAAGAATGTATTTTCATAGCTAGTACATTGTGTGTTCTTTTAGCACGAGAATATTTTATATTAAACTCTTTTACAATAATTACGGTGATGCATTACCATTTTGATCGCCATTATTACGGCATTATACACGTATGAAGTCTTATTCGTATCAACCGTTCATTTCACCTCAAGCCGTGTTTCCCTTTCGAAAATATTTCAGTGAACTCGGTTGAAGAATCGTAATAATATTTTCAGCAATGCAACTGAAATGGACGAAAAATAATTATATCTTTATTAAAGTTTACAAAAGGTATGTAAAATAAGTCCTTTCACAAAAACTGCTTATTTTTCTGTGCCAAAAAAGTGTCGTTTCTTTATTTAACCTCATTTAAGAAAGACCTTTTCCTACCAACCGTGTACCTGCCATTTAGGCACCGGCGTATATCACGATTAATACTCTTTTTCTTATTTGCTTAATAGAATGGGCCTGGTCGGGTGTTGGCTTAGGAATTATTGTTCAGAATTTCCGGTAGATGGCGCCAAACGGAAATTAAAGTTGGATGGAATTTTCACTCGCTTTTATAAAGATGCTTTGACAGAACTTTGTTAAGAAAACAATTAAAGTCCACTGGTCTGTTTAAAGCTAATTAAAATGTCTTTCAAAACAGATGCTGATATCACAAGTATTCCTTTCGGCTTGACTGACTCACACTTTTGCTGTTTCGAAGACTTTGGGCAACCAAAACATTCAGTTACATGTCAGCTCAATTTTAAATGACTTTAGATGAATAAAACTTTTGTTAAGTAAAAAAATCACTGTGATTTTGTCTGAGGAATAAGAACTTAACCTATATTATCTATACAACTCGCTTATTTAAAATACATGGCTGTAATATTTTTTGTTTAAAAATAGTACAGGAAAACACAATGATTTCGCTATCTACCCCTCGGTTATTACAAAAATGCATACATTTAATTTATTGTTATAATTTTTATGAAGAAAATATTCTGAATATACCTGCCTATGTCTCGAAATTGGTAATAGTGCTATGGTTTATTATGTAATACATATGTGTGAAATTACATGCATATATATTCACTTCTTACAGGCTGAACAGAAGCTCGGAGACAAGATAATATCGTCTTGGTCACTTTTTAGGAGCAAAATTGGGGTTGTGACATGGAAGATTTGTGACTGCTTGCTAGCCCGTTGCCACTTTTATTTTCATTTACCCCCAGTTCCTTAGTCGGCAATAAGAACGGCAGCTAATTAGCATACGTTTAGCGTCCCAGTTACCACGGAATACGTCCCAGGCTAGCCCGGGATATGTAATTATTTTATTCCTAACAAAAAGAGTTTCAGTGAAAATTCACAGCCTATTTAAAACAAGGGTAGCACATTTCAAAACCAACAGGGCCTTAATTAAGTGCTACACAATGCTAAGTTTATGTAAATGTTGGCCATTTTAACCCTTTGCGTAGCCCTTTCGACGCAGTTTATGTTGTTTGTTGACTTTCGGATTTACTGAACGTAGTAATAATGATTTTTCACTCTATAAGTTCGTTGAAAACTAACCTATTATGGCCGAGTGTATATGAGGAGGTGTGTGAATGAAAATAAAGCGAAAGTAGTTTGTTAAGATCGACAAAAGTGGGGATCCGTAATAACTGTAAGGAAATGTGTATGAGATACTAAGTACTGTTGAATATTTTTGGGTGAAGGGTCAACAATACCTCGGTATAGGGACCCTTAAGATACTTGACAAGATTTTCAGAGAGTCCTTCCGTCTATAAATACTCGTACTTCTACCTTCATTATGTTCTTATAATAGGCGAATGAAATGGCCAATTGAGATATCGTCAATAAATACAACTTTCCTTATCATTATAAGATATATATATATATATATATATATATATATACTCATTAGAGTGAAATCTTGCGGCTTATATTCAGTTTATTTTCTCATAATTTATATCTTTTTCCATATGAATATTAACAAATAATTACATTTATTTATATCATTTTTGAATATATCTAATCAAAATACATTTACTGACTGAAGTCACGTTCTATTAACACCCCAGACTAGCATGGAAATGTTTATTTGTGTCATATAAAGACGATCCTATAAATATATTTTCATTTTTCATTTTTTGATTTCATTTTATCTCGCAGCCACTATGGGCTCCAATACGTAATTGCTGAAATGATAATACGAGTATAAATTAAATATGAATTAATTGAACGTTAACGCCAATTTATCAATTGTTAAATTAAACGAGCCTTCAGTTCATCACGCTGAAATCACCCTTATGAAAATTATAGACGAGAATGAAAATATCTCATTGTAAACAATCCATATTGGCTCAGTAAACTTATTATAGTTTTAAGAGATTCGCGATTTATACTCATGATTAATAACTAGCGGGACTTATCGCATATGTTTTTATATAATAAAGTTAGTCGGGTTAATAAAGATAACTTTATTATATAAAAACATACGCGATAAGTCCCGCTAGTTATTAATCATCAGTAAACTTATATTGTACGTAAATGATACGTAAAGTTAGCTTAATACACAAGTTCAGCGCAGCAATTTAGTGATCGATTTCGCGATAAAGTATAATTACAAAGGACAAAACTTTTACAGGGCTTGCCTCAAACGACTGTTAAACATGATTGGTGGCGTCACTTTTGTGAAATGGCCCTTCTTAGATAAATTATGAAGCACTTGCCCAAGTTCTAGATAACATCAAAGATACGAGAAGTTAATGGAAAATTATAGCTCGAGTTGCCTCCAATTGCCAATTATAACGGGGACAATGGCGTAACTCAGCCGCAGTTTCAATTATGAAAGGAACACTTACATATGTATATATTCACACCAATGTTCCATATTATTTTTCTATATTGAAAAAAGGTGACGTTAGGAGTACCTATAACCGCCGAGAGTGTATGAGAGGATGTATGAATGTCAATGAAGCGAAAGTGGTCTGTCAGGATCGAGACAAATAGGGATCCGTGATTTCTGCCTACCCCTCTACAGGGAATCAGGCGTGATGTGTATGTATGTATGTATGTATGTTCCATATTATTTCTTTGCGTACATATTATAGTGTCATCGATGGTCAGTACACTACTAAAGGTATCGAAGGAATGTTATTCTCCCTCTTTCGCAATTGGCCTTTTGTAATTCGCCCTCTTGTTGATTCTAACATAATATCAGCGATGCGTTTGCCACCAAACGTAACATACCCAGCTGAGATAGAACCTTTATTCTGCGATAATAACATGCAGAAACTGTACCCCCTAGCTTGTAAGTTTGATTTGTAAACTTTTTGTATTGTGTATGTTTTTGTGGCTGTAAATAAAAGCTTTATTTATTATAATTAATTTTAACAATGAATTGGCAGAGACTATCGAACGACAATTTGAACGATCCTAAGAAATCTGTCATGCCTCACTCATACCTATTAACTGTCACTCTTCTGTTTTTCACGCTACAAACGCTTTAAGAAGAATGTCTCCAATTAAAAGTGAATGTTTAAGGGGTCAATCTGTTTCAACTCTAACATCTACCTTGGATTAAACTTATGCATACATATTGCATCATGGGAAACAGTATTCAATAGAATGGACAGAACGTGAATACATATAAGTCACGTGGTATCCCACAGACAGAGATTGAGTATGTCTATTCATCCCGATCTTAACACACTACTTTCTCTTTTGAAACATTTATTTTTAACATGAATTGTCAGTGGTTAAGGGTACCTCTAATGTAACGATGTTTGATTATGACCAACCTATTTGTGATACAAATAATGAATAAAACTTTGCGATTAAATTGTCAAGTAAGTTCGTTATTCCATTATTGTCTCGAAATAGGTTTAACTTATAACTGCCGGCTTTTTTGAGAAGAATATACATATGTGTCAATGAAGAGGACATATGTGTCAGGACATAGAAAAATGATGTTTAGTGTGTGATCTCCACCCACCAATAATAACAAATAACGATGACCTATTAGAAAACTTATGTCATCTTATGGCATCTTATGTCTCTTATATTCCCTCACATATTATTAAATTTTAGCTATGTAGATAATAGCAGGCATAAGTGACATTAACAACCTTATATAATGATGAATAACTTATAATAATACCTCAAATTAATATCCTTACATATTGATGATATTTAAAAAAAAAATACCTTCCTCTTGAAGCTCCCTTTTGCTTCAAGCTGAAACGAAAATTCCCCAAAATATTTATATAAGGGTCACTTAAAATTCAATATCACAGTATCAGTTGGCCATGGACAATTATTTACCCTGGGGATACTTGAGCACGCTCTCGCTTTCAATAAAGGGAACCCCTCTTAATGTGGACCTTGCCTTAGGGAATTTAGGACCGGAGGGTTCAGTAACATTTAATCTGGCCTGACAGAAAAACTTAAGTAATTATTTTTGCCGTTGTTGTTTTTGAAAAGCGCTTTTGGATTGATTTGGTACTTTTTACTTATTCAGTAACTTATGTTGGTATTGGTACTTGCTTAATTCTACGGTGGTATGATAGCAAAGGCTGTAGATCACTAATACACTACACTCTCATGATGATAGTACTTGTTTTGTTGACTTAAATGGTACTAACAAATATTCCTCTTGACATAAATATAAATCATGCCCTAAGGGCAAAAAATAAAGAAAATCAATAATTACATCCTTTATTTATTAGAATCACAGCTCAAACTGTAGTTATGAAAGTGATTTTAGATATGTTTACTTTTGTTTACTTTTAAAAGATGTCACAATCATCATCAATATTTCGTCCACCCTGAAACTGAAACTTAAGCACTTATATCTATATGAACTAATATCATAAATATCTTCGACAGTTAAGTCCTGTTTACACTGGCAGTGTTTCAGTCATAAATCGGGGGTGAACAGCCTTTCCGCCCCACTGGAGATAGCCGATGGGGTTTTTATTCACGATACGCGTCATTAATCTAATGTCCGAGATCGATCGTTATCCTTAACAAAACAAAAAACCTACAAATATTGCTAGAGAAGCTTCAAAGTGAAATTGTGTGATCATATAAAAAAGTGGACTGAATATTGAAGACTGCCTCGATTTTATAAATAAGACATTCATATAGTACTGTACTGAAGGGAGATAGAGTGTGAGTCATCATTTTAGCCGATCCTGGCAAACAACTTTCATTTCACTGAAATTCATACCTCGTCGTACACAGTTGGTGGTTATAAGTACTTTAAAATTCACTTTTTTTACAGTATACACCATGATTCTTTTATTGCTCTTATAAAAAATTAAAAAATCAATGTTAGGATGCTAGTTCCTTACCCACATATAATGAATCTATAGAATCCTATCAATATTATCTAAGAAACAAAATCTATAGATAGTAGAAGAATGACAACATTATTTTAATAACTGAATATAACATACGTAGACATTCCCAACTTCTTCCGAAAGTAAAGTAAAAAAGGATATTTTGTACACAAATACACAATCTCACAACGTGAGATAAATAACTCAGATATCTGATTTAGTACGTCGCGACTTAAAAGGTTAAACCTCTAGTCCCCACTTTAGCAAGTTTTATTTATTACGTTTTGCAACGAATAAAGGCAATAATTTGTGATTGCTAACCTCGAGGGGAACTTTCAGGAAAACAAAGATCCCTTATTCGTTCTTTTATTTGATGATTTTCGTTATTGTATTGTTTCGTTGTTTTGTATTTATTTTCTAATAAGGTTTTCATATACGAAAGGTAACTTTCATATAATATAATCAATAATTATATTAAATATTTGCCCATAGAATTTTCAAAAACTCTTTTTTGTCTATTTATTGATGTTTACGATAGAATTAAAAATTACGATAATTAATATAATGACATCTTAAGACATATGAGTAATAAAGAAATTATTTACGTGTTACGTAAGTCCCAGACCAAGTAAAACTCAATTTAATTAAATGTTGTTACGCCATACACTTTGGCATTTGCAAAATTGTTTGGAAAATTATGAAACTTTGTTACCTACATACTTCATACCTGATCTTAATTTAGAAAAACATTAATTATTCACATGACGTGAAACGTTTAGACTCTCACTTCATACTTACTTTAATACTTCAACGACGAAAGAAAACATTTTTAAAACCGTTGAGTATGTAGGTACAATTAGACACATGAAAATAAATAAAAGAAAAGGTTTGGCCAGTACCAAGAGAAACGTGTATCCGTGATCTTTACTCACCCCTTAGTAGGACAAAGTATGATTTATTTGTATGGTAGACATCATGAGGAAAGTAGTAGTCAGGATAGTATTTTTAGGCCATATGGTAGAGAAAAAGTTTCTAAAACCGTAGACTCTGGATTCGATGCCCAGTCAGAGCAAGTGCTGAACTCCACTAGAAGTACCCGCCACATAAGGTGGCAGTAGCCAAACTTGGAACTAAATTTGACGTTTCCGCCATTGCGTGTTATTTTGTATGAAAGGTAAATTTAGTATTACCAGCGTTGTGTTTTTTGCCCACTCTTTGTAATTTTTATGTTTATTAAGGGTGATTATAATAAATTGATTTCTGGAGTTTCTTGTTAGTTCTTCTCCAAGGGTCTCCGCTGAACTTCTTCTTCTCAATCGTTACGCTCTTATCAGAGCGGTCGTGGTCTTCATGACGTGGCATCTTGAGCAGCCGAAATGGTTGGTGAACTAACCTCGGTAAAAATATGTAAAGACAATGCTCAGTGCCATGTTTGAAATAGTTTTTTTACATACATACATACACATCACGCCTGATTCCCTGTAGAGGGGTAGGCAGAGATCACGGATCCCCATTTGTCCCGATCCTGACAGACCACTTTCGCTTCATTGACATTCATACATTCTCTAATACACTCTCGGCGGTTATAGGTACTCCTAACGTCACCTTTTTTCAATATAGCGTCTATCTGACTGTTACATATATGTCTTATTAGGCCGGCCCCTACGTAACCGCCCTTCCACTTCACTCATATATATTCCTTTTGTCAATATATAGTTTTTTTAATTTGTACTTAGATCATAAAATAACTTTCAAAGAGAGCTTATGATAGGGCCTATTTTGAATAAAAATATTTTGACTTTTGACTTTGGTATATTAATTTGTTTTATTTGAGTTTATAGCTCTGCAACCAAAGATCGTTACAAATGAAACCTCAATATAATGTATCGAGCCGTATGGCACACACTGGATTACGCGACTGTGGCGACGCCTCCAACTGCCACCTTATGTGGCGGGTACTCTAATATAATTCAGTTAGAGATCGCCCCACATAAATTGGCAGTAGCCAAACTTGGAACTAAATTTGACGTTTCCGCCATTGCGTGTTATTTTGTATGAACGGTAAATTTAGTATTACCAGCGTTGTGTTTGTAGCTCACTCTTTGTAATTTTTATGTTTGTTAAGGGTGATTATAATAAATTTATTTCCGGAGTTTCTTGTTAGTTCTTCTCCAAGCTAGGGTCTCCGCTCATCTAACCTCGGTAAAAAATATGTGAAGACAATGCTTAGTGGAATGTTTGAAATAATAGTTTTAAGAGATTCGCGATTTATACTCATGATATAAGATATAAGGGTGTGTATAAGATTGATTGCAGCTGTGGGAAATCCTACGTCGGACAGACTAAACGGTCTATTGCGGACAGAGTGAAGGAACACATAATATATGTAATATATAATAAGAAGGATAAGTCCCGTTAATTATTAATCATGTTTGAAATAGTTTAATAAACATATTTTGACTTTGATATATTAATTTGTTTTATTTGAGTTTATAGCTCTGCAACCAAAGACCGTTACAAATGAAACCTATAATGTATCGAGCCGTATGGCACAGTGAGTGCTAGTTTTGGCGTGTTTACTGGTAACACTGAATCACGCGACTGTGGCGACGCCTCCAACTGCCAATTTATGTGGGGCGATCTCTAGCTTCAGTGGAATTGCAATCTTATTTCAGTAGTAATTTAATGGCGAATTTTGACACTTTTAACTTCATTAACCACTTCACACCATTGACTGCTACCGAACTACCATTGCGATTTTACTGAACTATGGTTTTTCCTAAAATGTGTGTTAGGCTAGGTATCTCATGATACGTGCTCTTTTATTGGCTCATCACATCAAATTATTATTATCAATCTCTGACTATCATGAAATGCAATATCTGACACGTATGTACCTATATAATATCTATATACGTACATACGTGAACGTAATAAAATCTTTTATTGAACTGGAGTAGTCAAAGTTTGATTTAAACGATATAATATTTCCCATAGAACGCACTCATTACATTTACTGTGTTATCCCAAATTTTATAGATAATTCATACATATACCTCACGTCCGTTTCCTTGTAAATGAGTAAGCAGTGATTTCCCATATGTCCCTATTCCAAACCACTTTCGCTTCATTGACACGTATACATACTTTGCGGTTGTAGGGACTACAAACGTCACGTTTTTAAGTTTTCGTTTATCTGACTGTCATACATCTTATGGAACCGACAAATGTATATTATATTCGTATATAACACCATGAAACAAAAGCATATGGAAAAACAAATTAATAAATCATCGGCTAGTGATGCAGAGCGCTCTCAAAGTTGCTGAGCGTGCATTCCCTAAGATAAGAGTAATCAATCAACCCACGAGTCGTCAGTGTCAACTTAATCACTTAGAAAACTCACACAGCCGATAACTTGCGAAAGTTGCTCTACTGTGCTGCCCAGAAAACAATAGATGAGTTATTAGAGCGGATATAGTGGATTAGGGGTTTCTTTAGATATTTGGCAGTTCATATATTTCGTATAGCTTTGTCTTAACAAACATACATATGAACTCAAATTTCTTAATTCTTTTATGATTGGACAGAAGATTGGAGACACGATAAAATCTCCTAGGACACTTTTTAGTATGTTTATTAATTTGATGAATGCCATTTGAAACATTAGTGACAGGTTGCTAGTCCATCGTCGAATGTTATCTTTGTCTTTAATTTCAGGTTAAGGGTTTAGAGAGCTTCTTTGAAAAGTTATACTATGTCCAGTTTAACTAGGTAAATTTGACCACAGTTTTGCATTTATATTCAGTTTTTTTATGTAGAATTTTGTATTTAATATAAATTATCTTTCTCTGATATATTTGATACATTGTTGTTTATAATTTCAACTCCCTCTAGCATACCAAACATACTACAGCCCTGATTCATATTATCATTACCTATCACATACTCCCGTATATAATGAATATAATTACCTATCAGATACTGCCGAACCTAAACTTATGACGTCATTGTACTAATACAGCGCTCTAGTTATTACTGAGTACTGATCACGGCCCACTGTATCAAAGATCCTGATTGGATTCCCCTGAGCTGTGTTTCCTACAAGCTTTGAATCCAGTACCATGGCATGGCCCTTTGAAACTCCTTTGATCAAATATTTTGATTGGAATTTCGTGTTACGGTGGAATAGGAGTTTGATTTCTGAATTGAGAGATTGAGTGCTATTTTTTAGTAAGAAAGTGAATGTGGATGTGGTTTTTGTTTTTATTTTGCAGGATTGGTATGAGTTTTTTACCGACTAGTGACCCGCTCCGGCTTTGCACGGGTATAAAATATATAGCCTACTCCTCTTTTTAATGGATGTTATTATACATATAAACTTTCCTCTTGCATCACTCTATTTATTAAAATAACCGCATCAAAATCCGTTGCGTAGTTTCAAAGATTTAAGCATACAAAGGGACATAGGGACAGAGAAAGCGACTTGTTTTATACTATGTAGTGATAGTAAATGTCTGTGTTTAAAAAGGTGACGTAAGGAGTACATATAACCGCCGAGTGTGTATAAGAAGATGTATGAGTGTCAATGAAGCGAAAGTGGTCTGTTAGGATCGGGACAAATGGGGTCCCGTGATCTCTGCCTACTCCTCTACAGGGTATCAGGCGTGATGTGTATGTATGTATATTTGTGTTTAAGAAACAGATTTATTTATCAACCACAAAGGTGTCATATGCTTGCAAACAAGTAACACCTTAAATTCAGTATGTAGTAGGTATGTTCTCTACTACTATATGTTGCTTGTATTGGTGGAAGTCATAAAATAATTGTGTACTTAGTAGCTATAGTTTTAAGATATTTGCGATTTATACTCATGATTAATAACTAACCGTCACCATGGCTGCTGCAACGTAGCCGAAACGTCGGGTTAATAAAGGTAATTTTATTATATAAAAACTTACGCGATAAGTCCCGTTAGTTATTAATCATACTTAGTAGCTATTGGAGCAAAGCGCACGTATTTTACATATAAATAAAAGAAAGAAAGGAAGTAACTTTAGCCACTACATTACCAAAAACACAAACATGGAAAAAAATATATGTAAAGAATACCATTGATGCAGTGAAAAAGTGCTGCCTCAGTATACGATGCTAGCATCACTAGTCCTCCGGCGAATGAAGCATAAAATCATTTCATTCAGTAATGCCCAATACGATTTTCAAGTTTGTCATACAAAACACGTTCCCCTGTAGAGTGGACAGAATCATGGGTGATATAACTTCTAAGTCACGTAACCCATTTAAGTTGCATTGAAGATGAAATATTTCATAAGGGTGGGTAGATCCATACATATGTACATTTAAGCCTCTACTTCCCAAATAGACAGAAACTATCAATGAACGTTGAGCGATTCTGACAAATCTTTCTTGTGTCCCTCACATTCCATTGACCTACTCATGCATGCTTTTCTATTCTCTAAACTCCATACATCCGTCTATAAAAGGATGTCTCCAATTTGATTGGCATGTTCTACGAGACCTTCTGTTCTTAATTCAATCGTTTCGTTGAAGCATGGTCATTAAATGCAAGATAAATATTTTAGATCTCAATTCCCACGGAAACAAAGCACTGTCAATGCAGCACAAAAATGTCTTTTTAGAGTTACATGTATTTATTAATTTTTTACATTTGTGTGTGTGTGTGTCTTTTGCTTTAATATTGTTAGACATTTATAGATCATGTTTTTCTGAAATAATTCAAATCATCATTTGTAAATAAATTTCACTAGCTCAATTAATAGTAAGTTTGAATAAGTAAAACTTAAATTAAACTGATATTATAATATTCTGCATTGAAACCCATTCTTTCCCAGACTTCTCAGGGATCCAAAATCACAAAAGAGGATCTATTTTGATTTCGTCCGAATCAGATTTAATGACCCCAGACCCCTGCAGGGTTTCCCGGGACACACTCGTATTAAAAGGGGTCCATTTTATTAAAATTTGGAGTTGGTCCCTTATACCCTAGGGCAGAGTTATGTCGTCGCAGGAACAGCTGCGATTCTCCATTTATCGCTTTTTAAGAGCAACGTGTTGTTACGGAAAATTCTGAAAATTAAGCCTTTGGAACTTTTTGCTCGATTTCTAAAATGTACACGGTATAGATGTGGTTTTAATTAAAATATTAATGCTAGGTAGAAGTAATTCTACAAGAGTATTGAGTACTGAAAGAAATCACAAACTTATTTTATAAATTATATTTTTTCTCTTTCCGTAAAGATTAAATAAACGACCACTATTGGTGGAGGCCAGCGCGGACTCACGAGTTCAAACGAACAAACAAACAAACTCTTCAACTTTATAATATTAGTATAGATTATAAACTAGAGATCCCGCCACATAAGGTGGCAGTTGGAGGCGTCGCCACAGTCGCGTAATTCAGTGTTACCAGTAAACACGCCAAAACTAGCACTCACTGTGCCATACGGCTCGATACATTATAGGTTTCATTTGTAACGGTCTTTGGTTGCAGAGCTATAAACTCAAATAAAACAAATTAATATATCAAAGTCAAAATATGTTTATTAAACTATTTCAAACATGATTAATAATTAACGGGACTTATCCTTCTTATTATATATTACATATATTATGTGTTCCTTCACTCTGTCCGCAATAGACCGTTTAGTGTGTTCGACGTAGGATTTCCCACAGCTGCAATCAATCTTATACACACCCTTATATCTTATATCATGAGTATAAATCGCGAATCTCTTAAAACTATTATTTCAAACATGGCACTGAGCATTGTCTTTACATATTTTTTACCGAGGTTAGATCAGCGGAGACCCTAGCTTGGAGAAGAACTAACAAGAAACTCCGGAAATCAATTTATTATAATCACCCTTAACAAACATAAAAATTACAAAGAGTGGGCAAAAAACACAACGCTGGTAATACTAAATTTACCTTTCATACAAAATAACACGCAATGGCGGTAACGTCAAATTTAGTTCCAAGTTTGGCTACTGCCACCTTATGTGGCGGGATCTCTATTGTTTTGACAACCAATCTTAACCAAAAACTTATTGTACTGTAAAAGTACAATGCATCTGAAGATCTATGAACACTTTTGATTCACGCGTTGCCTTTGATAATATCTATAATAGAGATCCCGCCACATAAGGTGGCAGTAGCCAAACTTGGAACTAAATTTGACGTTACCGCCATTGCGTGTTATTTTGTATGAAAGGTAAATTTAGTATTACCAGCGTTGTGTTTTTTGCCCACTCTTTGTAATTTTTATGTTTGTTAAGGGTGATTATAATAAATTGATTTCCGGAGTTTCTTGTTAGTTCTTCTCCAAGCTAGGGTCTCCGCTGATCTAACCTCGGTAAAAAATATGTAAAGACAATGCTCAGTGCCATGTTTGAAATAATAGTTTTAAGAGATTCGCGATTTATACTCATGATATAAGATATAAGGGTGTGTATAAGATTGATTGCAGCTGTGGGAAATCCTACGTCGAACACACTAAACGGTCTATTGCGGACAGAGTGAAGGAACACATAATATATGTAATATATAATAAGAAGGATAAGTCCCGTTAATTATTAATCATGTTTGAAATAGTTTAATAAACATATTTTGACTTTGATATATTAATTTGTTTTATTTGAGTTTATAGCTCTGCAACCAAAGACCGTTACAAATGAAACCTATAATGTATCGAGCCGTATGGCACAGTGAGTGCTAGTTTTGGCGTGTTTACTGGTAACACTGAATTACGCGACTGTGGCGACGCCTCCAACTGCCACCTTATGTGGCGGGATCTCTATTTATTATTTCTGCGTTTTTTTTTCGCCATTGACGCTATTATATTGTCATTGATTACTTACAAATAAAGTGTCTTTTTACATTTAAAATATTTATTAATAGTTAATTTCTGCCTTTTATGTAAGTAGCTACGTCATTTGTTCAATGAAAAATATTTCCTTTTAACTCATTCGACACCGCGCCATTTTTCAGCGTCTAACTAGCGGAGCCGCCATACAAACGGTCATGAACACGCTAGGAGAGTCCGTGGCTCTGCGAATTAGAAAAAATGAACACGCCACGCGTGTCCACTGGCTCTACGCGAAGTTTAATGTTTCTAAATACGTTAATAATACATTATGGTAGTTTATTTCCTTAGTTCTGTTTGTGCAACGAAAGGGATAAAATTGTGGCAACAATATAGTGATTTTAAACCAGGAATTATTGCGGAATATGGATATTTTGGTAAATAGGTAAATTAAATATGATGTGATTCTCAAACTTACTATATATATTACATTTATAATATTATTATATTATATTTTTAATATTATTATTATATTATATTATTACATTTATAATATTTTTGTTGTTTGTATAGTATATAAATTTTTTACTCATCTATCGACTAAAATCACTCAGAAACATATTATTGTGTAAGTACTAATATTATAATAAACAAGCTAACGTAGTGAGTTTGATGAAAAGTTAAACAAACTTTTAAAACCTATGGTCGCATACACAAAGTGAACACGCGTTCTTGACATTACACAAGGTATTCGTTTTTAGTATAAACGTAACTTCTTTCAAAGTCGAAACCACGTGAATATATGGTTATTTGTGTGGTAAATACCATGTACACAAATTCTTAATAAAATGTTTCATCTACTTTTCGAGATATAACCGAAAACTTATGGACACACGAGGCGTGTCCGCGGCTTGGCGAGTAGAATTTTCAAGAATACGCTAGGCCTGTCGTTGGTTCTGAATGACTTAAGATGAAATTTACCTATTACTTCATAGAATACCTTCTAATTCATGTTATTCAAAGGTTGCTCTCATCAAGGTCATCGCTTTTACGTCATTTAGATGTAAAAGCAACTTTTTTTTATTTTTTCAGGTACTATTTACAAGGGTAATTTACATAGTCCATCTATATCTAGATTATTTTCTACATATATAGAAACAAAGATGGAGAAAACAAGTGATGTTGAGATGGGGAACATGAAAAAGAAAAGTAAGTGGTCGAGTACGTATCAAATATTTTCTATTACAATTAATACAAAACATATTTGATAACTTTGAATAAAGGTTCGTGAATTACTTTTAATACAAGTCAGCAATTTCGCAACATTTAATGTGGTCAAACATTTCCATTCACATTAATAAAACACTTCACTACATGGCAGAGGGTCACATATTTATCTCAACAATTGCGGAGGTACTAATACTATAGCCACTTCAAATCGACCTGTTTACCACTTAGTCAGTATTACTCAATGTGACACCCCATGTCGCCATTTACAAGCACTAAATATTACCTGTTCCGAGGAATACCGGTCTTAAATATTATATTTCCTTACGTTGTTTTGTTGTCACCGTATCAAAAGGTACAAAAAAATTTATTATCGAATAAAATTACGGTTTGTTTAATCGGATTTCAATTGTATTTTCTAGATCTAACTGATCTCTCTATCAAGGACACTTTTTCTTTTAATCCTTGAACCACAATTTCCCTAACGTAGCTTTTTAAGACGCAATACATTGTTTTTAGTTAAAAAAATATTTACAAAAAACATAATCAGCAAACTTTGCAAACGACATGACGTCAATTTTCAACATTTATAATACACAAGCTAACATTCAGTCTGTGAGCACAAAATATATAACACTAGCTACCCGCTCCGGCTTTGCACGGGAATAAAATATATAGCCTACTCCACTATTTAATGGATGTTATTACACATATAAACCTTCCTCTTGAGTCACTCTATATATTAAAAAAAACCGCATCAAAATCCGTTGCCTAGTTTCAAAGATTTAAGCATACAAAGGGACATAGGGACAGAGAAAGCGACTATGTAGTGATATGTCAATTATTATTTCCAGGTACAAAATGGTGGAGTTGGCAGTTGGTTCCGTTCTTCATGGCTGGAATCTTATTGCTAAGCGATCTCATATGCCTGGGATTTGTGTTGCCACACATACAAAAACTGCAGCTGAATGCTTCGTCGACATTTCAATGATAATAATGTACCTCATGATATAGGTATTGATTGGTTTCTTAATGCTTTATGTAGGCAAGTTAATGAATGAATGATGAATGTACTTTTTATAAGTCTTTGTAGTATTGCTTACTTGACATGTTTTAGTGAAATAAAATAAAGAATTGTAACACAAGTGATTATTTTGGCCTAATTCTCAAAACTAAAAATATTACAATTCAATTCATGCTGATATAATGACCTAATAGGTATTATTGTGTCTCTAAGGTTTTTGTTCACTCCAAAAGAAATAAAAGGACGTGAATGTATATGTATGTAATCTTCAAAACTTTGGGGAGGCATATGATCAGTAGTGGTTTGCAATCTGCTGGACTCTCTCGTTCTTTACTTAGGTGTTACTTACTTCATGCTACGAATAAGACTTAACTATGCTAAGTAAACAATACTAAAGAAGTGTATCTTTACCGATACAGTACTAAATCTTAATTGGGTGGCCTTAATGAGGTTGCGTATCTCACTATCGAGATACTAATAAATTCTCCTTCCTTCTTTCAAGGGTGATAATACCCAAGATACGAATAAGTGACCTTATTTAGCGGTTAGGACTGTTTTGACCATAATTCTTTTTTCTTTTAATAACATATTACTACCAAATAAAATCACCAAACGGAAAACGGCAGGGACACTTTCAAGATATTAAAACTAAGAGTGTGTGAACGTAAATATGCTATACACGTTTTCACCAATAGACGATTTTGGCATCGAGACACAAATTTAAAAAAGATCGTAGTCTTTAGATACATACACGCGTTTATAACGTTTAAAACATAACATTAACACGTTTATACACATTTATCATTAACCTTAATCAAGTAGATGTTTTTTCTACCTCCCCATTCTGAATATCAAAAACCTATATAAATATTCTCTAACATTTTACGAAGGCAGCAATCACGCTACAATAAGCAGCGGCTCTGTAAAAGTTCCCGATAGAGCCATTGATAGACTCCTCCATAATCATTAGTTGACGCTGCACCGACGCTGTCTAGTTTTAATCTGGTTCCAAGTGTAATGGACTTACAGTAGGAATTATTATATACATTTATTATTTTTTTCCTTTTTTTATTACTAAACTCACCATATAACATGTGTCTTTCTTATATAAAATATGTAATAAGAGTATAGCACTTTTCGAGTAGCCTAAGACACAAGTTTCGTAGCGTAATGCGTTAAAAAAAGTTTATATGACGTGGGATATAATGAACTGAGGGTGACGTTAGAAGTACTGATAACCGCCGAACGTGTATCGATGTGAACAAACGAAAGTGGTTAGCCAGGCTCGGGAAAAATGAGGTTCCACCTCTTAAGGGAGATGGGTGTGATGTTCATGCGTTTTATATCATAGATGTCATAAGTTTCATCACTGTATACCTACATTTCACACTTAATAGAACGTAAAGGCATTGATCGTCCTGATCTCCAAATGAAATCTATATAAATATATGCATGTACCTACGCATAATATGTTTCTACAAATATAAAAGTATTTGGTTTCAATCGTTAATCTATTTTACTGCTTTATGGTGAATATATGGCTCTATAGTACTGTATCTTCTGAACAGTTTCCTTATATTGGCAATCACGTTGGCGGCTGGGGCAAGTGATATATTTTAAGTCATTATCTCTGGTGTTGATAAGAAACCTCTCAGCTAAATCACTGTTTCGATGGACTCTCTTGATAGTGACCCGAGAAACCTTTTGATCTTCGCATTCGTACTAGTAAGTATTGGAGATCTTTAGGAGATTCAATCACTTTGTAGTTAATTCAAAGAAATAAATCTATATACATAGTTGGCGGTTGCGTAGGCAATAGTTGCAATAAGACATATTACAGATAGACACTATATTGAAAAAGGGTGACGTTAGGAGTACCTATAACCGCAGAGTATCTATGAGAAGATGTGTGAGTGTCAATGAACCGAAATTGTTCTGTGAGGATCGGGACAAATGGTGATCCGTGATCTCTGCATAGTGAATCAGGCGTGATGTGTATGTATGTACATAGTTAATATGCAACAAATGCTTAAAACTTTATTTGAGTACCTAGGTAGGGTATATTTGGTCTATCGTCTTGTACCAAACAAGCTTTATACATTCATTTCAGAGATAACTACCATTAGCTTAGCAAGTATCATTGTGATCAAATAACTTTAACACCGTTAAACAAAACACCTTCAAATATAAAACAAAAAAAAACAAACGCATTCACGACCATTAACCCTTGCGGGGTAGTCAGAGGTTCAGGTGTCCATCTCCGCAATTGCGAAGGAAATTCGAATTCAAATATCTTGAAGAAAAAACCTTAAACAATTGAAGAATAAATCCACATTATGATAAGTCATTCTCGTTCATATTTCACACACCCATTGTTCCGAAAGTCGGCTAAAATATGCATACATCAATAATAATCGAACATAACCCGCACATGTTGAAACTGAGGGGCTTTGAAGAACACTCCTAAGGGTAACTTTCCCGATTTCTTTTTTGCAACGAAAGCAATAATATAAAGGAAGTGTCTCCAATTCTACATCAAAGAGGAAGTTATGGACATAAATAATCAGTTCACCCTTATTGATGATAAAGCTTGGTGTAGAAGATAAAGCAATTTATAAATCAGTAGGGTTTTTGAGATGTTGTGTTTGATTCTTGGAGATTATTCGAAAATCATCGTATAACATGTTTTATGTATAATGTAATTTTGCGCATTACGGAAAAAAAGGTATTTCGTGAGATTAATAATGTAGATATTTATAAGAATCATTCAAGGTAACGAACGTTTTTCTCTGAATATATCAGTGAGAAGTAGAAGCGTGTATAACACATTACACACATAGTCTTAAATTATTACGAGTATATCATCAAACAATAATCAAAATACATGACTTGCAAAATAAAGCTACACTCAGTAATTCTTATTTCAGCTTACAATATATAAATCCTACTCCACAAAAACCGGGTCTTATAATTTAATAAATCTCAATGAATATTTAGCTTTGCTTATAAAACACAACTTTCGCAATTACTCTCTTGGACTTTGAGGAATCCAATAATCATGAGTTACTGCTACATGCCCTAAATGGGAAGTTTAATTAAGGGAAGCCATGTCTGTACTTTCTAGTTTCGCGGTACTTAATACGATTGAATATTTACACGTGTCGGTTATTGAACTTAAATTTTGTGTAACAAAATTCCATCTAAATATAATAGATTCGTACAAATTGTATGGCTAATATACCGTTGCGTTTTATCCAATGGTTAATATGTCCATCTCCGTAATTGCAGTAGAATAGTAAGTAATTCTATGGCCTCCACCTCGAAGTCACGTGTTAACTAAATATTCATAATGAAAAGATTTAATAGTTTAACTTATCTTTCTTATTATTCTAAATACAAGCAATTTAATAAAAATTATGTACGTTTACATTCATTTACTTCAAAAATACGGATCTAACACATTCTCTCTAACCCCACAAGCCTCTCCATTCTATTTTCAAAACTTAATTGAATGCACACATGTGAAGTTGACACCACTATCTAACGTCACGGGACCCTAGTGACATCTAGGAGTGACATGACCCAATTACCTAATGGGGAATCATGGCGGCTCGGATCAAATACCTACATACGGTGCTCCATTAATAATTCAATTCTCAGTCATGTAGGGATTTGTTTGCCTATTAGGAGGTTGATATGGGTTTAATATATTGCGGATGTAAATGTCCTTTGCTGGAACATAATAGGAAGCTAACTAGGTGCCTTTCTTTCTCGTAGGAGGTGAAAATGGGAATAGGAGTCAATAGAATATATTGGGCGACGAGATAAGAATCTGTCACCGTAGTTTAACATACATGCTATCATAATCCCAATAATATTTCTATAAGTAATCGAGGAAATATTATGTCTTTGAAATTCTGTCCCCCTCGGATTTTTTTTATTTATTTAGGAAAATGGCAGCGAGGAAGTAAGGGATGTGAGTGTATCATGTATGTAGATAGTGTATATGTGAAGAAACTGAAAGAAAATTAACACATTTCCATCACGTTAAGGTTTCAACATTTTTTTAGTACACAATTTAACGGTAATATAATAATTGTAAGTTTCTATATCGAGTATAGTTCTTGTTTCCCAAATTAAATAATGGAAACGAACCTCGAATTGTATACAAAAATGTTTTACTGAAAAGTAACTACAAATGTTTTTCGCTCTTGCTTGCAATTAATCGTAAAATGCAAGGTGATTTCCGGGCTAAAATTGCAACATGAAAAATATTCAAAGTTTCCAAAATTATTTCTAAATAGAGTTATAAGAAGAGGTATATCTTTAAAAACTTTCCGTAGTCATATATCCATTTCCATCCATTGAGGAAAGTTATTGAAACGTGCCCGGAGTTTGGTCAACAATAGGATTATGTTCTATCAGAAGTAGATATCTATATTATCTTCCGGTAAAGAAAACCTTTCATATAGGACGGAAATATCCCGGTTTCGGTTTGATTGTGTCGAGCGATTGTCCCGTTACATGATTGTTAAGGACCCGGACTGCTTTATAATCGGATTATGAAGAAAGATACCTTACAACTTACATACGAAACCTACATGTATATTGAAGTATTGTTTTTTTATTCTCTATAAAATTTATTACTTCAAGGGTGGTGTCTTACTAAAATAATATACACTTTTCTAATTCGATATATTCATATTCTTCAGAGAAATCGAATTAACGATTTTAATAATTTGCTACAGACATTCAGTCTTAGTAAAGTTTTGGTTTACCACTAGGGTTGTGATAACTTTAATATAGTTAAAACAAGGGTGACAAATCTACCTTTTTCTAAATAGATCATATTTACATCTAAGATACCCTTATACACCAGAGATGCTACTTACATCACAAAGAAGCACGGGACAATAAAACGAGTCAACCTAAAAAAATAATTATAGAACAATAAACCTCTTTATATTTACGCCTAAACACAGAATTTGCATGCATATACAAATAAATACGAAATATTTTGTTTTAATTAAAACTCAACCTCTAAATATATTATGTAGTTTTGGAGAAAAGCTATCCCTTAAATCGAATCTATTATTGCGATGTCTTGAAGCAAAGATTCTTTTCAACCGAATCTATCTCTGACATTATTGAGAGTGCTATGAATAGTAATTTCTGCTATATCTTGATTCAAAGCAGCGAGGATTTAATGATAATTAAATGAATAAAGCTCTCTAGCGCAATGCAGCGATCCATTTCTATCAATTTGCATTCTTTGTTCTATTCAGCTAATTGATTTTACATAGCCACGTTTAAGCGGATATTATAAAAGAGTACTGTAGATAATATCAAATCCTTTATGTTACAAAGTAATGTATATAATAGTGGACACACACACACAAAGTATTTATAATATACATATATGCATATAGATAGATATAGTAGTATGAGTGTGTATGTGTGTGACTATATCTATCTACATGTCTATAATATATATGTTCCCCGAAGTATGATTATGAATTATAGTATATCAATTTTATGTAAGAGTAAGTATTCTATCTAAATTTGTATTTTATTAATAAATTATTTTGTGTATGTATGTTATTTATTATATGCAGCTTGTGACAGTTTCCGAATCGGGTTCTGCCGGAGGACCAGTGATGGAGCCTAGCTGCATCGTATACTGAGGCAGCACCTTTTAACTGCATCAATGGTTTTGTTTACATATATTTTTCCATGTTTGTGTTTTTGTTAATGTAGTAAATAAAGTTTCTTTCTTTCTTCTTTCAAAGATTTTTATTAACTAATTCGTCACAAAACTGGATTACTCACAAAAATACAAACACATACAAACTCATCTTTCTACTTCTGTAACAGAAAAGACAGAGACACTACTTCCTATACTTATGACTACTTACTAACTTTACTACTTTACTAAGTCGATTAGAATATGAGAAAATCTTGGGCAGACAGCTAGTTATACAATTTTATTCCAATTCATGATTTTCAACATAACATATATATTTATACTGTATGTGCAAAAAAAACGATAGCCAATTACTTTACACGATCACTAAACTAAACAGAGATAGGAATGAAAAATGGGAATCGGTTCCCAATTTTTCAATCGCCAGTTACATCGATTAATCATCTATAACACTCTTTCAATCATTCTGAAAATAGTGTGTTCTATGAGCGTTTTTGTTACAGGACATGACAGTACACCAGGCCGTTAAAATGCATAAATGCTTGGGTGAATTCTTTAATATATTTTAACCCAATATCAATGATTAGACACCACATTGAAAAAGGGTGACGTTTGAAGGACACATAACCGCCGAGTGTGTATGAGGAGTTGATGAATGTCTATAAAGCGAAAGTGTTTTGGTTGGATCGGGAATGATGGGTATCTGTGATCTCTGCCAACTCCTCTACAGAGAAACGGACGCACTGTGTATGTATGTATCAATGATGAACGCTTAGGAGACTTATACATTTTCAAATTGAACATATTATGTGGCACGCTATTAGAATTTTAGGTAACCAAGGGTATATAGACAATAGACTCCATAAAATGTTGTTCATTTGAATTATGTTATACACCTACATAAAAAGTACTTTTTGAAATAGATGAGATACCTGTCCTCAATGACGACCCTTTTTTACTCGTCCCTTTTCAAGTAACAATCAAATCTGCGACCGTTATCTTTATAAGGGTTCTTTGAAAAGTACATCTACATATATTTTACATAGTTATATGGATTTACATATCTTTGGATAAAAACTGGATTTTCTATCTTTCACATTTGCTTTGGATAAATGTTACATACAGTCTTACTTATACATTAACAGACTGGCACTTATAATTATTTTCATATCATACACATTTTTCTTCAATGGTAGACACTCCCTTTTTGACTTTAAAAAATATTTGAACAAATCTATTTAAATTTTAGCAATAAATTATCACAATAAACAATAAGAATTGGGTCACTATATCAATGCGAAAATTTGATTTATACCAAAGTTATGTTTCCTCAATTGACATGCGATACGAAAGACAGATAGTTACATTCAACTACACTACCAAAAAGCACGGACCTTTTCTTAATCAAGAGTCAGTTTAATTGACTATCCCCGCACTTAATTAAGCTGTGTTATGGGACAGGCATTGGGGGTTGAAATGTTCAATGTCGTCCACATTTAAATTTACATAGAGAACAGAATTAGCAAAGTTTCCTTTGGGTTCGGGAAATATATTTGACCTTTTGCCTCTTTGGGGACTTCTATTGAAACTTTGTTACGTTTTAAAGGAACGCGAATGTCAACCTATTTAGCTTTTGAGCAATTATGTAAGTTGTTTAGAGTATTATAGAACACCTCTGGTTCTTATCAGAGGGACTAGGTTCCAGCTATGTTATACAGGTATAACTGTCAGGATATATTTATTCACTCTTTGTATAAACTTTTAACCTGAAATATAATAAAATAGGATGATAGATAAACACAGATTTAAACTAGAATCTGGAATAGGATTTAAATGAAATAAATTATTTTCTATCTATTTGTTGTCTTTTCCTGAGATTTTATCTTGTTTGTGTCTGAGATATTCTCTGAAGTATCATGGGCTATTAAGTTCCCCTCTATTACTTGCATATTTAATATAAAGTGTGAAGCCAACAAAAATTATCGAGAGTATAGAAACGTAAATACCTCGTGACGCGTACGTATGAAATTAGTCCCATCCAAGCCCACTTAACCGTTTGCTCTATCGCCATGAAGTTGGGACATGACATGTGGAGAGCTGTGACCCAATTAGACGATCGAGGATCATTGCTAAACATTGGAAATGACATCTCTAATCTCTCGCTTAGATTATGCATACGCAATATGAGTGTTAAACCTTTTGGAGTTATCTAGCAGTGCTGGGCCGCTTAAATGCTATCCATTAGATACCCAGTTCATAATGTATCAGGTGGCTGGCTTTGACGCCGTTTACAAATTGATATTAAAGAATATTTCTAAAACTAATGCTATTAATAATTTAATAGTAATTTTAAAAATGAGGTATTTTCCGACTCTTACAATTTCCCTAATATGATAACATATTTATAGGAAATGAAACACAAAAATGTATTTTTATCACAAATACAACTTAATATGAAACAGATACAAACAATCTCACACCACAATATACATTCAAACCTGTACTCTTGTATCTATAAATAAACACCGCTAGTAGGGGTATCTAAGCAAACCATCCAATAACGCTTCAGAAAATCCAGTGAAAGAGCCCGGCGTATCTCCCGTAATCTTGTAAGAGAGTGGAAATTTCAAAACACAGATATGACGTACTTCAGACGTAGAGGTAATATTGCCGAGATATTCTTAAGGATACACTCGTTGCAACGGGAAGAAGGAACAATATATTACATTCAAAGGACAGGCGTGTTCAAAGAATGCATTTAAAGGCGAGTGGTTGCAAGTGTTGCGTGTGTTTTCTGAATTTTGCGTTTGGGTTGGTGTCTGAAGTAGATTTGGTATTTGAAGTGCAAGGAAATTGAGATAAGTTATTGTAAGTTATATAAACAGTTTTCACAAATTTCTGGAACAATGAGACAGTTTATGTAACAGGCTATATATTCAAACATGAAGAATATAGTTGGCGTATGCTGATCCTCTTTACGATGTTAAGTAATATGGTGATATTACTGTGTATGTTGGGTGCGATATATTGGGTTCATTATTTGGTTTTAACTGAGTCCGCAATCTTGGAGGTAGATGTGCTTACTTCTGCCAATCTTCAAGATAAAAACATCTTATGTACTTAATTCTGCCCACCCAGCAATATAAAGACACCTCTTGACTAACACTCAAAGACGTATCAATCTTAAAACGCCCCTTATTATTGAAGCTATAAGTAAGTGATGTCATTAACATACAACTCTAAAATACTACATAATTTACAATCCTAGAATACTCTATCTATATACCGTTGCTATGAAATAGTAAGAGAAGTTACCTCTGTAATATATAGCTCGAGAACTAGGGTGTTACATCACAAGATCTCAAATTGAACCACTGAATGAGGATTCCGTTTCAACAAACATACAATCGACATTACTGGCATTACGAAGTCGCTAGGCACGCCTCTCGTACACTCGGGGAGAAATGTGCTTTGGTTTCTAAGTGAATAGGGACTTAGGTTACTTTTGAAATGATTGTATGTAAATGATAATTTGAAGTATATTATTACTCATTATTAAAGAATAGAAAAGTATAAATTACTAACACATTTCACAAATTGACTAAACATACATTGTTCTATAGATTTTGGAGTAAATAGAAGTATTCAATACTAAAACAGGGTAAACAGATACATATCGGAGGTTATATATTGCTGAATTTCGTACTTCGATGTATAGTATCTGCGATTAAGAGCAATTATTAAAACTTTAAAGTTTTCAATTACACCAACTATGTTACATTGAATCCAAATATCGCATAATCTATAACACAAAAGCATTATTACCAAATTTCCAATAACATTATTTATAAAACACAATCCAATTATTCTTGTCCTGTATACCAAATTAAACTCTAACAAATACAAACCGAATATCCGAATCACTTTCGTCGCTCACAGTACTCGATGAGATGGTGGATCCCACTCAGTTGGAATTCCGGAAGATTAACGTTCTTCCGATGACATCTGAGAGCCTTTCCACTAGCCGACGTGCCGCACCTACCACGCGGCTTAATGGTCGTGAAATAAATTAAATTACCCCAATGGTTATAAGAGAAGTGTAAGTTCCGGGTTCTATTACCGGTTTAATTAAAAAAATTGTATTGCCCTGGCTGGTAAAGATATTGTTATTATCTCATTTTTAAAATGATTGCTAACACGTCGTTATATACATATGTCATTAATTTACCATTCCTGAATCATATTCTTGAACTTCAAATAAAAGCATTTATTTAGCATTATAGTTGCCGCTCAAACAAACATTCATCTAATAAAACGTTCGAAGTTATTAACTTCCAATTTAATAAAAAACTGAAATGGACGACAAACTGAAAAAAGGAACATGTTTTAAGTATCCATACGTATAACCACTTAGCGAAAAAAGCATGTTATACTCGTAAGTACCTACATATACGCCCTTTAGTGTATTTGAGGAGGTATGGTTGTCAATGAATCGAAAGTAGTCAGCCTTGATTGTGTTTCTGGACTCCCCTCTAGAGGAAGACGGGCAGGATATAAACAAGCAAAAAATACTTAAGTATGACAAGTAGGTATATAGTATTATACTTGAATGCATGAAACGCCCCTTTTCATCTAGGACTCGTTAATCAAACATCCGCTAAAGACTTCATTCATTTCCTAATGAAACATCTGATACTAAATGAAAAAATGCAACTTCTCTGCAAAATAAACTGATACGACATATTAATCAGCGATATGAAGTGAAAACGAAAGGCTCATAGTCGGTATTCAGGGAAAAACGCTATTAAAACTATTCTTAATCTCAACGACTTCAATATTTTAAGGTTCTAAGGTAATTAAACGAAGCTTACTTCCTATAGATGATGAATTAACCAATTGTTGTTTGATGGAAATGCTAAGAACCATTTTATTAGATAATATTAAGATACCGTGATTAGGTTTTGCTTAACCAAAAATAAACAATGGCAAGAGATATGTCAAACTCTTTACGATGGCTGTATTTATCATTAAAAGAAAGCTAGTAAGTGTATATTTTTGGGCAAGTACCTATTTATTTAAAAAAATATGAATGTATATAAATCCTCAAAAATAAAATGATGCCATTATTACAAATGTAGTAACAAAAATGCGACCGTTTATATTTAATGTAGTATTTCCAGAATACACCCGCAAACAAGTACTTCCTTGCTGATATGAAGTGTTCAAGAATACTTACTGCTCTCTGGAATTTTTCCATTTGCCCAAGCGGAACGTTGCTTGTAATCAAAATGCCAGGAATATTGCTGTTCACTATCCTTTCTAATTAAATGAACTGCGAAATGAACCTTACGTAGCGTCTATGTGATTATTAAATTGTTACTCGGGATTTTACTAGGTTTAAATTTTATACATTCATACGTAGGTTTCGAGGGAATAATCATAATGCTCAATTGATGGTGGACACTAAACCCCTAAAGATACAATACAATACGTACAATCACATACAAGAACTCATATCATCTCAAGGCATTAATGACTGAGTAGTAAAAAGACTTTCGCAAGGGCGGTTGTAAAATATGGGTCGGAAATATATAATCAATATTTTAATTAACCTAGTCCCATAGACTATTACGAAAGGTCAGTGAAATAGATAAATAAAGTAGGTTATATTTATCTAAAAGTAACATCACCACAGTCTTGTGTTCACAAATTATTTTATATAAAACAAGCAGTAACTATTACCTGTTGGGGTAGGTTTCAAGCAATATGAAATAATTTGCCACATTTTTATTTTTTCAGAAGTTTTCAATACATCAAACATAGATGGCACTGTAATTATAATTTGATTTTTATATTATATTCTTCGCTCCTATTAGTAGCAGGGTGATGTTATAAAGCCTATAGCCTTCCTCAATAATTGGTCTATCTAACACAAAAAGAATTTTTAAATTCGAACCAGTAGTTCCTGAGATTAGCGCGTTCAAACGAACAAACAAACAAACAATCAAACAAACTCTTCAGCTTTATAATATTAGTATAGATAAACCCCATCTACACATCGACGCCTTCGAACATGCATTAGCAATAATTTATACTCAACCTATTTGCTTACTTCATATACACAGTGTTAAATAAGCTCCTTCGACTAACATTTTTGACTTGTGCATGTACCTTTTTTTCTTATATGAATATTAATCTATGATTACAACATTGACAATCATTAACCCCTGAGGAGTAGTGATGCCCGAAGTATCTTTTTCTACGGCTAACTCAACTCAGTAGTAGTCGGATGTGGTGAAAAGTGGATTTCGAGCAACCATCACAATGCTCAATTGCTCGTGGGCACTCAACCATAGACTACGCCTTATGGCCATGATTACTTATGTATGTTGTTCACTGACTCTACTTATATGGGTAGGTACGCAAATGAAAACAGCATTTATGTTTGTTTTACAAAGCTCGTTTATTATCATATTAACATCGTATTTTTGCAAAATAGACAAATAGACATCAATTTACATCGCCTAGTTTAAATTCACTTTTAACAATAACATCCATTATTTATGTACAAACACTATTTGGACCAAGACTTATTAATAGTCCAGAAAACTTACAATAGCCTTAATATTTACAGAAATAAATAGCTTTTTATACAAAATATACAATAAAGCACCGCATTCGGTACTAATTATCAGTGGCTCAAGTCCACTAATCCTTTTTGCAAAATATCAGCTCAATATCACTTTAGCAACAGCAACAAATAGTAGCAAAAACGTCAAATTTCACCATTTTCAGCCAAAATTAGACACTATTGCTATTCCACTACCAACATCACAATTTTACTGACGTGATATTGAGCTACGATATCGCTAAAACGCATAAGTAGACTTGGGCCCCTACTAAAACATGAATTCGAAGTTGCCATATAGTCAATCTCCGCATTCTCACACAGAGATGGACATGCAAACCTCTGACTACCCTGCAAGGGATAATGGTCGTGAAAGTGTTCCTTTGATACAGCAAAACAAAATATTGACCAACGCAACCATTATTCATCTAATTATTGTCAAGGGACACAAATGTTTCAACAAACCGAAAGTCATCAATTCAGACATGTCAAAATGTTGGCACTTTTTCTGACCGCAACATTTTATTTGATACTTCATCATTATGAAAGATTGGCTTCGGGATGGGAAGGCAGCGCAGCGTGAAAAAATATATTGTCTGACCGAATATATGAAACCTTATATTTCGTATTTTATTGGGTTGTGTATGTAATATTTGTGCTAGGTTTAATCAGTATTTATTTCAAATTGTTACCTTTTTCAGTACCTTTTTCAAGTTCTGCAAGAATCCATAATAGAAAGTGGTTATCTTCAGAAATTTACAAAAGTTACATTACTTTTCACTGACACTAATCTCTATAAAGAATTAACCAGAAATAACTACATGATATAAACTAAACCAGTGGTTACTTAACTTGGGTGTGCAATGATTAAAAACACTACTTTCCACGGATAATTAAGATCTCAGATAACAATAGTTTCTAAAATAATAAATGCAATAGCGTAACCGGTGGAATAAATGAAACCTACACCAATTTTTGTTTAATGGATTTGAAATATAAATTCTTATTTATTCATTTACACATATTTGGTTCATAATACAAAAACAATATCAGAAACATTCTTAACAGTATTTGCACGTAACTTAAAACCTACTTAGTCAATTTTAGGATTGTAATAATAGGTAACAAATATAAGTTCAATTGTCAGTATTAGACCCTTCGCATAGATAAACTACATGTAGGCTTCATTCATTAGCCTGTTGGAGTCCACTGCTCATCATAGGCCTACGCAAGGGTACGCCAATAATAACTACTCTGAAGAGAGAGAAATTCAGAGAAGAGAAATTCTTCAGGCAATTAGGGCACTCGATGCAATAGATGGATATTGAACCTAATCTCTACCACTCCAAATCCAATCCTAAAGTTAACGATTTTTAAATATAACTACATAGTACCTAAATATAAATGCACCAGATTTATATGAGGTCATATAACTAAGTGAAAACAAAGAATAACTTACAATAATAATGACTAGTTCCACCTTACATCTAACTTGATCAAACATAAATATCTTAACAGGTATAAGCTATGCCTACTCTAAATGACACTTTACAAAACAAATGCAGAATAAGTATTCATAAAACAACAAGATGCTTAGAAATATTATAAAACAAACAATACTAGATATTATTAGATAAGTTGTAGAGAATATCATTACTAAAGATATATTCGAAATAATTGCCAAACATAATACTTTTGAATATGAAATTGATTAAAATTGTTATATTTTTATGTAAAAAGTTACACAGTGTCATTTTAACCAATTAGCTTTAGGAAAATTTTGGAAAAATAGTTTCATTTTCTCTCTAAATGTACACAAGCTATAACATTCTTATTAATACTGCTATTTCATATCAGTCTCGATTGTTGTTCTTTAAATGCTATTCTAAAGTACATGAGATATATATCTATTTTTACTATAGTTACTAAACTTAGCAATACAATTTCAGCAAGTTACCAAGTTGTTGTCGCTCAAACGCGGTCTATTTTTCTGCAGTGAAACACATTTGAGACACATTTTCCGACCGAAACATCCAAATACTAAGAATTTGGTCTCTGTAGGAAAGTTTAAATATTCATACGCTCTGTATACGTTTTCAAAGGAAAATGGCACAAGAATATACCATTTCGTCTGCTCTTTGGTCTCACATGCTTTAATTGAGTTTTTATTTTATATAAAATACCAACTGCCTTCAATATTTTATTCATACGTATTTTCCACTCTTTTTAAATAAAATTTAAGTCATTTTGAAACTCTCAATCAACAAGATAGAACCAATTGTTTTCACGATCACTCCAGAAATTTAAACCGCCAAAATGAAATACTGTAATCACATAGTATACTTCCTACAACTATATTCTGCCCTTAACCTATTAAATACAGCTTCGTACGTATATACACAGTTCTTTTCGATACACTAAACTCAAGCACTATTGGGATGCACTGCACTATACATAATCCCGGCGGCCTGTGCCACAGTCTATGCTAGTCCTCTCACTCACTACCGCCATCTCTGAGCCACTGCGTATCCTACATAGAGTGCAGAGACCCGAAAACTGGAAAAAAGGAGACATTTAATAAAACAGTACTGTGCTAGTATATAAGACGTTTAATAAAATAGTCCTGGGACGTAAAAAGAATGTTAACTCGCTGTCATTCTTTCCGACATATCGTAGGAGGCAACTAAAGGACTAGGGGTACATGGAATCTATTGGACGACGGTCTAGTAATCTATCGCCAGTGTGCCGTTATGATATTGCAACCCCCAATATTCATGCTAAAAATGATTTAGCAGATAGTATTACATCTGCGAGGATCTGTCCAGTCCGAAAGAGATTAAAGGACGTGAATGTATATGTAAGTATTTAATAAAATAAATTTAATTAATGGTGAAAAGTGGAGTTTCAGTTATTTATTTAATCAGATTTCTGAATTTCTTGTTATAAATTGAATAAAATTTTATAGTTAACACTCTTTGACCTTCCATACAATATTTCCCATACAATATTATATATGTGTCATTGAAGGATTCCTCTTACAGTCTAACAGTCAGATAGACGCTATATTGAAAAAAGGTGACGTTAGGTGTACCTATAACCGCCGAGAGAGTATGAGAAGATGTACGAATGTCAATGAAGCGAAAGTGGTCTGTCAGTATCGGGACAAATGGGTATCCGTGATCTCTGCCTACCCCTCTACAGGGAATCAGGCGTGATGTGTATGTATGTATGATTTCTCTTAATACAACAGAAAAGCCATACATTTGATCCAACACTCAAACCCGGTCACATAAACTCACCTTCAAATAAGACCTCACTGGCTGCTGCAGGACGTAAATGGCGAAAATGACGACCCCTTGCAAGGCGTTGATGACGTCAAACACCGACCACATGGAGAACGCTGAAGAGCCAGCTCCAGCCATCCAGGAGACCACCTCCATGACCCAGGATAGCCCCATCACGAGGGAGAGCATGCAGCAGGTTTGGAAGCTGTCATTGAAAGTAAAAGGAGTTTAGTAAAAAAGGTAGTTGGTGCGGTTGTATTTAACGCTGATGAAGCCCATAAAGGAATCAGGTGCCCTATTCGGCAAGTTAAGGAATCAGGAACACAATTCTACTTATGCTATGGCATCTAAATACGTTTGGTACAGCACATCAGTAGTTCAATATTACTTTAGAATAGTGTGAAGTTGTTGTGGATTAAGAAAAGCGACAATTTCATCATTAAAATTGGCGAATTTTGTCACTTTTGCTCTTCTACGAACATCTTCTCACTGTTACTGAAGGGATATTGAAATGATATTTTGTAAAATTCATTTTTGCACTGAGGCCACAGGTGTGATCAAAAATCTGATATACCTTACGTGAGTTTTAACCATTTCAATCTATAAAGAGACTAGAAAACAGAATTGAAATTGTTTACTAAAATAACGTGATTGGTATCAAAAATTCTTTTATTATAATATTTCACATGTCATCAATTACACCACAGATGTCACTAACTGTATAATTACTACTCACATTTTCCTGTATTTTCTTAACCTCTCATTGAAGTTGGATTTCGTATACTCGGTGGTAGTGGTTCTTGGCTGCTCAGAGGCTTGCTCGCCCAAGGCCTCTCGAAACCTCGCCCAATCATCTAGAGTATTGGTCTCTGAACGTGTCAGTTCAAAGGCTGTAGAAAGAATGTCTGATTAAAATAGAAGTTCATAATATGGTAGAGGAATACATCATTAAATATTTGTCGTGCGAAATTTGTATGTGTTCAAAACGATCTTTCTCAACGCTTCTATTTTTACTATATAGTGAAAAAAAATGATATTGGGAAATCCACTGAGGAACTAGTGACATTTTAATTTGTTATCCTTTAACAAAACAACGCAACTAAACACTGTCCACAACTCTTATCCCGTGCAGAATAGTCCCTAGAAAATTGTATTAGAAAACCGTTAATATCCCAAACATCTCTTACAACATGCATACAGGAAGAATATACCTGATTACGTTTAATCAAGAATGAATGTTCCGTTTATACATTGTATATATCAATTATGACGCTATCAATTTCACAGTCATTCACAAAGTACGCTCGTGTAATAACTAGTCTTATTAGTCATACTTATTCAAAAGAATTCGTAGAAGATATCATAAGAATAACCAGTGCATTAGTTTATCGTGTCATTCAATACGTGTGTGTTTCCTTAGACGTCATAGTAATGACGTGAATTCAACGAACGTGTCTGTTTTACCTCAAAAATGAAAGATGAGGATACTACAGAATAAACATAGTGTGCCAAAACTTAAGAACTACACGAGAATGCGAAAAAAGGCACCAGTTAATAATAAATATAATTTAAAAGAATCACGTCATGGATATGGCAGCAGCGTTTATATTTATTAGCTTTTTTTAAGCTAAATTAATGTGAAACATACATTTTTTATAATGTTATTTACATCAGCAAGTCTTTAAGGAGACAGTTCCAGTTACTACACCACCAGGTATTGCAATCCATAACGGATAATTTAGATACTACATGCTTGTTTGTATATTATATTTTTGAAGTCAATATTTTCATCAATCTTTACATGTGTATATTATGTTCCTTAATTTATGCGAGTTTATATTAAGTAGTAACCAGTTCTTTCTCTTCTAACAAGACTTACCTGAGACGTCCTTCAGCTTGTCGTAGTGCTTCGCAAACTCTCTCGAAGTAAGCAGGAATATGATTAGGTTAACCAGCAGAATCACGGCGACTGGCCCGTAGAAGTAAGGCAGAGCGGCTTCGTCAGCTATAAGGAAAACTTTAACTTTACTTTTTAGGACAGTGAGATTTCATTAAGACTAATAAATACGATACTAAAGAGTACAAAGATAAATAGGTTTGAATAAGGACAGCCAGCTGAGTTTGTAAAAATTAAGAGTAAATTACTAGCCCATCGCACGATAAAATAGTTAAACCAGTAAAATATTAACCCACATATATTTATTTACGTTTATTCCTTAGTCACCTCTTTCTACCTACGTGCCAAGAAGATAAACAACTTTCAATATTATTACGTTACAATGACTTCAAATATATACCGTGCCAAATCGATAACCTACGTATATCTGACTACCTGGTGATAAACCTTATATGAACTACCTACCGTTGATTCACTTTTGGCTACGTCTCACGTATTAATACTGGTTTCTAATGTTACTTACTTTTAAACCAACATCCCTTAACCCCAAAGTTGGGCTTGAAATAGGAGTTAGGAACTGCAGGTGACAGCTGCATAGTGGCAGTCACCCCGAGGAGCACGAAAGGCAGGCAAATAGCGTAAACGCAGTACCACGCGAACCTCCTTCGCATACTACGCCTGCTTAATTGGGAGTTTAGGTAGTGTCTGTGGAAAGAAAAATGGATAAATTAGTACGTAATACGAATGTATTGATTGCTGTATACTGTACAAATTAGTTAATTAAATAAAAAATACTTTACATACGTATTCATACGTAACTTTTATGAATGTCTTTATATTAAAAAAGGTTTCTAAGGATTAGGCTAAATGGTATTCCGTGGTTGTCTCTGGAAATCATGAATAACGTATATTTACACATATAAGTAGACTAGAACCTTGTGGCCCTAACGCTACTGAGTCATTTAGGATATGTTTGCAGCCTCATTGTCGAATTTACAAGTACCAAAATAATATGTGTCAAAATACTAGCTTTCAGGGTACTAGCCTGTTAGGGAATCCCATATATATAACAAAAATGATTACTAATTCACATTCCAATACATCGCACAGTTTTTCGACTCATACTTCTATACTAGGAATTCATTCAATTTAGTTAATATTAATAGCCTTGATTCACTAGAGGATATTTTAACCTTGTCGCCAGTTAACACTTTGTCAATCCTAATTTATGACTTAGTCATCTTGTATTCAATTGACTCAGTTCCCGATGATATCAGAGGTGGTTTTGGGTAATTAATAACAATCACATACGTTAATGATCAAGCCAAAGCCGGTATGGAATGTATCATGCGTCTAATAAACGAATTATTTATAAAAAAGCTTACCAAACATTATTGAAATTTCGTCAAGTTATGTCATTCTCAAACACTTACGAGTATGTTACAGAAAATCAATTGTATCTTTTTATTTAAAACATGTAACAAATAAAAAATACCAAGAAGAGTAAAAAAATAATAATCTTTTCAGTTTACGTTTATGAATTTTTATATCACTGAATCTTTGCTAAGCATATTAGATTCAAAGCGAAAGATTGCCTTCAACTCCTTTTAAAACATAACGTGTATGAGCAATAATGTTCAATTGAACTGTATACAAAAGAGGACACAAATCACATCCATTTTCATGTAAACTACACTAATGACTGATACTACAACTCTTACGAGTATAAATTAAGGTTAACTATAAAAAAGTACCAGTAATACTTACTTGACATGCAAATATATGTCGAAACACATCACGTTCAGCCAGAAGAAGCAGGACACAAATGAAAACTGGATTAGATATGCTGCAACAGAAAACAAAGTCAATCAGCCTATGTCAGTCCACTGCTGGACGTAGGGTTCCCCAAGGGTACGCCACAAAACACGATCACTCGTGGCCCTCAAACAACCACTACCAGCGACCTCTTTCAGGTCATCGGTCCACCTAGCAGGAGGTTTAAAAATTGAGGCTATTCTTAAAAAATAACACTACTGTAATTTTATAGGCATGGTATTATTATATACCTAAATTTTGCGAATACTTTAAGAGAGACAAGAGAACTATGATTTTAGTTTTATATTATAATGGTTATGTCATTTTCATTCAGTACATTGTAATTCTAATAGAGCATTCCATACGTGGAAGTTCAACTGTTGCTTAGTAAGTAATAAGTTAGGTCAAGGTTGCATCGACTCCTCACATGACCTACTTTGCTAAAAGAAGCAAATGGAACTCTGAATACTAATCTTCCCACTCCAAAAAATACGTGTCTCCCAAATGCATTCCCACTGCAATAGTACAAAGACAAACGCGATCATGACCATTAACCCTGGCGGGGTAGTCAGAGGTTTAGGTGTCCATCTCCACAATTGGTAAGGTAGTAATGCTAAGGGCACCTCGAACCCACGTGTTGACCAGATAGTCAGTACTCAATGTGACAGGTGGTAATCGATGTCGCAATTTACAAGCACTGACTATTACTTGGACGAGGAACAGGTAGGTTTCCTCACGATGTTTTCCCTCACCGTAGTATTACTGTAATAGTACATCCCTACCGAAAGGCTTTAGCAAGTTTAATATGGTTTTACTTTGCTACTTACACAAGAAAAAATGTATGTACTATGTTTTGTCAAATAACTGTAACATTATAACCTATTTTTAGCCTTAACTAAAACCCTACCTAACCTTTTTAACATTTGGTACGATTTATATCTTTAGCTTAACCATTAATTATACTAAACTAACTTAAACCAACTTACCAATAGCAGCACAAGCACCTGTCGCAAAAGAATGCCCAGCCAGTTGAGTGGCGGCCAAACAAGTAAACGCTATGGCCAAAGACACACAATGGCAAGCCAGGGATTTGCCATGGGTATCTCTCAAGTCCCTGATGAAGATGTAAACGGATGCTGTGGCTAGGAGAAATGGTACGGAGATCAGCAATCCTGGGGACAAAGTTATGTGTCTAGAGAGTCTAATAATAATAATAAGCATTTATTTACAACCACAAAAACATACACAATACAAATATTTTACAAATCAAACTTACAAACTAGGGGGTATAGCTTGTGCATGTTATTGTCGCAGCAAAAAGGTTCTGACTCAGCTGGGAAATGTCACTTAAAATGTCATTTGATTAGTTTATAAATATAATGTATATGTATGTATATTACGTCTTGAACTTCGTCGCTCTTTGTCAACATTTACGTAGTAACCAGGACACGAATAAAGTTAGTCTAGTCTTTGGTTCATCTAAAAGCTTGCACTCAAGCTTGCTTGTCGTTAATAGATACTATTATACACCTTCGGATTATAGGTAAATTAAGATTTCACTTCATTCAAACCTACAGCACGGTATGAAGTTTCAGAAGTTTCAGATTGTAAACATAACTTACCAACAGCATAAACAATGAGCGTCGGTGATGGAACCTGAGCTTCTTGTGGAGTGGAAAAGCAAATCAACGGCAGAGTGTAACCAGCAGGTTCCGACTCATTCCAAAAGGTCTCCATACAAAAATCCTTGTTACCCAGCAGACTATTGCCGTGGTGGGGAAGAAACAGGGAACCGTTGAGAAGAAGATAGAATTCGTCTTCTTTGTTCTTCATTGGGTCTATTTGGTATCTGCGAATAGAAATATAATTATAATTCTGTATAGTGTAGCCAGGGGTTGAGTAATTTGTGTATATAAGCAATATGATGGTATTTGGTCAACCAAAACTTTTCAATAGTGTCAGATAATTAGCTTAATACCAACTCATTATTTAGAGAAATACTCAGGTTTTCCCATAAGTGTATGTTGATTCCATTTTAATTAATATAATGATGGGAAATTTATGAAGTCCAGAACCTACTCAGTTAGGTAATATATCATTTCTTTAACCACAAAATTTCCATCGGATTCGAAGTTCCAATAAGGTTACTACTTTGATAACTTAAATTCATTGAATTTATGGTATTTTACTTTTATGTATGTACAAGATTAATAGTAATTTTAAATCACCTCACCTTACATTATAAGCAACAAAACCTCACCTTTCATACGCACAAGGGTTCCCCACAATAGTCTCGAAGACATTGCTGTCATAACTCCACATGTGAGTGTCGTTGGCTTCGAAGAACACGGGCGTAAAGGTAAGAAGACTTGGCATACACACTCTCTTCCCGTCAATGAGTGTTGCACTGAGATTCTGTCCACTCGCGCAGCATTTAGGGACTACTGGTAGAGTTTTCTTCACTTTCTCATCCTGCTGGCAAAATGAAAGAATAATAATAATATTTGGACATTATTACACCAATTGAACTAGCCCCTTGGTAAATTCATTTAAGATGTTAAGGGTACTAGTCAACGTAAATTTAAGAAATATATACATATTATACATAGATAAATACATATATATAGCATATATAATCAAAGACCAGACTGGAAAGCAGTAGCAAAGCGTAGTTCTTAACTGTGCCTCCACCGGGAATCGAACCTCACTTTTAGCGTTCCGGCGGCTAACCGATCGCGCCACGGAGGTCGTCGAAGAAAGAAATATATAGGAACGGTCTAATAGTTCGACGTAACTCAGTTGTTTGGCGCTTGACTCTATATCAGTAATGAATTTCTATGTACATTTTCGTAATAAAAACATATTTACGAAATGCGTCGAATGACAGAAAACATCGTGAAGAAATCTTCCTGTTCACAGGTAATAGTTAGTACTTGTAAATGACGACATGGCTTGCAACCTGTCACATTGAGAACTAACTATCTGGTCCACACGTGGGTTCGAGATAGCCATAGAATGACTACCTCTACGATTGCGGAAATGGATACCTGAACCTCTGACTACCCCCCATGGGTTAAGTGGTGTCAGCGTTTTTGTTTTTAGTCCAGTATATTCGTACTTAGGTATTGCTAGTTATTCATATACATACATTAAATATATCGTGGTAGTCTGCGACTTAATTAAAATGCTACCTATCAACCTATCTTTTTTGTGATAGGATTAAGAAACTGTCACTAATTTTGCATACCAACTGGTACATTACAGCAACTTACACAAATTGATTTATTAAATTGTGATAGTTCTACTCGTAGTATCAGTATCAATAGCAATCATCGATACATTTTTGAATATATTATTACATAGCTTAAAATAGGGGAAGGGCAAGAAAAATCAACGCAAGTTTATATTTTTATTCTTTGTAAATTAATGTACGAGTTTATTTCTTAGATTTCTCATCTTTTTTTTTATATTTATCATCTTTCGGTCTCAAAACAAGCAAAAGCACCTTCAACACTTAATCTTCACTATTATCAGAGTAACTGTTCAATATTCGGATGGAATGTGATTAGTGTCAAAATCAATTATGAATGATGCATGATTAATGAACAGCCAGTGCCACCCAAGAGACAGACATAATCATATTTGTTTGATGTTGGTTCTACATTCATCATCGAGATTAAGTTAGTTATAATGGAACGAAACAGTTTAAGTTGTGTATTTCAAGAAAAAATAGATTTTAATATACCTTGAGATATATTTGTTATAAAATAAAGGACGCTCCGATATTGTTATCTTTAAAGTTTGTTCCGTTATGTATCAAAGCATAGCATACGTATATATTATTATAAAGCATAGGAAAAAAAATATTGTAAATATACTGAAAAGTGATAACGAAATATCTCCCACAGAAATATGTACCTTTATTAACATTCCATTGACATATTAAACATGCACAAGAATCAGACTTTTAGATGTCAAAATGATATGAAAGTTGTTAATTAAAAAAGACATATTAAATAAAATAAATTAAGCTACTGTTTCCAACAACAAATGGCTCTCAATATTGCCACCTCATTTGAAAACGTGCACTCATTACGGTTATTCATTCCGCTGCCATCACATTTTTAATGGCTTAAAATGCTGACTGAATAAAAATCAGATGCAGACTCACGTGCAGTGTTGAATATTTATGAATTACCTATAAAAGCTCTCGAACGTTAGCACTGTTAAAAAGTTCATACGTCGAATCAACTTGTCACAGTAAATTAATTGGATGCATTCTTTTGCCTTCTTTAACTAATCAAGGGCTTCCAATTAAGTTTAATTTATACTGAGGCCATCCCAATTGCCTCTGTCATCCAATGATGAATAATGATCCGGGTAGAGGTCACGCCTATTTGGCCAAAACCGTGGAAGGCTGCGGCAATTTAGTCACGTATAAGATAATTTGCTCAAGACGTCCAATTTATTTCCCGTTCAATTTTTTAGCAGCATACGCCTTAGTTTTTCGGCTTAAGGCCAATATTTTGCTTGGGCCACGTGACGTGCCTCGTTAGAAACGTGACATGGGACCTAACGAGTGACCTGATATTGTAAGTTCACCTCTCTATCCCGGCAAAGTGTGCTCAAGGAAAAAAGTGTTTCCGCTACACAGGGGCACGCACGGCGGACCTTATGACATTCAATTACGAAGGAATACGCCGGCGTATATTGCCCACGTAGACGTATTAAATCTTTTATCGATCTCACAGCGTATTTGATCCATAAGGACATGAAAATGATATTACTTTAACTATATAAAGTGAAGACAGTTTAAACATTAAATATAAAGTGGAATGAATAAATTGAAACGTCAACTTGAGAATCGTTTGTCTTTTACTGCATAACTATTGAATGTATGATAAGTGTAAGTAAGTTAAACCCCTCTGACCATTTTGATACGATATTAATTCTATAAAAGTCATAACTGCCGTTCATATCAACATTGGACAAAAAAGTCTTATATAGATTAAAATCCCTCAGAATTAATTCCTTATTCAATTTGTGGCATTTCGTTTATTTGATTAGAAATTAAAAGATTAGATGTTATTTTTTCGTTTGAATTAGTAAAAACTTTCTATCTTTCTTCTATTCACAAAAGAATTACATTAGCTATCAGGATTCTACAAACGAACAATTGAAGATCAATTTCTGATAGCGTCACCACGATCAAAACCAACAAAAACACGATCGTAAATCTATGAAAACATTGAAAGCAAACGTAAACTTTTCGTAGGTGAACCGACTAGTACAAAGTTTATAATTGAGACCGGAACTATTTTCGAAAATGTCAAACGTGGTTTTAACGCCCCCGTACCTTTGGTGCCAGCTTAAAAATTTGCACAACTTTCATTATTAAAATACAGCAGGAGTTTTGGCTAACTTTTCTTTGTATTGCGGCGTTGGTTCACAACGTATGGCATTTTCATTTACACTGTTATAGGCTGGTTTGGTTAGTTGATTAATATTTTATTAATAGCGTTGTTACGTATTAATGAACTAGACAATTAGTTCTTTGAAATCTTTGTTCAAAGTTTGTTGTAATCTACCTTCGCGATGTATTATTATCGGCTGTATCAAAATATTTGTAATAATTGAAAATGTTGCCCTTATATTAATGATTCAAGCAGCATATCTGCAATTATATTTAAAAGAAAATCAATAAACAAATAATAATCAATTACCTAAATGTAACTAAACATCGTCAAATAATCAATTATCTAAGCCGTCATCAAAAACATCGAACTTGTAAGCTATTACCAAACTCAAAACAAACTGTATTCATAAATGCACGTCAGCTCCCAAACATATGTGAGTTCCAAGAGCATATCTCTCTTCAGTTACGAAGTTCCTCACAGTTCAATCCCATATATCTACTTCAAACTCGTGAATCTCTCGGGCAACTTCCTCTTAAAGATTTTCTATAGCGACCCCCATTTTCACTAACGACAATTTGATAGTTAAAGTCACTCACATGGATGCACTTAGAGTTGAGGGAAGCAGAGGTACGGCAAATATTTGCTTTACTTCTCTCAGTTGGAAGGGTACGGATAGCAATGATAGATGGAAAAGTAACGATTGATTTAGTATATTTTTATTAGTTATTTGGGACATAAATATAATGCTACGAATAGATACATTACACGAATAGAGTTGGTCTAATTCCCGGCATATAAGTATATTATCAGTAGTTTACACGTTGTTCATAGTAAGACTTACTACCTAAATTCTGAATTAATTACAGTTACAAATGAATTTACATAATTTTATAAAAATTATTTGGAAACACTACAATCAGTTTTGATGTAACACTTAAAGACACGATTGTTCTTTCAGCAATGAAAGCTTATTTACTAAGCCAGACGAAATCTATCATAATTTGTCTTCATAAAAGACAATTTTTCCTTCCTACTTACTTTTTCCCTTACCTGCTAACGCTACATTCAATAGGGACAAACAACTCGGGGTGGAGAGTGGAAAACATAATAAATAATACCAATGGAAACCATAGTGCATTTGTCACTGAACGTGAATTATGATTGTGTTTCGTTTTGAGGGACAAATTAGCATAATCTTGTTGCGAGAGCAATGGGGCTCGTTTCCCAAATGTCCAAACGCTTAGGAGGGATTTGTTTCGCTGTAAACGCACATTATTAAATCAGGAGCTACGACCCTTTGTTGACACGGGAATAGGCTGTTAGGGAATCAGTTGTCAGAAATACAATATGATATAGACTGCTATATATTATTTAGAAATATGTTGTTTACGTGCATTTGTTCTGAAATGACAGTGGTAAATTTATTTCATTGGAAAAGGCGTTTAGTATAAAATACTATAGAATCTCTACAATATTATTCTGTTTGTAGTTAATGTATATTCAATAATTATCCATTACCTTCAGTAATGCATACATACTGTTAGTAGCATAATAACATTTATATTACCCGCTGAAGTTTCTGTCAATATATATTTAATAAAAAGAAATATTATAATATCAATAAATAGATCTGATTAGTTGTCGCATAACTTCAAAAGCAAAATCTGCAGTTTCTGGGAGGAAATCTCTCTTTATCAATTTTATTCATCTTTATATGCACTTTGAAATATCTTAGTGGTTTGGTCAATGCTAGGTTAATGACTCATCATAATTGAACTAATTATAAAAAGGCGCCTAATTCTAGAAGTTTATTTTGTGTCTGTGTCGACGCAGTGAAAGGTAAACTGAAGATTACGTCAACAAACAAGTTTACTTAAATTTTAGCTAATATTTGTTCGCGGTCAGAAGAGATAAAGCAGACCTTTCATCGGCTTACATGTGTCCCTGATTATAATATGTTATTTAAAGTGCTCGGTGACCTACTTTCATTGGAAATAAAGAGCCTCAGATGTATACAGAAGGGCAAAATAGGCACGTTTAATACACTACAGATCAAATTGAAGCTACATTGTTAGACAATTAATGGCAAGCTTGAGGAATATAACTAATGAAATTTGGTGGATTTGTTTATGGTGTCAATATGTATAATTAAGTCTCTACCTGTATTTATGAGAAATATAAGCGTGAATCTTATTTTATATTATATTTATTTTACTCAATGAACAAGAACATACAGTATTATATATATACTATTCATAAAATAATGTTACTACAACATATGACATATCACAACATAGTATCAAAGTCGCTTTTTCTACCCCTATGTCCCTTTGTATGCTTAAATCTTTGAAACTACGCAACGGATTTTGATGCGATTTTTTTTAATAGATAGAGTGATTCAAGAGGAAGGTTTATATGTATAATAACATCCATTAAATAGTGGAATAGGCTATATTTTATACCCGTACGAAGCCGAAGCGGGTCGCTAGTAATCAATAAAATGCACACAGATTACTTATCATTCAATAAGAATTCCCCATGACTTAACCTGGCAATTATTAGTGCAATTTAATCTAATCAACATCCGAAACACTTGAATTGTTTTATCACAAGATAAAAATATGTCTTTCTACTCGCGTTATAAGTAGTAATGTGTCATGTTGTTTAACTACACTTTAAACGTCTGATTAATACTGTAAACATTATTTTAAGTGTTTTTCTGAATTGTTGTAATGATAAATTTATAATCTTATTGTAAACTTAGTTATCATTTAGATGGACATATTCTTTTTACAGGTGCATGCATACGTTAAGTGTTGATGTGTTTCTCGAATATACGACATAGCATGTCATTCGCTCGCGAAATATCTCAAAAGAACATGCATTCGTAGCGTCAACCGATGTGTATTAGTACAAAATACTTTTTTTAATAGGCCTTTAATGGAGTAGAACATTGTGAGGAAACCTAGCTATTCCTTGGAACAGGTAATAGTCAGTGCTTGTAAATGGCGACATGGCTTACTACCTGTCATATTGAGTACTGACTATCTGAGTGAACATGTGGGTTCGAAGTGACCATATAATTACTACTTATCTCCGAAATTGCAGAGATAGTATGACTTAGTTGCAAGGGTTATTCGCCGTGAAAAGGTTTTGTTTTAAACCCGTATACAGTATATCCTGACTATCTCTTATCACTACCAATATTACTAATGGACGAGATTATAAATTAAAATATTGTCACATGCGTAAATTAAGGCTGCCTGCTCTGGCGTACTAAGCATTTTATAACGTTTACTATAGAATACAAATAGTTCACCGTGTCATTCAATAAAAAAATAAGACTATGATATACAGACTTTAGCAGAATCAACCTCGCCGTCCTGGGTTTATAAATTGAGTGGTTCCATTCAAAGGGTTGTGGGGCGCGATGTGTTGATCTTGGGGATTAAATAAATGGATGTGTTGGAATTTGAATAAGTTTGCGTTGGCCAATGAGCCCGTGATGTAACGCTTTACGGTGGGATTCCCCGAATCCCTTTTCATGGATGTGTCAGACGAATGTTTTATTTTTTTTTTGTTTTACATATCGTTATGAAATATGTATTTTTTCATGTATGTTCTAAGCTAATTCAAAAAAGCGACTATACATTTAAAATAATGTTTAAATGTTAAGTTATGTTAATTTATGCTAATCAAATTAAATTGTTCGCCATTCACAGTTCAATTGATAAACATTAAGTGGATGATCTTAGAATAATTGCATTCTACAGTAATATACGTTCTCAGGCTATTTCAAATATTAATAAATCAATAAAGATTAAAAAACCTTTTAATTATATGTCATTATAAGTGTTAAAGTGTAAAGGACGCAAGAATCATCAAAGTATGTGATAGGTTACCTCATAGGTCATTCATCGTCTACACAAACTAAATACTCGTACACCTCTAAATTTTCCTATAAGCCATGCCAAGAACAAAAGCTATATAATATGTTTCAAGCTTCAGATACCTCGGGACAAATTAGCTTAGAATATAATAATACAGTATATTAATACCACGAATCTCTAATTACCATGTCGATCGGTATTCTCTATTCATCACAAATAGATGGCCACGTGACAGTAAGTCCAATTATAGTGGTCAGGCTCTTTGTTGTGGTTTAGGAAACATTTCTGTTGAATTTTATTGTTCCTGCCTATCTATTGGTCTAGCTACCGTATGGGTATTGATCTATTATATATACCGATGCATTGTTTGGTAAAATAGTAGGTAATATTTTGGGTTTAAAGTTACTAACTGTACTGTGTGTGATATAAAACACTAGAATCGAACCCAATACCTTCAGTTACAAGTCATTGGCACACCATAATATTAATATTTAATTCAATCTGTGATAGAAGCGATAGTTTGCTCTAAAACTCTTACAAAACAGCATATAAAAAGTGAATACAGTGTACGTAACGAAAGATTCCTAGAAATTGTATGTTCCGACCACGTTTTGAAGAATATTGAACATGAGATATTATTTAAGGTTTTTTTAACATTATGGTTTGAAAAATAATTAGTAAGGCCCAGCAACTAGTACATCTTTATACAACTCAAACGTGTATAAATATCGAAAGCCTTAACAAAGCATTACGCAGATAATTGACCACATTAAACTAAAAGACGTAAGCATACCATCCACGTGTTATCAAAACATTATCGTACGTGCTTCTTTCGTGTCGTTCGGAGAGGCAGTTTCGGTGGGGGCCAATAGCCGAAATTGCTTTGGCATCTGAGCAAAGGTGCTCGGGTAATAGAATGTAAACATTTGCGAACACCTTCCGAAGCTCGTCGGATTAAACAACGTGGCGTATGCAGTCCAATCTACGTTCTACGGGCCTTAGGTAGGGTATGTATGTATGTTATTGAAGCTAGTTCCGATATGAATGCTTGTAGTCATATATGTATGTATTTTATTGAAGTTAGATCCTTTATGAAAGTTTTAAGCTGATCTGAAGCTAATAATGAATGTATAAACTAATTGCACTTGTTTTTGATAATTTGTATAAAGCGATATTTAAAATAATCTACAACATGAGGTTATTTATATGGTTTTGTTATCTTTAGTTAGCTGAATATTATAGTTTTGTAGAAGATAAAAAAGAAAATCTACATGACTATCTAAATATGTATGTACGAATAGCAACTAAGAGATTTTATGTATACGCGTTATAACCAATCTCAGTTTAAGTAAATGAGATTGTAGTACTACAAAGTAACAGTTACAAAATAAAGTCATTATCTACATATAATCTAAGTATAAATATTTATAACAGTACGTTGCAAGAGCCAGTCGATTAAGTTTGTTTACACGGCAAGCACGTATGCAAGGGTATGTTTACATTGGGTCTGAGCAGAGAATGAAATTTGGAACACATTTTTAATGTAAACACAAACGGAAGCCTTGTAAACAATTGTAGCGCCATTGTTACGATTTTAAAATACACATCAACCTTTTTTGTAATATATTTTTCGGTATTTGCGGGTGGTTTGCTATATTTCAATTTGGGTAAAAAAGGTTTATGTTTGATTTATGTAAATTTTCAAGCTATAGAGTACAACGAATAATATTTTTTTTTAATTTTATTTAAATTTATTACTGTAGCTTTATAACCAATTATTTTAGTAGCAGCTGTCGCGATAACTATAGGATATAAAGAGGTCGGATTCAAATTGAAATTAAGGTTGATTACACGGTGTAACAGAACAAAATATGAAACAATATATAAATCATTACATTTATGGTGTGGATGACAGGTGCTAACCACGACACTTTATTCATTTAAGATGGCTTAACAATAAACTAACCTAATATGAGTCTAACCTGTTAAACTCAAGTTAACATTGACAGAATTATATAGCTATGGCTTAAGCATTAAACATAATAATGCACAGAATAATATGTAAATACAACATACGTTTTAACGTATCAGAAAATCCATCATAGCTATCGATTACTCCGGGCATCAAACACGGAACCTCTAAATAGCTTATATCCACACCAAGGTTGTCATTCCTTCGTAAAATACGTTTGTCAATTTCCGCATTAGCCCACATTAACAAAAAGCTTAGTAAATGACACAATACATATATTCACGCCTCTACAACAACGAACGGTTCAATGGAATGGGCAGAGACTATTGATTGCTATTTGGAACGATCCTGACAAATCTCTTGCTTCACTTACACCCAATAACCTTCTCATACATGGTTCTGTTCTTCGCGTTACGTTCTTGAGAAGAATACAACGTGGCTAATGAATAAATGATAAATCCCTTGTCTCAACGGAGGTCACTTACTAAGATTACCTTTAGCAAAGCATTTGTCTTCTTGATTTAGGAACGAGCCGCGGCTTAAGCACAACATAAACTTACGCAACTTTCTTGCTCGAGATTTCGCCGAATTTCTGTCGAGACACGTTTTACGCTGGAATTACTTTGAGTACTTTAGGTCACTTTTTGGACTAGGTTTTTGAGGGTAAGGGAGGTTTTATCGTGTAGCAACTTGGTGTAGATCGAAATGGAATCATGGTACTTTAAATCAAGTGTTTTGTATATTTTTTAGGCATAATAGAGAGAATGAAAATTATTGGAAAACAAATTTCACAGAAAAAAAAACTGATATTTTCACCTGGCAATAAAATGTTAGCAGGTTTTGTTTATGCTTCAAAGGAAGTAGGTATATTTGTATTAAGATTTTTTTATCATGGCAATAATATTTACAAATGCTATCGATACAGGATGTGAAGTAATAAATACGTTAAATTTGGTGTCTAGGGAAATTCGTTAGATACTATATCTTATCTTTTAGATAGTATGTATGCGACCTCGTGGTTACTATTAGTAGTATTTACACATGTACTAAATATATTAAATTTTCGTTATTATCTTGGACTATTAAAGTAAAATATACCGTTAATATACTGAATATCAGGGTATCTTAGCTCATACTCCAATAGATTTATTTTCATTCCTTCTTTCACATAACGAAAAAATGAACTACAAGTATTTATTATATTTACACTCCAGACCAGCACGAGACTAAAACATACAATAAATCTAAACTTTCCGCCAAACACGTCCACACATTGACGTATCACCGTTCATTCTAAATTCAATTATTAACGAATTCACTATCCAAAGTGGGTTAGGCTAATGGCTTCAATAAATCAAGCTCTTCCTTCCTGCGTAGTGAAATCAACGGAATAAATAGCGTTAATTGCCAGCTCGCTTAAACCGCGATACACCAAGGTTTAAACTCATAAAATGTCCACTTAAAGCTGCAACGAGTTTATCAACTTGTTCGCTCAGTGGGCTGTGTGATTGATTTGTTTTATTGCGATCTTAATGTGAATGTAACAGGGTTTTGTTTTAAGTGAATTCGAAGTGTGCTACCGAGAAGGTGGGTTCTTATAGGGAAAGATATAGAGTAAAGCTATTTTTTTTATTGTTGATTAGATTTAGAAAAGCGATGTCTCATCTCTTACCAATTTTAATATTGTGTGAAAATTTGTTCGTAATGGAGGGAAATCTTAAATAAAGAGCTTTTCTTTTTTAGCAGATATTTACCTGAAACAAAAGAAAAGGTACAAATTAGATTACATTAATTACTAAGTATTACTAGAAATTTGGTGTTTTTGACATTTTAACAATAAGTTTTGGATGCACCTTAATATGTAATTCACTATTATTTACACACAATATGGCCTATTTAGAAAATAAACAGTATAATGAAAAAGCCGGTTACATAAATATAAGGAGTTTATATATTGTGGATAAAAAGCACGTCCTTAAATTATATTACTTTATCTTAATTCCGTATCAACTCGTGAGAAACGTTCCTACTTCGAAATCAACTGAAGTCAGGTAAAGGAGTAAGTTTAAGATAACGCAACGCCTACATGACATTTCTAGCTGTCACTTAGTTAACTGGATTGTCACTACATAAGTCTCTGGATATTTAATGCTGTTAGCCACGGGCATCATCATACATAGTTAATGTTTAATACCATCAGGTTTCTCGGCAGAATCCGAGATATCGCGTGTCTCAAGGCAGTAAATACAGATTAAGTAAACAAACATGTTTGAAGGCTTGTTATCGCCATTGTATTAATAAAATATGTGTTTAGATAGTTCAACGAACTGTTACTATCTCGAGTTGTAATATCAAGAAAATATCGATAGATGTCGTGTGTGGATATCATATACTAGGTGTTTAATACTTATAAATGTACGTTTAAAATGTAGTTGTATCGGACTATTCACTACATAATTAATTTACATTCAATAGTGGTGGTACGTTGTCAGAGGTATATGTATATCTCTTTTATAATTACTAAAGCGAAAAATAGATTTAATACTTATAAAATTAAACTTCAGCTCATTATTTCAATAAATAGTTAATAGATGTAAACTACGCCAAATAAGAGCAACAAAAACTGACAAATATTCCAGCTAGGATCTCCCAATTCAAGTCCAAACTACTCCAAAACAAACGTATCATCTACTTTCTATATCTGAACCAATAACAAAGGGATGCCCTTACAAACAAGATTCGGTCCATCTAGCCAGATCACATCAAGCCAAACGTAACATTTGACCCAGCTTAAGGCAAACTTAATCGCGGATACGATCCCACAATAGTTTGATTGGCCATAAGATTGCATACGTGTCCCTTAGGCTATACTGCTTGTGGAGCGGTGCATTCCTCTTGCATGCATTTGTTTTACTATTTGGTAAAATAGAAGAATAATGATTTAGAAACATGTTAGCTTAAGATTTAGTAACGTATGTACGTTTAGAAACGGACAGAGCGTAAATTTTTGCTATCTCAATAATACAAGATTGAAAATTTTATTTCTGAGAAGTTCTCTATAGCTATCATAGTTATGAAAACACATGATTTCAGAGGGTCGAAAATTCAGGATATAAAAACAAATCATTTAGACAATATTATATTATGCACAAATTTTATTATGTACACTCTTACATCCCAATTGATGGCATTCTATCGTAATAGAACTTTAAAGACAAAATATCTCATAGACCACATTTGGAAACTGACAGATTGTTTAGTATTAACATTTTCACGTGTATTAGAGCACAATAATAAAACATATTGGGCTACACACTCAATAAAACTGAATTTCACCGTATTTATTCCGACGCCAAACCATAACAAAATTTAATTTTTTTTATCACCCATTGTTCCGCCATATATATGCCTATGTCAAGTAAGACAGGAACCGTCCTTGGCCAGTTTGTTTTATCGGCACACGCGCTTCCATCGCTGTTCCTGTTTAAGTGAATACGCCCACAGTCCGCTATCGCCTCAAACAATAGTTTCATACGGCACACCTCTCCTGCATCAAGATACACGACTGTGCCACACAGGCCCGCTCTAATGGGCAATGGGAGATATGGATTATTAAACGAGACTGAATCGGAGAAATTAAGGCTCGTGTCAGCGTTAGTGGTGCTTTATTTTGAATGGAATGTGTAATCTTAACTTAATATATTCATAGTATATAAACATTCAGAAACAATACCCTTAAGAGGCAGACAGAGGTTTAAGTGTCCAAGTATAGACACTTCGTATCCAAAAATGTTGATTTGATTGACTATGTGAGACTGGGTATATAAAAAAGTTATATAATATATCACGATAAATAATAAAGATACCTTTATATAAACCGACGTTTCGACCCAGTTGCATAGGCCGGCCGTGGTCGCGAGAAGACTTATCTTGAAAATTTGTGTAAATCGCGAGTGTTTAAAAGTAACCATAAATGGAGAGTTGGTGATTCTACGCCAACCTGGAATTCTTCGCCTAATAGTCAGTACTTATGTACGAGGTAAATCTAGATGTGTTCACTTAATAGTACTTAAATATGTGTCAGGAGGTAAATCGTGTCATAATTTCACTGTTTAAGTAATCTAAGAAATAAATTGGGATCTTGTCGGTACATGCATGAACACAATCATAATATACACCTGTTTAATTAATGAGCAGGTGGTTACTCAGTTGGGGTTCAAACCTGACCCATCATAGTAATGAGTGACACCCCGCTGTACCTGATAATTATCCTTAATTAGCTTTTACAAATCATACCTATTAATTGTAAAAATAATTATGTTGTGCGTTATAAAAGTGCGTTAAATGATTGATATAAAAATCTGTATGTATTCAACCACAACTAACATTGAACAGTTTACATATACATTCACGTACTTCAATCTTTTTCGGGGTGGACAGAACCTCGGAGTAATGAAAATATCTCTTTGGTCACCGATTGTGATATCATATGAAACATTGGCGAAAGGTTGCTAGCCCAATAACCCAATAGATTCCATATAAGCATGCCAGAAAGAACGGCAACTAATTGGAATTTTTACACGTCCCATACTAGTATAAAACAAGTTAAACAGCTTAATTACTTGAATTAACACGCCGCCTTTATATTAACTCTTTAATATCGTTTTGTTAAGGAGAATTTGCAGTTAACCTTGTAAGCACTCGAAGCTTTTGCTTAAAAAATCTCAAGGCTATATTATATGAACAAATGGGAGTACTTACAATTACCCATATTTCTTTTATTCCTTTCGTTGTTATAAACTTTGAGATAAGCTCATTGACTGCGTTTATTTAGATCTATTAGTGATATGAGGGATGCTATTTAGCATATATTTCTCTGATATACGTGGGCTAGTACTCTTAACACAAGTTCTAAATGAACGTAACAAGGGCCAGTTCAATTAATAACCATAATTTTGAAAATACTTAATGTCTATTAAAAGATATTACGTATTATATAACAACTTACACATAAAATCAGGTCCCTAAGCACTTAATTCATTAATAATTTAACCCTTTTCGGAGTGAACAGAACTTTGGAGACATGACAATACTTATTATCATTTAATACCTATTACAATTAAGTATTTTGCCAAAGATTCCGGTTTTTTTTTCAACTTATTATCTCTGGCAACCCTAAAGCCTGATTTTGTTACGGATATTGGGTCAACCCAATCACTGCGCAGCCCAAATAAATTGATTAGGCTCCTTCCTGTTCCGATGGGATTACGTTGTTTGATATCAATTACTATTGAAGAAATTAATCTACGTAATATATATATCTAATTTATTTATTCATGAAATCTTTACAATAAAATAGCAAAATATTTACAAACTTAAAACTAATTAAAATAATTTATCTACGTAATTCAATATTGAGTATATTTTCGTTACTAACATAATTGTAACAAGTACAATAATTCATGTATGAACTGGTATATCTATTACAAGTTTGTACTATGTTGTAAATATGGTAGTTGTATGTTTAGCGATAGTTTGGATAACTTTCATAATAGTTATTAGGCTTATTTCCACCATGGACCTAATTTCCACCCTCTCTGCAAATTATATGGCTGTACCTGTAGTATTATATTATCTGTGGCTGTACAGTACATTCTAACTTTGTTGAAGGTATTATTAATAGATATATGTACAATTTATGGATTGTTTGTACGTATTTCACAATAACTATAACCCTTGTGTCCAACTTATCTGTAATTTATATGCCATGTGACCGATGACTTTGTAAAAGTTAATAAATTTTGACCCTACACCATTATTTAATCTAATATCTTACATGATTACGTGTAATTTCGATAATCCAGTGAAGGATATAATAAGGATACATTGGTACATAACATGTGTTCGAAGATATAATTCAAAACTTTAAATCCCCTTAGTCACTCTAATCATAATTGGAACTAAGGTATTGGAGCAAGTGATGAAAGTTCTCTTGAGTGATATATCTTTCTTATCTTTGTCAATAGATCTCTTACTGCTTCGATGATTGATTGAGTACAAGTAGAACAACTCTCTTAAACCTACATTTTGGAACGGTATTGAACAATCTGTATTGGTATTCGATGAAAGTTTGTTGGGAGATAAAGTACTTAAGCTTTTATACCGCTGGGTAACGTCGGAGATTGTATGGCATTGTAAATACAGTTTTTATAATCCTTATATGGTAGATCGAACATTATAGTAAGTAAATAGTCTAGTAATTTTAGTCCTTATAATTACAATAATTACAGGATATATCTCCTTCGACATAAAATAATGCACATTCCCTTATATTCAAACCATCTCATAAACCATCGAAAAGAATATCTTTTGTCATTTATTTATACTAAAAATCGTACATCATACGTAAGAAATATTGATCATATATCTCAGTTACTTAAGCTATCTGGCTAAATCTTCCACGATTCTATTAAGCCGCGATTCCACGACGCTAACAAGAACCTAAGCTTCATCTAACCACGTACAGGGAACGAGTGTTGCCACACGCACCGATGATAAAGTGCCCAACTGTAATACAATTCAATCAAGTGCGCAAATAATCTTGATGGCTTCGTCTGTGCGAATATTTGTTGTTGTTATTCTGTCATTTGTTATTCAAACGAATGGATCCGAAAGCAATTTGTTGAAACGCTCTCGTTTTGGTTACGAGGCGCGTAAAAGCATTCCTATTGATACTGTTTATGAACACTCCGGCGTAATAAGAATACACAAAACCACGCATTAAGCCTTCCAGTCAGATTGTAGAATACGCGTACTGAATTTGTTATGTACGGAGGTTTTCTGAGATGTTTAAGGCGTATACATTCATATCCTTTAATCCCTTTGCACAGTGGAATGTTTACTTATAAATTCACGACCTTTAAGCCCTCTCGGGGTGGACAGAACCTCGGAGATATATCTCCTAGGTCACTTTTATTTTGAATATTGGTGTTGCTATGTCATAATGGAACACGGTCATGGCTTGTTAGCCCATCGCCGAATAGATTTTATTAACCCCTATTACCTTAGTAGCCTCCTACGACATGGCGGGAAGAATGGCCGTTATTTATCAATCTTTTTACGTCCCAAACAAGATAATGTTTAAGAAGTATGCACATAGAAACCACATAAGAAATCCATAGGTAATGTCATAAGACACAGGGATGTAGTATGCTATTCTATAAAATATGCATATTTAAATATCAATATATGTTATCTATATAAATTGTACATCATTTGAAGTCTTATCTCCCAACCTACTGGCAAACAATATAAAAACAATAACTGAATACAATCGTATTTAGATTTGATTCTTCAGATATTGATAAGAGTTTAAAAATAGCAACAGATTTATTGCGTGCCAGCCAATATGATATCGGCATGCCCGAATGACAAAAACACATCGAATCAAAACAAAAGCACGCAGTCAATCCAAATAGTTTCAGTTCAAACAAATAAAAAAACAGAATCAAATAATCATGGTAGCTCTTTTTATAGCACGGTAGTTAAACTACGATGAACTTTTTTTTATGCCAAATCATGATTGGATGGATTGCCGCTTCGCAACTTCAATGACACACGATTTTTAACAATTACTATGAGTCACTCTTTAGTTACTGTTCTACATTTTTTATTTAATTATTATTAAGTAGGTTGGTCAGGTATGAAGCTAATATTGAAACAAAAAACAACTAGCTTGTAGCAAGAATATTGCTTTGGTAGCATCAATGTTGAGATCAATGATTTGATAATTTTTGAGACACGTTTACAATATTTTTTTTAATAACCTCTGTACGTTTACAGCTTGGTCACAGAGTATATCACTTGAGAGATTTCAGTTTCACTATAACTCTGTGGAACGTAATATAACCTCAGTCAACTTTGGTAAGTATAGTTTTCAGGAATATAATATTATATTCTTACTTCTTGTTACTACTCTCTTACTTTATATTCAACGACTGTATATACCGAATAACTAAGGGTAAGCTATTAAATGCATACGTATGTATGTAAAATAATATTAGTTTGGCAACCCAACTATTCCTTTAATTCGATTGCATTTTTATCTTTTTACCTCTAGCTCCTTCTGCATGTTATTTGTTTTCCTAAAGTCACATATTATTATTAATGGCATAAAAGATACACTGAAATATATGCCTTTCAGCAATCTACTCATATACTTAACAAGTAATTATAATCATCGAAACCTTCACTTCTGTTGTATTTGATAAAACATAGTATAAATTCCAACAATAATGTTTCATGTGATTTAAGTAGCGTTTTCTGCATCCCAAAACAAATATGGCATGTAATCAATTAATTTTGATTGTAAATTGAACAATACACGAATAAAAGTTAAGAAACTTAAATTAATTCTATAATATAATTTTTTTGAGAGATATACGTAAATCCCACCTTTTATATTTTACTTGGTGAGATGGAATTATCATTAATGTGATAATATAGCTAATGTTATGTACAATAAGTTCCAATGTTGGCTGATTAATCACATGTGTTTCGGTGCCACAGTGTTAATAGTCATGCAATTTTACAAATTATAATGAAATGTATCCTTAATTTTTTTATATATATTATTTAGTTGGTTACATTATACACCAATCCTAACATGACAAAAGAATAGTCAACCTCTACACGTCCATTAGCACTGTTTAATTTAGATTAGAATCGGTCTCGACGCTTATCGCTAATTGCAAAATGTTTACACTGCGCTTCGTTACTAACACTTCGTAAAACAACACAGTGCGTGCTAATCACAATATATTTGCAATTACAATAACATTAACAATGTAAAGTGTGAAGTCATTTTACATGTAACAGCTTAAAAGGTAAACGCATGATATGCATCAAGTTGCGGGTTAGTCATAGGCGCATGCATATATGCATTCACGTTATTCAATCCCTCTTGGGGTCCACAGAACCTCAAATATTTAGTTTCTTCTAGGTCACTTTTTAGCACGAATATTGGGGTTTGTTGTCTTATGGAACTTTTGTGACAGGTTGCTAGGCCATTGCCTAATTGATTCCATTTTCCCAATGTCCCTTTTAGCATCCAACGATATGCCGGTAAGAACGGCAGCTTGTAACAATTCTTTTTACGTTCCAGACGTTCCATTATTGTTTTCAGCTAGAGACATTGGGTCGTGTGTCCATATAAATGGTAAATATCGCCGAAACTTTTCATCAAATAGTCAGGTCATAAGCTAGTAAAGAGAAACTTTTTTCTTATAACAAACTCATGGATTTGAATGTCTATTTGTGTGTGTAGATACGTGATAAGAACTAAACTTAAGCGGTGTTTCCTATCAGAAGTGCCACAAATTTTCTTTGTCCAAAAAAGGCAGGTTTCCTGGGTTACAAGTAGAACAGATTTATTGTGAAACTGTATAAACAAGATACCTACTATAAATGCAAATAAAAACTACAATATATCTTGGTACACACTTTGACAACCCTACAATCGCTGCATAGTTAATATAACACTCTATGTAATTGTCTAAACAATGACTCTTGTAGAAAATTAGACTTTTAAATTAATTGCCAAAAGCTCCTTAAATATGCTTCACAGACTGTATTTAAAATTCTAAAGCTGCTCTTACACCAACTAACAAATGAGCCTATTTATCAATTGTCTTCCACAGACTTTAATTTCTACGAAACAACGTCGTCACTTAGTATGACGGATACCGACCATTCATAAAGATATGCCTGCTCAAGCTTCTCACTTAAAATCGGGTGTCAAGATAAATTGGTTTGAACTGAAACGGTGACGTAATGGGTACATTGTTTGATACATTTTATTTTTTGCTAACCCTTTAGAAAAAATGGTGTGATTGACTGGGTAATCTTTCACTAATGCTTCCGTGTATTGTAGTTCAGGTTAAAATTGGATATTAAGTTACTGGGAAATCGCAATAACGTAGTTTCGTCTACTAGGAAATGAGACAAAAAAGACTTACTCAGAATACCAGCTCATTTTAAAAGAATAGAGCTAAGGTACTTATCCCTTACTTGCTAGCCTGGGACTTAAAAAGACCGCTAACTAGCTGCCGGCTGAGGCGACTAAGGGACTAGGAGTAATGGAATGTCACCAATGTTCCAGTATGACATCGCAACTCTAATATTAAAGCTAAAAGTGACTTAGGAGATATTATACTCCATCCAGAAAGGGATAAAAGGACGTAAATATATATTAATGTAACTAGAGTCTATTGGATAGTAATAACAATTATTGTACTAACACATCTCACAATAAATATGTTAGTAATATTTTCGCAACCTCGATAAATACATATTCTACCGGTTACCCCTGGTTTTACTAAGACACATGAAATATAAATTTATGTCTTAATGAGCGGAAGGTACTGGAGTAATACTATGTCCTGAGCACACACATTCTTATACATCGAAGCCATTTGATCCTCTTCAGATTGAATCATACCTCGAAACCAAAATATATACTCATTCAATTTGAAATTAGTATTACCAGGAAATATAAAAAGAATTTATACCTGCTATAAATGAAATTCTAGAAAATACTATAAATTCGATTTCCGTGAAACGAGCCGTGAACTAATTTATTCGATTGGAAATCCAATAGTACTACAATTAACTGCAAGCCGTTAATGAGTTGGTAATCATATTACACGTTTGTTGTCTGATGTAACCATATTTAACCTATATATTTATGGGTTTTGAAAGATGGACGTTTAATATGTCATTTTATGTAGATTGTCTAGACGTTATTTTAATACTACATAGCTGACTTCCTTCCCGGCCCGCAGTTCAAATAATCATAAACAAAAAATAATCTTGTGAGTTGTACCAACATAAATGATTCTCTTAGTTGCCGTTAATGTTATAATATCGACCTTCAAAAACATTGTAACTCTAGAGTTAAGTGAAAATTTATTTACTTTATTTAATGATTTCATATATCTCGTTGTATGCAATGTAATGCTTTAGTTACGATGTACAATTTAACAATATTTGAAACCTGTAAGCACATTGGTTATAACTATTTATCTGTGCCTTTATTACTCTCTGCATTATTATCACCGTGTACTAAGGTGATAGGCTAGCAATATGTGACATATTAAATTATATACATTTAAGGTAACCCAAGAGATGTTATACATATATCTGAGGCTCTGTCAACTCCACAACAAACTGAACGTTATCTCCGAGGTGCTATCAACGCTGCAATAGATTGAAGGATATGAATACGTGTAGTTATTTATTCCTATAATATTCCCAACCCTCATACAGGCGGAGATGGTAAAGTGAATCGACATTTATCATATTCTGGGAAGGAAGCGGGTTGTTTCCTCCGACGTGTATATCCGACCGGGAAGAACCGAAACTAGAATAGTTGACGTTATTCTTTATGAATAAACATTTTCGTTTATATTCGTACACTTTGTAAGTAACATATTATTTGTCCAAAATTTATATAGATTGCTAATCTGATACTTATTTAACTTGAATATTTTACTTGTTTTTCTCATTGTCATAATATACGCGGAAACTATAAATTATTTATTGTTCTAACCTGTTAATGCTCAGCCAACTTACTTATTACCAATAACAGAAAACCTAAATGTACCAATAGTGATACAATGTATTTTTCGGATTATATATTATTAATAAATAAGATTTTTATGAGTATATATTTTTAAGACCTAATTAAAAAGATGATAGTGTAACATAATATTCAACGCAGTCTTATAAAACGTGAACCTTTTACTATGTAACGAACATACATAGTCCCACTCGAGAATGCCTTCTATAATCAGTTTTAAGCCCTTCTTACACTCAAGTAGTTATTCTTAGCTCATACAAGCTAATGCCGCTCGCTCTAATGGAATTACACAGTGCCTTTTAGTTCGCGGGAAGTTGTACAAATTTGTATGCGAACTAACGCAGAAACATTCAAAAGAATGCTAAATTTAAAGCGGACACTAGCAGAGTTATACGGGTTAGGCTAGTGATAATTTCACACGTATGTGTAATTAGCTACTTTGGTCTAGAGTTGGTATAAAAAACATTTAAGTAAATGAATATATCTAGTAGGATATGCCATACAAATCTTTCACACCTATGAATAATACACGCCTTTACAAAGTGGCTGAGAACATGCTACGTCTCCTTAGTTTCGCTACCCGCAGACATTAAAATAAGTCAATATATACCTATACATATTCATTCATGTCCATTAATCTCTTTCTTGGTGAACAGAACATGGGAGGTATATTATCTACCAAGTCATCGTTAGCATAAATTATGGGCTGCTAGCCTATCGCCCAATAGATTCCATTTGCCCCTTAGTCGTCACTTACAACATGCCGGGTTGGAACGGCAGCTAGTTAGCATTATTCTAACTTCCCTAAGGAATATACCTATATTATCGCGAATACAAAAGCAAGAATACCCCAAGTCAGTCAGTCTTAATCTCGTTCTGTTAAAATTTCCGCTGGCTTCGGCAAATCTAATTAGCAAAGCAGAGACCGCGAGTGCTCAGTTAAACTTCGGCGTGACGTCACACCTAGAGAATCCCGTTGTTATGACGAGGGTCACATCTCTGGTACAGGGTTGTCACTTCGTAAGACACGGGCACGGTTGACGGTGTAGAGAGGGCTTTACTTTGATCTATTGTCTGTTTTGGAATTGGGTGTGGTTGATCAAGCGGAACTGGATTGTTTTAGTGGAGGTATGCGTTAGTTGAATGAGGTTATAACGCTATCTAGAGAATGAATGATCATGTTAATGAAAGAATGTAAATGTTAACAGATTACTGTATCCTTTGCTGTTCTCATTTTTACATTTGCAAATTAGGTGATATATGGTCACATCAAACTCATTTCACTTAAGATAAATATTGATAATGACAATTTATTAAAGATAATGCACACAATTTCGCTGGCAAAAAATCCAAAACAATTAAAAACCCGGTGAAGAAACTCAAAACCTAAACTGACTATAAAGGTCAATCAAAATGATAGGCATGATCATTAACAATATTACTTCTTAGCGTAAAAGTAAACTTTTTACAAAACAATGTATATAAATATATAAAAATCTATTGGTACATTCCAGTAGGTTCCAAATCCCGAACTATTGCTTCCCCAACCCTTTATCCAAATTTAGACCTTATATTAATACTCCTAGCGTCGCTAACTGTGTTTAGGCATTTCATTTTGACATGTATATGAACGAAATGTCACGAGCAGACCTCTAGGAATTCGCGGTTGCGTTTCAATAGGAGCCAACAATGAGCGGCTGAACATTTCGACGCCTTGGCTTCAAGGGACGCATTTCGTATTAAATTGTTTTATTTGACGTGTTATATGTTGATTCTGTAAGTTTTGATATTTAGGTATTTAGGATTTGATAATGTCAAAGTTAGCTTTAAAATGATGTGATAAAGTATAACATTAGAACTTTCAATATAGAATCTGAAAAAAATATAATTATGTAATAAAACTGCGGTGACTGTTTAGAACCCAAAACTATAAATTATCTCATCGTTCTAACCAGCATCTTTCGCCTTACTAATATTTTGATCCTAAAACAAACTCGGCTGGTAACATTCTAATCAACTACTAAACCATCTAGATAAAATTAGATTACGAATATGTTTCAATCTCTTTATCAAGTATAAATATCTCTCATCCTTTTAAAAACAGCGCGTTATTAAAGTTCTCCACCGCTCGTGCAGGTAAAATCCAATGCGCAAACTACCTGACAACATAATTAGCTTGTACAAAGTGTAGATTACAAACAGTAACGAGATACTAAAAAGAGATCTTCATTAACCTCATTCCTCATTCCCTCTGTTCCTTTTTCAAAATTCAACACGTAATAAACAATTTCGCATCCCATCTCGTTCGAAAATTAAAAAAGCGAAAATAGAATAGACAAAAAAGGCGCTCTTTAATTTAATTATTCGAACGAAAAGCGTTCCGAATGTAAAGGATCCTCATTTGTTTATGCCCAAGCTACAACTCAATGTCAAAGAAATCTACCCTGAGGCACAAACGCTTCAAAGTTCCACGGCTTGCTCTAAATGATATGAACAATGTATTTATAAATTCGTATTACGTTGGAGGGCTCTAGGAAATCATATTTCATGCAAAGCCGATCCTATCTTAGTAGGTGCGTTGGAAATGGACTGCGCCTTTGCAACGTAAGGAAATTATCCTGCTTTCTTTATGAACTAAGCAACGGTGCTTTGTGAATCGGGGGATCGGTTTACAAAGAGACTTTAAGGTCGATTAAGCTATACATTGGCTTTGTGCATTAAAAAGCATTATGTAGAGTCTATGAATATTAATGCATCACTTTTTTCTTCTTTTACTAACTAAATATTTACGTTTGTATATTGTATAGAGTTTGTACTCTATTCTTATAAGCATAATACATTACTTCTTTCCGGTAGATTTTATTGGATTAGCTTCAGTTTAATAAACAAATGTGGGAGTCAGTATAATACGATTCACCTGCGGAATTGTTAAATAGGTCATTTGAATAAATATAGCACATTTAACAATCTGTAAATGGTATTAGTTTATACTATGTCTACGAAATAGTTTAAATTAATGTGTAGTTCAAACCTACACTGAATATAAATGGTATTCTCAATATCTTTTCTACTATGTTATAATAATATAATACAATAGACGATTAAAATATATTTATTAATATTTTTATTATTATAACGTTTTTACTATTTTTATACTATGTATGGTAGGTATGGTATTTGTTTATATTATGTCTACGAATTAGTGTACTTTAATGTTTAATTTAAACCTACACTGAATATTAATGTTTATCTGAATAATTTTCCTACTTTGTTATAATAATAAAATACAAAGCTGATAAAGGGAATGCCACTGTAATAATGAATGTAGAAGAATATAACGCTAAAATAGGTCAGTTGTTGTCGGACACGAGTGTATATAAGTCGGTGTCGTATAACCCCACAGCGAGAGTAAATAAGCGAATACGTGAACTTTTGAAGTGCCATCAGAATGTCTTTACGGAGGATGAGTTTAAAACACTTTCACGACCCAGGATAACTCAACCACCTAAGTTATACGGATTGCCGAAGGTGCATAAAACGAATATGCCACTACGTCCTATTGTGAGTTAAATTGATTCACCTACGTATTACTTGGCAAAGCACGTTGCATCTGTACTGCAATCACTAGTGGGTAAAACTCCATCTTTTGTGAAGGATTCTCGCCATTTCGTCGCCATTATTGATGATCTGAAGTTGGAACCGGATGAAATTATGGTGAGTTTTGATGTCGAGTCATTATTTACCAACGTTCCAGTGAGGGATTGTCTTGATGTTGTTAGAACGTTGCTTGTGAGTCATGATCTTCCTATCCATTATGCTGACTTGCTTGAAAATTGTGTGGCTGGGAATTACTTCATATACCAAGGACAGTTCTTTTTTCAAATTGATGGCGTGGCTATGGGTAGTCCTGTAGCCCCAGTGATGGCCAATATTTGGATGGAGCATTTTGAGCAGAAGGCTTTGAATAGTGGAGCTCAGAATATTAAACTGTGGTTAAGATATGTCGATGATATCTTTTGTATATTGAAAGGAGGCGCACAAGAAGTAGATAAGTGGTTGATATACCTGAATGCTATTCATCCGAATATAAGGTTCACTTGTGAGATGGAAATTGATAGATCACTTGCATTCCTTGACGTTAAGGTTATGGTGAGACCTGATGGCACACTTTCACATACTATCTACAGAAAACCTACACACACAGATCGGTACCTCCATGGATCCTCACATCATCATCCAAAACACATGGTTTCTGTGGCGACGTCTCTCACAAGCAGGGCTAGGGATTTGTGCGACCCTGAGCATATGGACGAGGAGCTGCAGTATGTTCGGGATGTACTTAGGAGAAATGGTCATTACGTAGGTACTAAGTTGGTAAACCGTATATCCAAAAGAGAGAAACCCCCGTGTGTGGATCGCGTGCCGGTGTTCCTGCTTTATGTGAAGGGTGTTACAGACAAAGTTGGAACAGTCTTGAAGAACTACTCGATCAAGCCTATTTTCGTCCCATCTTCGAAGGTAACAGACTTTCTGAGAACACCTAAAGATGTAATCCCGTACCAAACACCGGGTGTGTATAAGATTGATTGCAGCTGTGGGAAATCTTACGTCGGACAGACCAAACGGTCTATAGCGGACAGAGTGAAGGAACACATTGCAGCGGTCAAGAAATTGGATACCAATAGGTCAGCAATAGCCGAACATCTACTAAACGAGGGTTCAAATCATTGGATTGAGCTTCATAAACCCACTGTGCTCTCTAATGAACGCCGATACTACAGTAGGATTGTACGCGAGGCGATTGAAATAAAAAAGCACAGTACATTCAATCGTGAAGGAGGTTACAAACTGTCTTCGGCGTGGAATACCGTGATAGATCGACATTCGGTTCAGCATGATCGTGTGAAGCCACAAGATACTGTGAGTGTAGTGTGTAGGTCGCGTGTGTTTAATAATAACGAAGCAGTGAGGGTAGTCGGAGAAGAATCTGACAGGGCGCTGCGTTGGAGGCGAAGAAATATGCGTCGTCAGTCTGCCCGTGACCATGGCTGCTGCAACGTAGCCGAAACGTCGGGTTAATAAAGGTAACTTTATTATTTAAAAACATACGCGATAAGTCCCGTTTGCTATTAATCATGAGTATAAATCGCGAATCTCTTAAAACTATAATAAAATACAATACACGATTATTAATATTCGTATGAACAGGTATACAGGGTATCATTTGATTGTTATTAGTTACAACAAAGTTAATTTAAACATTTTTCAGTTATTAATCTCTACAAATATTTCAGTGTTGCTAACCAACAAGTTTGCTAAACAACTTCAGTTATACATTTACGCCCCTACTCCCAAATCAAACAGAGAATATCTATCACCACATTGAACGATCCCGAGAAATCTCTCATGCCCTCACATCCACTAACTCTCATGCAACTCATAAAACATTTAATATAGTCCAAATAAACGTTTTCTTTCTTTTTTTAAATATCGACAACCCTACGCTATCCCTCTCAAGTCCAAACAATCAGGTAAGGCGAGGTTTCGCGGCCGAGAAACAAGATGGGTGACACAAAAAGTCTCGAACGAGAGCCGGAAATGTCAGTGGAAACAAGTAGCTCCCTCCTCACTTGAAATGTGGAATCACATACTCGTTTTCGACCAATGATAAGTGTACGCGGATATATCGATAAAACTAGGATACTGCCCGTGCTAAATTCAGATACTTTATTCACAATGGTATAAAGTTAAATATTCATTATCATCTAATATTGCTATTCTAAAGATGCCTTAACATTGGTAGAATATTTTTAACGATGCTGTTTTCCAGGGCTAGGAGATTGGGATCCGAGATCTCTGCCTATCCTACATGTCTATGTATGCAACTCTCTATGCAATCTCGTCCTTATACCCTAAGGTAGGCAAAGATCACGGATCATCCTCACGTTCCACTTTAACTTTATTAGCATCCATAGATCTCTACTTATACAATCCGCTGCTATAGGAAATATAACCGAAACAAACAAAAAATCCCACCATTCAAATTTAGTTGAAAGAAATAGAATTAGTCTACACGGGAATCTTGCAAAACAATACTACAATGTAGGTATAGGATATTCGTAGGAGTTGAATTCCTTCAAACAACTAAACTAGGTTATTCATCCGCTAACTTTGGACGTGAATGAGATACAACTGCCAACTAGATTGTTGAGGGAGAAATTTTAGTCCGTATTGGGCCTGATTTCTATCAATAGGTACTATGAGACTGATATTGCGGTCTAATTAGATGTCACACCTAGTAGTAGTATTGTAGCTGTAAATAAACGCTTATTATAATTATAGATCAAAGCTGTATTGTAATGATCTCTTCGATTTTAAATGCGCGTTTGTGTGTAGAATGTTAACAGAAGAAGAGTGTGAAAGAATGATATTTCTTTAGCCATTTGAAACTTCTTGGAAGACACAGTGTAAGGGACTATTTAAATGCATTCAAGTTATATTTAACATATACACTTTTTTATTACATCACCTCCTCAATTCACAAGCAATCACAGCAAACACAACCCTATTTTCATCCAACGCTCACATTTCCGCATCGACTTGTGTCAACCCTGTCACATACGTCATAACCTCTATGTTATCGCGAGCCTCTAGCCTCGAGGGGTTTCGCACTTGACATGCCCCATTTTTACAGACCCATTTCCTTGTCACTTGATAGGTTAGTGTGTGAATGAAGGCTAATGTCTAGCGAGCGAGCGTTCACTCGCTTTAAGGGTTTGGGTTGGTATGAAACGGTTGTAAGGCAGGGAAAGTATGAGACTATTGTATCAGGGCTATAGGTATAAATATAGAGTGCACATATAAAGGTATTAGTTAACATGATGCCAACCTCAAAACATTGTCAACCTTTTTGGAGACGATATAATTAATATAACAACTACCTTATGAGTAGTAACTGAATAAATAATTTCTAAAAGGGCACATGTTTCTATGAAACTTCATTGTCCAACTAAAGTAGTGACTATTGTGTCAATACGGTTCAATGTGGCAATACATCATTATAGATTCAAACTTTAAATTAATCAATCAATCAGTCTATTGCAGTCCACTGCAGGACACAGGCATCCCCAAGGGTACGCCACAAAACACGTTCACAAACTTCACAAACACGTTAAATACTTGCCTTACATCATTACGTTAGCTATTTTTTATATCTTATTATGTTCTAAAACACTTAAAATAGATAAAGTATCTTTAGAATTGCTCTGTCGTGTGCTGCCAGCCTAAACGGCGTTTAAAATGTTTCAAACTTTGCACTTAGATTTTATGAAAGCAATCAAACGACGCCATTACAAAGGATTTCGATAAGGATCCGAGGGGTTGTATCGGGAGTTTAACGTAGAAGTTAATCTAGAATATTGTATATTTGTATGTATATAATATATGAACATCACGACTGTAAGATCTTTTAATGTAGATACAAGTTCCGAGTTGGTTTTGCCGATCAATTAAAACCCAACGTTAGTTAAACTGTAATACATACATAGACAAGTGCTGGCATAAACAAGTATGTATATGTACTCGTGATCTTTAATCCCTTTCGATGTAAATAGAGCTTCGGAGACAAATAAACCCTGGTTACCTTTAGCAAAAGTATTAGGACTACAATGGTTTTAGTCACCTTTAGCTAAACTATTAGGACTGTAAATGGTTTTAGGTTTAATTTCGTTCACTGGTTGCTAACCTATCTTAACAAGTATAACTTACTCATAACCCCTTAATTGTCTTTTAAAACGAACTATTAAAGCAGCTAGTTACCGGTCTTTTACGTCCCAGACTAGCAAACCAACAGAATAAACTGTAGTAGACATAAAATATGACCCTTGGATATTATTTAGAGCTATCCCAAGTCAGACAAAACTCCGCATGAATAATGAATCCGCTAAAACCGCGGGGAACGCTTTAGCTCACGAGGTCTATGACTATATTTAGGTACAGGTGGGACTATCACATGTATTAAGATATATATACTTATAATGACTATCTCAGGAGAAGTGAACAGAAATTAAATGTCTAAGGCTATTCAAATATATTTGGAAAACTTGTTAGAAAAAAAGATTAAAGATCAATAAGAATATTTGTTTATAAATGAAATGCTCATACAATAAATAAATTTTTATCGGAAAATCATATTACAGATTTTGGAAATAATTACGTGTGAGTGTAGCAAGAGAGATTTGTCAGGATCGTTCCAAATGGCAATCGAAAATCTCTGCCTATCCCGTTGGGGACGTAGAGGCTTGAATATATGTATGTATGTAGAAATAATGAGTGGTATCAAGGAGCATGTCTAATCCGTGGTATAATACTCGTATAATATTGCATAATGGCTCTGTTACAATAAATAAGTTAAAACAGAAAAAAATCTTTGAAAATAACTATTTAAGATATGAAAACAATTGACAAACTCTTCCAAGAAGTTCCTTAAACCTTTTTACACAAAACCATAGAGATAGACAAAACCGTTCCAAAATAGTGTTGGGCTTAGCTCCCTAGATATTGTAGTGGCATAAACCCCTGTTTATCCAGGCCCAATGCTGAAATGGAATAATTTATGAGACAAGCGGCTTAATGTGGCTCCGATGATTTATTGCAACAATCAGGGATCGCTTGTTTCGATCGCTTCCCGATACTTTATGAACCCTTTTTCGAATTACTTTCGATTCGATATTTATTTAAATAGAATGCAAACGAGCATGTATTTATTGGTGTACAAGTATGTGATTGTAAAATAATGTTTTGAAATTGTGATTCAGAAATTTATTGTACGATATCAAATACTCACAACGCATGGGCGGTATAGAATTTAAAAGAAAATCCTTTGTATATTATTCCCGGCGTGATATTACTACTAACTTAAAGGATCTCAAATTATCAGAGCATGCATTTCCGAAATCTCGCTTATTGCACTATACTATCCTATCACTAACTCCGTAGATTCGGAGATGAAAAAAATGAAAAAAGTGACCATCTGACTACCCCACAAAAGAAAGTCGTGAATGTGTTTTTATCGATACAATCAAGCGATGTCACACGTTACATTCTTCTCAATTACAGCCTTTCAACGCCTTTAACTTTGCTTATCGATGGAACAAAATGCAAGGTATTCCTGCCATTCAGCCAGAACTTTCCCGAAACGACAATTTATGCTTACCGATTTCTCTTTAACAATCTTAATTACTTATCAAGAATAAATCTACAACACTAATGACATTTAACAAAGAAGATGAAACGATAAAATTGACCATCAATGTAATTGAAACGCCGACATTTATACCAAGCTTCGATATATTTTGTGTACGTATCGATATTCCGGCTAGTGTTCAAAATGTTGACGATCGATACATATCAGTAATCACGCAACAATGACGTGAAGGTTACATTTGAATTGTGATACCTTATAATTTTCATAGACAATATGAGTACATACAATTTCTTAATTATAGATAAAAGGGATTTTCCTACAATTCTCATAAATACACCCGGATCTACGCAATAATGGATTTATTAATTAATTAACATCAAAGGAGCTGATCTGCGGCTAATTAAGATTATCTGAGAAAAGCTAGAGTTTTGGGGGAAACCTCAATAATTAGATTTGATCCGATAAATCAAAATGTCACGGGCAGAAAATGGCCTCTGGCTTTTTGTCGAATATCAAAGCCGATGAAATTGTGGAAATGCTTTGCTAATTGAAAACGGAGATAAATCTCAATTGGAATCCTAAAATTACTTAATTGTAAAGGAGTAAGCGTGCAGAAAGCGTTTTAGTAAATCTTAATTACAATATACCATCAAAAGGATTTAGGTACATTGGATTTTATTTCAATATTTCAGACACACGATATAAATATCAAAATAGTTATATTGTAGCAGTCGCGTAGGTATGTATATTAATTCTCTGTTTCGATTGACTAATCAACTCAATTGTAACTACACTACGGCTACTAGGACATCAATAACATAAATATAAACCAACAGGATTAATAGTGATAATGTTTAAGTTCTACAGTTGTTTCTTTAAAAAACAATTGTTTATTTTATCATGTGTATGTGTCTTTTACCTGATTAAACAATAAACTTAAAAGAAATGAATATTTCGCTTGTGCGACACACCTTTACATGGCCATAACATCGAAGCTGCACCTTTAGTGATGTTATTACAAAATCGCTTATCAGCCAATCAGATATCTTGTTTCGAAGCGGACAGAATGATGCAAATCAGCGGGAATCGTACGCTTACGCAGTTTTGGTTATCTGTGACGAAATTTTTGTGAAGAAGAATTACGATACGGAGAAATGCAAAAGATATTATCAGCAAATTAATTGTACGTATTTTTCACGAGACTTACATTAATACATATGCAATAATGACTCTAAATACTTACGGGGTTGTCAGAGGTTGTATTTACACCATTAACTGAGCATTGTGATGGTCTTTGGCCGCTCGAAACCTACTTTTTACGTCGTGATTAGTACAATGATACTGTATGATGGCTGATGATTTTGTACGTTCTCAACGTCAAAAATATGAATGATAATATAATTTTAATAACTGTCTTTAATTAGCCTTGATAATGGATGGCAAAACTAAAAACCTGTTATTATGAGTTTGATCTTTACTTCATTGTATTTTTACCTTTATTTAAGCTTTTAATTTATATCGAAGGAACAAGTTTAGTACAGCTGATACTTTAAACAACTATGAAAAGATGGAATGCTCAACTAACTTACAGCATGTGATAAATATTAATCTTGTGCAAATTTCTTCCGCATTGTTTCAAGCCATTTCGTGTACCAATATTAACAATTTATTTCTTCTGCACCATGTAAAATAATTTAATGCACAAGAATGCAGAGCTATTAAGGATACTATTTTCACTGTAGCTCGTGTCAGTTTGGGACGTAAATGAAATGCTAAGTAGCTGCCTTTTATCCTCGCAAACCGTAGAAAGATAGGAGACAATAATGTATTTAGGCGATGTTCCATAGCCCTATCATTAAAATATCCATATTTAACGTACAATATACGAACCCGATAGTTTTTCAAAAAGTAACCAAGGACATATTATTCGCATCCTAATAAAGATTAAAGGGCATAAATATATATGTATGTAGAACGTATGTATAAGTATATATGTAACGTATGTACTATGTTTTCACTACCTCGGCGTTTTCGGTAGATCAATGCAGTTTGGAAGGGTGGTTATAAATTTCAAAACAGCTCAATTTCCTCGGACATTATCAGTACGTTTAATCTTCGATTTTAATTTCGCGCTCCCTATTAAGATTGGGCGATGTAAAAGTTTTATACTCCGCTATAAACAAGACGTGATAAAATTGGATTTTTGGCTGTGGCGAGATTTTATGGACTTTTAATGGGTTTTATCGCGCTAAAATATTCGTGTTTTTATGGAAAGCGATTGTTTGAGTTTTATTGTTTCTCATTTTCGTTCTATTGCAATATGGCAAGCTTATGTCCTATTGAACTACGGTTCATTCGTTTTCTACTTAGACTGGGAAACGTAGTTAGACTTTCCTTTAGATTTACGATAACTTCTTGAAAAATCCTATGATTCAGGAACGTAAAAATGTGATAGACCTCAAACATAATTCGATGTATATTCCAATCGTGAAATATATGTATTATCGAGTCACATATACAGGGTGGCGCATTCAAAACGGTCAGTATGGGAAAGTCTGAAACTATAAGAGATACGAAGATTTGTTCTTAGGAACCATGTCACCGATTTTGATAAAAAGAAAAACTGCATTCATACTTTCTTTGAAAAAACAACTGTATCCAGTATGGGAATCGAACCCGGTTGCTTTGAAAAAATAAATTGGCCCCTTTCACTTTTTCTTTTTAAATATCGATTGTCTAGGTCTTAAGCTGTAAATGTCTCTATTAAACATGGTGGCGAAAATGAATAAAATGCATTGTTTTGACATACTTTAGTTTATCATAGTAGTTTACATACACCGTAACAATACTCAACAAGTTCAGACATGTAAAATTGTCTCTATGGCTGTTTGTAGTTTTGTACCTCTCTATTTGTTACATACACCATATCATGTGGCATTAGCATTGCATTAATCCTTTAAGGAGGTTTTGTTATCTACAGTAATCAAAAACTAACAATCTATTGAAAAGTCCGCTTAAAGTGTTAAACCATATTAGGAATGTTCTTGTGGGATTACGTTAAGGACGAATTTTACAAAACAAGCTATGACACCATTGAAGACCTAAAAGTAGCAATAAAGTCAATTGTAACTCAAATTCACCACATGAAAATACAAAATTCAATAGTAAGATCGTTACCTAAACGTGTTGAATATTGTATCAGTTACTTAGAAAACCTACTAAGTATGATAAAATAAAGTACGCCAAAAAAATGCATTTGATTCATTTGCGACACCATGTTTCATAGAGACATTTACAGCTTCAGACCTACAATCGATATTTAAAAAGAAAAAGTGAAAAGGGCCAATTTATTTTTTCAAAGCAACCGGGTTCGATTCCCGTACCGGTGACAGTTGTTTTTTCAAAGAAAGTATGAATGCAGTTTTTCTTTTTATCAAAATCGGTGACATGGTTCCTAAGAACAAATCTTCGTAAATCTTATAGTTTCAGACTTTCCCATACTGACCGTTTTGAATGCGCCACCCTGTATATCTACGATTGTTCCACTGTCACTTTAAGAATTAAATATACCTAATCACCGTTATAATTTCACATGTATAAATTACGTAAACAAACCAGCCATTACATGACACAAATGTAGTCAAAATAAACATATACATTAAGACCCGCTTTACAAAATACATTTTCACGTACAGCCTCCGAAAGTGTCGGGGCCTCAAGAAAACAAAATGTGAGCGAAGTTACTTGAACTTGTTCATCTCGTTAGCAAACAAGCCCAACTCTGTAAGCCCCTAATTTTCAAGTGGGATTATAATAAAATGTCTTTCGCTTGTAAGGAATATTATGCCTACTTGATACAGTCAAATATGAGTGTATATTTTATGACGGTTTTGACGATCTCCGTGGTGCGATTGGTTAAAGCACTTGAACGCTAATCGTGAGGTCCCGGGTTCGTTTCGCGGTGTAGGCAGAGTTGAGAACTACGCTTTTCTTCAGCTTTCCATTGTGGTTGTTGATTATAAATATACTATATATGTATTTATCTATGTATAATAAGTATATATTTCTTAAATATATGTTGACTAGTAGTACATTTAACACAAGTCTTAAATGAACTTACCAAAGGCCTACTTCAATTGGTGTAATAACGTCCCAAATATTACTATTACACGTAGGATAGGAGTGTTTGAACTTGTTTGAATTAACATATCTGACTTTAGCCACTCGAAGTATACTTTCTCGGTTGTCAGCATATCACTCGAGAAAAGAAACGATATTTATAGTATCTAAATGTGACATATTACTAGACATAATTGTGAAACAGATTTATTAGTGTTTTGAAACGTTTAACGAATTAATTGTTGTTATACGCACATAGAAACATTAATTTATACGTAGATAAACGTCTCTAGGAAACATATTTACCTCTAATTTCTCTTATTTCTCAACTGCAAATCAAATCCGTACATTCCTAGCACAAACATAAAATATTAAATCAATTACTTCATAACGAAAAGTATTAATTCCACTGAACAATAATAAGTAATCCCTTTTCCCTTTCATAACTGATTAATCGTTGAGAAGATTCGAGGTTTCGTCTTTGAGATTTATGTTTTATCCAGATTGAACAATTCTCAATTGAAACCCCTTTTATGTCATTGAAATAAAAAGAGATATAAAAGTGGCTCGTTCAATTTAATATCTTTCTAACTTCTTAATCCTTTATAAAGGGTATAAGACTTTGAAAAAGCTGTTTAACTACTGCTTATTCCGAAAATGAGTTGTTTAAGATGGATTCTGATAAAATGTGTCTAGGAATAAATTTGAAAATTAAAAGATTCTTGATAGTAATGAGATTATTTAATAAATCTTTTATATTCATCATTTTAATTTCTAAATGATAAAGGTGTATTCTATTATATTAAGTCATAAACTTAAAGTAATTTTAAACGAATTTAATTCAAATAAGAGTAATACTTTACGAGAACATAAAATTGAGTACAAACATGATTATGTAAAATAACAATCTCATTTTCTATTAAATATGAGATATTGAAATAATGCCATTAATCTTATCAATACTGTTTCAATCGTAGACATAGTACAAAAAACTAGTAAACAAACCATATCAATAAACTAGGTGCTTCACATTGCTTAACCTCATAGATATGATAAGATAATGATATAAATAAATTCAAAACAGAAGCTGCCAATGCTATCAATAACAATAAATTAATGTTTTTCACCAATGTTCCATATGACACAACAACCTTTATATTTGTGCTAAAATGAGATGCTAGGAGATATAATCATGTATCCAAGTTTCTGTCCAACGCGAAAGTGATTTAAGTTGTAACAATAACATAACGTTATAGTGGTATATAATTTGACCTCATATTATTTTACTATAGTTAATATAATTTTACTATAATATTTTATTATCTGAGATTTGACTATGTATTATTTAAATTTTTTTAACAGTTTGATTATAGAGCCGGCCCTTAACGTTAACCAGAAAATAAATACCTAAAAGTAATGGTAAATTACTAATACAGAGATACATTCTTAAAAGTCTATAATTTATTTTCTTACATTTGCGTTTTAGGAATGGCCCATGAAAATCTAGTTACAATAATAAAGACAATATTGATCTGGCTTATTATCACTAGCCCAGTGTTTAACGATCCACCCAGAACTATCAATTAATCAACCTCATACATATTTTGGGGATAACAGGGTTTGTGTTTTATATTCAACGTCTATACTACTCATGATATGGATCTAAACCTACTTTAGGAAAATCATTGTGTCGTTTTATGTACCTTTATGAAACAATGGTATAACTGATTTGTATTCTATTCAGTATTTCGAAAAGGGCTAAATATTTTTGTTCGGTATTGGTCGATAACCTAGTGAATTTATCGTTACATCCATAGATTGTCATCATTTTCATCACTCATCATTGATTTATGTTTCAACTTCTTCTCGTCAAAAATTTTATCAGTTTTATATTTTTACAATAAATATAAATGACAATATATAAACCCAAATATACACGTACATTATAAATAAAACTATTATTTACAATAAAAAAAACAGTTTCTGTATATATATATATAATACTAAATATTAACCCAACCCATCTTTATTTCAAAGTTAAACTAATCTAATAATTTCCAGACACATAGCAGAGGAATGGCCCGTGAATCTGTTCAGAGTTGCAGATCTCCTTGAGACAATGGCTGTCCCCTAAATTCCCTACGGTCTGGTGCAACTATCTTGATTGACATCCCGAAAATGTAACGATCTGTTATGCCATAGAATTGCTGTTGCTAGGCAACTGTGGGGTTGGTTTATATTTGTGGATGTTGGAACGGGATATGATTTATGAAGTGTATGCCTGAAATAGAATAAACGTGAAATAATAGTGCTTACTTACTTTTTTTCTAAATGGCTTACATATAGCAGTTGTCGTACATCAGGATTAAAACATACCTGAAACAAAAGAGAAAGATAAATTTATTAAAATATCATAAAATATACAAACTTCTTACATAAGATTATAGTATTATTAAATATTAATTAGGGAGTTGCGTTTCCATTTCCAAAAATTCGAAATAAATTATGGCCAAGACAGACAGTGCTCTCTAACTCTGGTAGTATATCGCTTTAGTAGATCTTTGAATCTCAATTTAAATCTTAAATTACATCTCGGCATAGTGTATATAACCTGCACGTACAAACGCTCATCTATTTTCATATAGAGTTACACTTGAACTAGAGCATCATTCCCGAGGGTTCGAAAAGTTTTTTAAAATAGGTCAAGCCCCATATTTTGTTGCTTTCCATTGGAACAAACGAACTCACCTCTATGAGAATGAACGAGAACAAAAGAGGCGGAAAACGCCTGTCCCTGTAGCTTTTGCGAATCACATGTTTATAAAACCATCTTTGTTATTTCATGATCGTTAACTGGTTTTGAATAGGCGGGGTAAATGAGACATAATTTGGTGATACCTTGTTAAAGATACTGCATATTTATTTAGAGAGATAAAATCTTCTCGATAATAACAGATTTCTGACTTTTTATTATTCAGATTTTGTACATTCGATGATTGATCAACTGTATTTTAACTTTATTTTTGATCTCCGCATTTTGTAGTCAGATATTTAAAAACATAATAAAGAAGTTATTATTCAAACAACCACTATCTTGAAAAAATAAGACATTAACTGCCAAACTAGGCAGAACACAATTACTTAAGTATTACAAAGGTCGTTATTACATATGTTTTTTCATTTCCTTTCTTACTCCTTACGACCTACCTATTCAAAGCTCTTGATTTGTGTATTGTTTGCATAACATGACCCGCTGTCGTTCGTTCAATCACCCAAAGCAATCATTGTAGACTACGATTAATGTTTCAGTAGGGTGACTGGCTACCTAGTAATTTGAACGAAATTACTAACGTATTTCGCAAAGCACGAGAACCTTTTGACGTTGATTGCTTACCGAAAACCAAGCGTTTATTATAAGAAAGTGGTTTTGGAATCGCCAAATAGTATTGTTAACGATTTGACTAGGTATTATTTATTAAGAATTCTTTTTGTAACACTAAACGCGTATTGTAGTTATTAATTGGATTTTTGCTCTATTTAAAATGTATGGATAACGCATAGGCGATGTTATGAGCCTCTGCTATCTATCTAGGAATGACAATAGGACAATATCAATCCAAATGGTCGTTTAATGCGATGAAATTATGACATTACATGTAATACTACATTAGCGATCTAATAATTATAGTAGTAGGTGAATCTATTTAAAAATATAAATGAAACCTTCTACGATATTGTCAATATCAAGTGCAAGAAATTATAAAAAAATTAAGTTGCTTTCAGACCTAACCAGTCCTTATAATATCAGTTGATATGCAGAAGTAAAACATCAGACAACAATAACTGATATACAAAGATATACAACTCAACTCAATCATATTTCACGTAAAACGAGTTGCTGATTTTAACCGACAATCGCTACAGAGCATACGTAAGATAATAATTTATGCATACGACCCAATGACCCGGCTCCGCTTGCTTAATTAATAAACTGCAGTATGGGAAGGTGGGATAAGACCGACCGACCTCAGTCGTGATGAATAAGTAATGGGATAAAAATACATATATGGGCAAGGCTAGTGATGCGCAAAAAGACACGTTGGGGAATTGTGTTGCGGTATTTGTCGATAGTATGTAAAGTAGCTATTACAACCCTAATATTATTAATATATGTGACGGATGAGTTATTTTTTAACCAAGGATTAGTTCTTATTGAAAAGGGTATGAGTATTTGTAAATATATTTCGTTTTCTTTTACGTATTTATCAATATACAAAACAAGAAGAATGTTTATTTATCATTAATGACGATGTTTACCAAATTAAAATAAACGTAAGATTAAGCAAATTCAGTAGATTAGTAGGATAATCGATTGGTACCGTTTTTCTTAATACTTAAAGTATTTCTTCTTATATATGTATTTTCCATTATTTGAGGTCAACAATAAGATATCTTTAACTCGTCTAATGAAAACTTATCGGCGTTCCTCTAAAGAAGTTTCATTAAGTTTACCGATAAATACCTCATTATTTAGATTAAATAAACGTTAATGTCAATCGAGCTTTTATTACAATAATATATTCAGAGGCATTATATGAGCTTCTCAGTTCAGAACTTTTCAAATGGAAATAAGTAGTAAATTTGGCTTATCATAAAATACATTTCATTATAATATTTAAGGCAGTGTCACAGATTATTAATTTAAATAAGGTTTACAAAGTGTAACGTGTAATTTAGGGCATGGTAGTTGTGATGAAATTTAATGTCGTAGGGATAGCAACCTGTCATCATTATTCCTTGTTTATGTATTAACCTTAATTGAAGTCTATGAAATTGTGTCTATTACTATCTCATATTTAATAAAAAAAACACTAAGTAATAATAATAAATGTATGTAGTATATAAAGTAGATACAAACAGAGTTTTGAATTAGGTTTTGTAAATTGGGATTATATGTACGTAAAGATACCATTTTCAAAATATACGCAGAGAAATATTCAAAAACGTTATATTAAATAAGTACGTAAATGTTTATGGACAATGCAACCTACTCCTACCATAAACAAAACATTATTTATAACAACCCAACAAGCCCAAGATTCCTTACGTAATGCCACGTCCCCTAATAAAAGAGCGCTCAGCTCCAGCCATTGTAAACCTATATTGAACGTCAATCTAAACAGGCCATTACCGAATAAAATTTCATAGAAAGGATGGCAAACAAAGCCTGATGGAGCAACCCATTAGGGGCTATGCATAAAATGTTAGTTTAGCGACGTTCCTATACACAAGGCTGTAGACTCCCTCAGGCTATGCGTGCCTATGAAAGCTAGATGGTTGACTAGCTCGATTAAGCTTCTCTTGAATTATGGCTTAATATCGCTGCTCTTTGCCTCTTTTATGTATCCAATGCTTTAGCAAAAAGGTTGAGGATTTATCAGGCTTGAGAGCGAGTTTATGTACGTATAAATCTGATTGGCTTTAGTTGCGTGTGTCTATCACTGCAATAAATTGAAGCGGTAAAGTTGATTGGAAGATTGATACTGAACGGTACACTATAAAAGTGTATGGTCTTATTTTAAATCCTAGATATAAGGAAGGGGCAATTAAAGTTTGATATATTTTCAGTTTTTGTATTTAAACATTTCTCTTTTGATTTAAGTATTGTGCATAACTTTTCTAAATAAAATGTTAATGTTATTATTATATTTTTCTTAAGACAAATGAACACAGTTTGAAGAATAGAAGAGCATGTTTAAGAAGGATAATGGGTGTGCATGAAACAAGAGAGATTTGTCAGGAGCGTTCAAATAGCCACTGATAATTTGGGCCTATCCCCTTAGGGACGTATAGGCGTGAATATGTGTATGTATTATTACACAGCTTTTATAAAAATATAGTTTACATATCATACACTGCAACTATTGGAAACGAAAGGTAGGTTCGAGGTAAATATATACCTTAGAACTCTTACTACTCCACAAGTACGAGTATAATATACTCGTATAATTATAATGTATATAATACCGGTCGTAAATTTATGTCTTATGTTATCCCTTATAAGCATATGAAAATCACAAAGGCAATTTTTAGCACCTTTTTTGTTTGAAAAGAAGAAAGCACTTAAACTTTTATAAACGTTTTAAAACAGTATTAATACAAAATTCAAGGCACGATTATGAAAGGATACTGGATGATATTTCAAAACCTAATTAGCCAGTACCGCCAGAGTACGTGTCTGGTTCATATTATATTCATGGTTATAGGACCATTTACGGGAATTATGGTTGAAATCCATTAGGCAAGTTACCGCTATCTGAAAAGGTATGAAACTTATTATTCTTAACGTTTTTTCGGTTTAAGTGGAAAGTGCAATTAGAATGTATGTAAGTGTAGATGCATTTTAATTAATTTGTTAGATGAAATAAAATTAATAATAAAATGTCTTATTTATACATTATTCTCTTAACTAATATTAATAACTTGTTTTTACTGCATAAAAACTAAAGAAAATATTACTTTTCTTATTCTTCAAAAAAATTTGTATATTCATGATCACATTTCACTTGTTTATTTTTTTCTACTACAAAACCAGCCTAAAACCTAACTATCTGTACCAAAATTATAAATGGACTATACAAAGAACCTTTTTGATAAACTCGTGATCAAAAGTCCGGATCAATACCACCGTGACTTATTCGACAAGCAGCTGAATAAATTCAAGAGCGAGGCGCGAGAATCGACCGATCGAGCGGGAAGTGATAGGGATCGAATGTTTGACAAATGATACCGAGATCTTGGACAACACTAGTTAGAAATTATTGTTATGTGGTATAGCTTAAGCGGCGAGAGTTGAGGTGAGGGAATTATAATAGTACTTAACCTACCCTGAGAAACTACCTAAGATATTATTTTGTCATTTAGTTGTTTGTATCTAAAAATAATGCAATGATTCTATTCTTTTAAGCATGAGTAATTATATTTTTACTGCTTATTAAACACACTAAATCCAAATTAAATAAGCTATATAGGGTGAAGTAAGAGTACAACTATAGAAAAAGCAAATTCTTATATATTTTTTAGCTTTTCACAACTCTGCTTAAATATTACTTTGTCATTCGCGTTAACTCTCGCTGCAAGATCTATACTTGTTCTTGTGAGTTTATTGCACGAGAAAATGCAGCTAGCTATACTTGTAAACACGTAGTGAAGTATATATAGTATAGCTTAAGTACCATTGTTTTTCAATAGTGATAGATATCGCAGATCCTTATTTTAGCGGATTCCGACAAAATAGACTTCCGCAGATAATATTTTTTATATTTTTAAGACTTAAATTATTTAAATGCGTATTTATTCCAAAATAACTCTAAAAACTACGAAATAAAACAAAAAACGACTAACAAATATTTTTATCTCTATCATATCAGAACTAAAAGCAATCCTAAGACTTCTTTCTAGTCTCTGAAAACAACTCACTGTCCTAATGGACAACCGTAGTGGGAAGATATTGCCCCAAGATTCTTGTTCTTGGGATTTTATTGCGCATTGTAAGGGTAAGTTTCTTATCGCCTGTATTTATGAGGTGAACATGACAAATGGACGAGTGACAACAAAACAGAAACAAAAGAAAACTGCAAGAACGGTGACAATTGACTGTTGAATCATAGATTATTTTGATTGATTGCAAGATTTAATCAGTTATGTATGTACGTATTTTTATAATTATTTAGGATATAAAAATACGAGTTTATTATGTTATTCATGTCAGTCAGATAGACGGCATATAATTGAAAAAAAATTACTTGGAAAGTACTGTGACGAGTGTTTATGAGGAGGCGTAAGACACCTAGAGACAGTAGTATGTGGATTTATTTTGCTTTTACTATTGTTGATAAAAACCAAAGTAAGTAAAATTTAAAATTGTAGTAAACAACAGAGAGTCTGCATCTAAATTATAGCCGAACAAATATGGAAAAGCCTGTCTCCATTTTTCTAAGTAGTGTCATAAAAAGATGCATTTCTTGTTATGATAATTTTGACACTTATCAGAGAAAACAGGTTTCTGTGTGCTCTGACCTATCAAAATATATACGTTTTGTAGAGGTTACATACTTTAATTATTATTATTTTGAATTATTTATGTACCAGTAGTGCTTACAATACGATACACGAAATTGTATATAAAATTAATATATAAAAAATCTCTATCGCATTAGGATATTTGCATAGCAGAACTATAGACAGAATCTCACAGATATACGAGTACATCAGATAACTAATAATCAGACAATAAGCATTAACTTAAAAGTAATATCACTCAATAAACGACGTTTACAAGAGCCGTCATTTACAAACATTATTACCATCCATTTACAATAACGTTTGGTGCGTTTAATATCAATTTATGAGCCCCTGGGGTTATTGCATGAATCACACTATACAAGATAAGGACCGCTTTGCTCGACGAAACGAAGTCGTTATATAAAGCGCCCTCTATTTACATTGATAGTTTAATTTCATAGGTACTTAGTAGGGGGTTTTATATTAATCTTATTTTGTATAACAATTCATTAGTATTATTGTCATTTTATTTTATTGTAGCGTGGAATCTCAAGAAAGGATTATTATTATTATTACAATGATGGTATATGGCTAAAAACTACTATATTAAAAATCTTTGACCAAACTTATTAATTATATACTTGATAACATTTTTTTAAAGTATTCTCTTATACATTGACAGCCGACATATTTGATGAAGTCATCCAATTTGTTTCACCAAATGTACATTGGACCAAGATATTTGATAAGTATAATACCACCCTAAACTTGTGTAAGTAGCTTGTGTAATACAAAATATTGGTTATAATACCCTTGTACGTATAAATGCAAACGAAAAGGAACGCACGTGCTTTGGAATGCAATTAGTCGAATATTGGAAACAGTACGTTTTATGTAAATAAGGCTCCATTCTTGTTAATGCTTTGTTGTTTTGATTTTACATTGTTGGAAATTCCCAAAAAACGATATTAAACGCCATTATCTCTATGCAGCCGATAAAATATAAAAGCTTCATTGTATATTAATTATGGTTTTTATTTTAAAAACGGGTTCGACTTTCATGAACGATATTTAATATACGTATATTTTTTTATGTCTACTGCATACTATCGAATTTAAATGCCAAAAAATAATTAGTCAACAATAAATTCTTCTTTAATGTCACAAAATACACAAAGACAATGAAACTACAAACTTTGGAAATAATTCCAATAAAACGTTATAATTTATTTTATGTGCAAAATGAAATAGGCAAACTTGACAGGTTACCTTTTGTTTTATTTTGACAGTTCTATAGAAGTGGTACTAAGGACTTGCGTCGCAGCCTTTTAGGCCAGACTCTCTTGGGACGAAAGAGATTTTATCAAGTCTCAAACAGATTCAAGAGACCTTTTGAGAACTTTTCATAAGAAAAGCTTAAGGGTAAGTGCCTACTTTAATTAATGTTTCTTTAATTGACTTTTTCTCCAACATTTTCAATTAGGTAATGGCCGTTGAAGAATGGCTTTTGTTGACTTAGCAACAAGAGCAAGTTTTGTTGTGTCAACGATTTCGGTAATGGAGGGAAAGAAACGAATTTGGTAAGCAGTACAGTTGTATAAAAGATAAGGGCGTTAAAACAGAGATAAAACTCGGATTTTCGTTAATTATATTTTTGTCGACTTGATGTCTCGTCTTTGATATTGTTTTCAAGGATGAAAAGTATTCTATTTATTGATTCATAAACTGTAATTGAATTCCTTAAATAACATTATCGAATTGCATCTCTTAAAATATGTCTCTATGTCAAGGTATGCACATAATCTAATCATTTTTCCGCAACATTAATATTGAATAGGATCGTAAAATCAAAACGGTACAAATTGTGATTGAACCTAACGTCATACTGTTACTGCATTCTTTAGAGTAAACCTACAGTACAGCTCAGAAAAGTCGTCAAATCACTCAATACCGTTTCAAAAAATCAGAAAATAAACATTCATGTTGATTAACGTCCTTAATCCACTTCAGGTTTTGAAGATACAAGTATAATATCAATAATTTTAGCAAATCTTACGCGTCGTGATGGCATTGATATAAAATTATGGTGCCAAGTTGCTACCCCATCACCCAAAATATTCCATTGAGCCATCGTTCCACAGTATCCTTCTGCAAGATACCAGAAGGAAAAGCAACTAGTTAGCCTTAACAATATTAAAATCATTAGAATTATTATTATTAGGATTAGAAATATTAAATTTTATTGATTTTATGTCACTCGTATCTCGCCATGACAAGTATTAATTTGTCACTAAATTGGCAATTTTCTGTTACATTTATAAACATTAACATTTAAATAATTTAAAAGATACCTAAAAAATACTAACTGAATATCATATACCATAGCTCATCCTCCAACAATTGAGGTTCAATCACTTGTAACTTTCTTGGAAAGCTTATAATGTTTTGATGGAAATGTTTGTGACTCGAGTTGACATTTCGTGAGGGATCCAACTGTGGTGAGTGTCGTTAAATATTAAAACGCCATAGTCCTATTGAATTATTGCGAAAGCTTTTTGGGAACATATATTTTGGCATGATAGTCTTGTGACAGTCTGGGAGGTATACTAAATGCGTAGGTATGTTGAATGCTTACCGGTGTTTTTCTACCTTGTCGTGTCGTAGAATGTGACTAAGATACTAGGGGTAAATAAAATCTTTTGTTTAGGCAATGGTTGGCTTTCTTAACCTACCAATATTATAAACATACATCCAATAGTTATTTAAAGTTGTTGAAAGATAGTATATCTTTAAGGTCTGTTTACGGTGGAAATGTTTTTTTTTTATAACCTACGCATTAAAACAATTATATAATTCCGTCACGATAGTACGTATGTACACATATTTAATATAATATATGTTGCATAAAACTTGGAATAAAATTAAAACAATTAGAATGAAATAAAAATGGAATTGAATTTAGAATGTCATACGGAGAACTGGTTAGCAAACGCTACCAGTTTTTCGACTGAATATTTTTGTGACTGATCCAAAAATACTTCTACATAGTGCAATGTCACTTTGAATATTTTATAGACCTGTTGTACCATGATTTGGCATCCTTAAAAGAGACTATAGAGATAACAGGACCCTTTACCCATTGAGGACAAAGTTGAAATATAATAAACCTTTTTTCACGTTTAACACAGAGCACACACTACTCATTAAAAAATATTTAAACTTTTACATAATTAGAAAAACTACAAACTCATTCTAAATTCAAAACATTCCATTGTCGCGTACCAATGAAAAACTTACTACGCAACAATATTTTTATACCACCCATATCGTCTATCATTACAAAACTGTTAATTTATGTATAATGCCCGCTAGCTTTTTAAAAAACACCTCCAGGCGCACCATACATATAATATCTCCATAATCTAATAAAGTACGACATTAGCCGCGAGCCAACGTCTTTATTAAACAGTAATATATCATTCGTGGGAATATGAGCAGCTATAACTTAGCTTTCAATAGACTTATGAGCTGTCAACAACTTCGTTTTATCTATCAGTGCCCATGAATAAAGATAAGGAATTTTAAACGTTTCTAATAAACGCTCTGTGATTAGTGGTCGTGAATCAATGGGCCCACGCAAGTAGCATTAATATTGAAATAGAGACCCCTCTGATCGTATTTCAATCAGAAATTATACAAACGTTTAATGTTTGAATAAGTGAACATAGGAACAAGATCATACAGACCTGTCTCGAGCAGGCGTGGGAGGATATATTATACTTACGTTTTACCGCCGCAATCTGTGGTATAATACTACCTCTTGCTGATTAATTATTTGTATTGAAAATATTCAGAACAGTAAAACAAAATTACAAAACAGCAACTTTCCTATACAATCATACAAAGTGTTAATGACGTATAACATCAAAAAAATTAAAAACTACCTAGTAAGCATATAATGTCAGCAAGAATTGCTTATCAGCAATATCGGGGACCGTAATCTAAACCTAACCATGTAAAGATTCAGGACTGCTGTGTATATGTATATATATACATACAATCAGTCCGTATTTATAAGCCTTGTAAAGGATAACATTATAACAAAACAAAGCACGTCAGTTTCATTTGAATATGTTAATTGAATTTTGTATACTTTTTATTGCTTTTATTGGGTATCTTGTTGCGTTCGTATGTAAATTAGTTTCCAATAGATTTATAAGTTTATATGTTGAGTAGAAAGGTGACATGCAGGGACTATCTACAGATAAGATTAAATAACAGTGTACCTTTAAATATTATTGAAACACTCAACCAAAGGACTTTCAAATATAATAATATAAGATTTTTTTACATATGCCTTGCTTTAAAATAATCTTATTTACATTCTCAGAAGTATCATATTATATAAATGATACGATTACCCGCTATTACATTATCAAGGATTAATAAACATGAATATCCTTAACCATATTAATATAAGCCTTATCGCTTCCCGAATTTTCCGAAATAACGTAGGCCCGTGAAAAAGTATTTGAATAGCTTAATAGACAGCTCATATGGCAGGTGGAATATTATTCAATATTTCCGAGCATGAATTTGGATGGAGAAAGGCACTGAATTTTTTATCATCCTTCAAAGCTGCCACTTATGTAGGTCACCCCTAGAAATGTGTTCTATATTCTAATCGATAAGGATATAAAGTATAAACTAAAATAGTGATGGAGAGAAAATTAAAGCAAATATGAAGATTAGACCTGTTCTGTATAATAGGATTTTAAATATCGATTATCTAAAACAAAATTCAAGACCTAGAAAACAGGATTGTTATTATTTTTTTTTATACATCTAAAATAAAGGACTATTTTACACGTCAAAGTTATTGTTAACAATAGTATTTCATCCTTCAACAGTAAAGTTAATAAATAGTTAAATGAAAAATCCCCTCATATTTTAACTACATACAACATGTACGGTATTTTTTTTTTTTTTAATTCTTTATTTTTAATATGGCCATACATCGAGAGATTAAGTCGGCCTACGATGAATTTAAACATAAAACAAAACATTTAACAGTAAACAAATCATTTACATCCTGGCAAATAGAGTAGTTACATTACTTATCTCGTTTCTTATATAATAAGAATGTATGATAAAACTAAGGAACCTATAACTATTAGGATCACTAAAACTAGAACTTAGTATATTATGCACTAAAAACTGAAAATTAAACCTATGGCACTGTATGTCTTGTAGAAAAATGTCACGCTCTTTTTCGTTTATTTTACAATCAAAAATTAAATGGTGCATGTCCTCAACTCTGTTGCAGGCCAAGCACTCTGGACCCTCCAACTTTCCCATAAGATAACCAAATTTATTTAGTGGGAAATGTCCGGACCTTAATCTAAAACAAGTTCAGTACTTTTAACTTTATATTACGAGTAGGTGTGATCCTATAGTATAAAATAATTTTACCCAGATCGTAAACTCTAATTAATATTGACAGTTATTTTCCAATAACATTCCTAATTCTTATAAAACGACATCAAACGTTCAAAAACAGAATCCCCTACACTACAAAAAATAATTACCTGTAATTGAAAGGTATTAAACTTCCCCATGATATTAAAACATCTCGGGGCTTTGCAGTAAAAATACCGGTTCCCTCTCTACGGGAGATGATAGCTTAATTATTTTCTCTTACAACTACTCTCGGTCGCTTATCTTAAGCACCGCAAGACGTTGAAGCTGTTTTTCTATGTGATCATTATGATAATGGCGCATATAAGTGTGAAATTAAAAACCTTTTACTCGGTTATGGCTGTGGGTAAAGGTTTTAAAATTGGATTAAAGTTCAAACAATGTTAGCTCGTAGCTTCAGTAAGAAAGCTTTTGTTTGCTTTCGCTATTCTAACACATTTTTCTCGTGACCATTAGACATTAAATATACTTATGAAATCCATGTATATACATGGCATTCAGAGGATTTTTGGCTTTATTTAGTTTATTGTTATTTCTAAGGTACTACACAAAATATTACATTAGAGATAAGTAAATAAAACGACTATTTTTAAAAACCTGATTGAATTTAATCTCAAATTAGGTCACCCCAACTACAGCTGTCGAAATGAATGCAAAAAAATGCTAATCACGTTCAAACTATTATGATGGCGAACTTTTTAATTTATTGCAAATTGAGATCCCGCGAGTTAATTTAAGGATCAACTTGTTCAACAGAAAGCCATCTTGTCGCCAAGTTTAAATTAGTAATCTCTTAAGTGTTTCTATGCATAAATCTTCCTTGAGATACGGCTCAGAACTCCGCCCATAATTTTTAGTTCTGTAGCGCACCACTATGTTTTAAATATTATTTACGATTTGTATGTTCAGTTTAAACAATGTCCTCTTTGTATAAAAAACCTGTAATCTACTATATAAGTATTTACTTGGACCAACTGAAATAGCTGTCTTAAGCAATAGTCAAATCAATTGATAAGACTGTCTATTTTGAGCTTATATGTAACAAGGCACTGTTAAAAACCCATATCCGACAGTATACATAAGAAAATGAGGCACCCCGGAACGTTATTACGTACATTCGTAAAATTCCAATATAGCAAAATTCCAGCTAGGTGCGTTCATGAGCCATTAGGAAATCGCTTTCTGGGAATCACGTGCCACATCCGCGAGTGAAAATTCTCGGCATCATTTCACACCGATCTCGATACACGCCTGTTGGGATTTTGCTGAAAATTGTGCAGATTTTTTCCTTTGCGCAAGTTGGAACTAGCTGCGACATCAAAGCAAACAGCTTATTGCTCTCTCAACATGTAAATTACCTACAGCAGGCTTTTCCATGCAAATCAACGACTACGTTGTTATCACAAACATAATTTCCTGTCTAATATTTCCTTCAGTCACCTTTTTATGGGTTAAAAAGGAAAATCAGTCGGTGAAAATAATTGGTTAGTGAAGATAATCTCCCCTCAAAAAATTGCCAGCTAACTCCGGACAGATTAGGGGCAAGAAACGGAGGGATAATTATTCTGGCTGACAGCCCGAGATGTTCAGAGGCAGATGTTTGATTCCCCAATAAATTACGTTTACCATTTTATAGGCCATCGCGAGAAACGGAACGCGTTATAAATATAATTATTTCTTTACGATCGCAGTTACTTTTATGATCAATCCCGAAACAATATTGCCCAACAAAGGAGCCAAATGAATCTTTTAATCGATAGAACGTTTGTCGGAGCAAGCAAATCATTTCCACGGACGCGGGCGGCGGGCTTTTAATACGAGTTCCGTACTTTCCCCATAATTGACAGAAATTAGCAGAAATAATATGAGCCATTAAGCATTGTAGGAGCGCTCGAGTCACGCGACTTTTCCTTTTCAGCCGCGTAAATATCGTGTAATTGTGCAATGAAGATAAAGGCAAAATTACGAGGTAGCCGGTTCCGCGATAGCCAAATGTGCCCTAAGGGTGCAATGTGGAATATCAAATAACGTGCTTGAGCTCGCCATTGGTTTTGTAATTAATTAAAACTCGGGCCCGGAAAGGAGTTATGGCTCGGATCCCCTCGTTCCGTATATGTTGCAATTAAAAATGATTAACCGCAAGCATGGCCCCACGCCAGTGCGACCCTGCCCAACAAAACGAATGCGCACTTTTATTTAGCAGCGCAATGGACTTGTCAACGCTCCAGATATATGGCGCTTTTCTTGCAATTTGAATCTTTTGTTTCGTCGACGGTTTTAAGCTTGCGTTTTGTGCCCCACGTATGATGCACTTGATAAAGGGTGCGCTAGACAATGATATGGCTTTTGATGAGCGAGGCATAGATAAAATTTAATGGAGTTGCCTTTTAACCAGGTAAACTAATTAACGGATTTCATTACTATCTTAATGAAATACGTATTATGGTTGCATGGAAAAATAAGACTACGATTACGTTTAAAAAATTATATCAGAAACTGATGCTTATGTTTACAGTGGAAATATTACTTTAATCCAAGATTATAAGTATCATTTTGAAGGTATTTACACCGGCTTGTAACCAAAGCAGCTTTTTATAGCTCAACGAAGTTTGAAAAGGGATTCTGGCTTGAAATCAGGTGTAGAATTCTTCTCGTCTGAACGGGCCTTTAGGTTGATTTACGCTACACATTCGCATTGGGTAATAACTAATTTAAGTATATTATAGGAAATTAAAAGAAAAATAAACTATCACTTTAAAACTTAACCATCTTTTAAATGTAAAACGTTAACACTAATTATAATTACGAAGGAAAAAGGTACAAGTAAATATTACTCTGGAAAGTTAATAAAGTGACTTTAAGTAGATACGCGTACAACTTATAAACTCAATTATTTATACCTGAAGTTCATTCAATACAACTTCCCGCTTTCTTAATCAAATGCAATAATTTACAGTTTTGTTAAAAAATCTTTATAACACATTTATCTACGAGTATACTACTTCTAGATATCACTACACATATATCCATTAAATTATTATTTTACCAAATGCTATAAGATTAAGGACCAATTAAAAAGTAAACTATTTATACTAAACTCTAATAGACCTAGGATATTGCAAGGGATTCACAATACCTTTCTATTATTTATCATTAAGTACTCTTTCCTGAAACCATTTATGGCTCTGACAACCTTGGTGGGCACCTGAGCGATTCGTGAAGGAAATTAGTCAAAATTATAGAGCCAGGGTTCGTAAATCACTACAATCAGAGTAGCGGTTTTTATTAAAGCTACGTCTAAAGTTTTGATTACTTAGCAAAGAAATTACATCACTACGCCAATTATTTTAATAGAAATTTAATTTGTAACTTGAATACCGTAAGATGTTGATTTTTACGTAGAAATTATATTGTGTAATAAGATGTAAAATTTGTATTACTGCCTTTCTTTACATTTGTTTTAAGAGATCACTCAATGGGTGTGGAAGTTATAAATAAACTTTACTGCTCAGTAACTACCTTTTATTCCAGATTAAAGGAACAAGTTAGCTGTCACAACGTTACTTCTACTAAAGTAAGTTGTCTCTCCAAGGTGCTGTCCACTCTAAAAGGTATCGAAAGACATAAATATCTATATAATGTCAGAGATTATTATTCAGTACCTAAATTTTATTCTTTAATAACTTTTTTCTATATAATTGTAATCAAGTTTATTACAAAGTTATTCCTCTGTAATCAATCGGTCGATGGGCTAACAACCTGTCACCAATGTTCCATGTAACATCACAACCCCAAAATTTATGCTAAAACGTAACCTAGGAGTGTCTAAGATTCTGTCTACCCCGAAATGGATTAAGGACGTGAGTGTATATGTATGTATTCTGCCTCTGGTCTACAGACAAGGTTTAGTACAGCCTATAGCAAAGTTGCCTACAGTCTACAGATAAGGCTCAGTACAAACAGTCACTTACAAAGTGCAGCTGCTATCATCTCCGTTTTGAAATGACCTCTCGCTACATACGCCAGCCGTCATATTGGCAATACGGAATCAATTACTGAAACAAGTTTCGTACTGTAACATCCCCTAATTACTGTTTCGACGGCACCCTGATATGAGGATGTGTATAGGTAGCTTTATAGTGATCCACACACGATGACGGATAATTGAACGTGTGAGAATAGCTTTGATTTTTATTGATTTTTCAAACGTATAATCTTGTTAGGTTAAGGTATGAAATTCTTTAAATTTTGAAAAATTCATGGATATAATAATTATATATAAAAAACATTTTCCTCTTTTGATAAATAACAACAGAGAGAGAGATCAGCCGCCATATAATGGAACCAAAATAAAGGATTAAAAAAAGAGTAAAGATAAGTGATTTGACATCCGTATTTATTCCAGGTATAACTTTTTTTTTAAGCAAAGAGTTAGACAATAAATACGACAACTTATCAAAATCACAATCTTACCAAGAAGAAGATACTCGTAAATAAATTTGAATTTAAAAAATTACCAACCAACTCAACGGTCGGGCCGACAGTCGTGCATCAAACATCGGGACGTCCAGTGTCGCGTAGGAAATTATTGATTTCAGGCTAATATCCGCTTCATTGGGCTCAATCGTCGACCCAACCGTGTGCGGAGGGGGCGTGACTCGGTCAGGGTGTGGATAGCACCCTGTTTTAATATGCTTTTATACATGTAGGCTAACGGGCGTCACTCGGAAATTGGAAAATGGCTAGACGCGATTCATTTAATGGTATTCGCATGGAAGTTGAAACCAAAAGTCATTTTGTGAGCCCCTCTGAAATCATTATGGCTCGCTGGATTATAGCTTAAACGTTTTCGATTTTATCAGAGGTCGTTGAGGCGTTCAACATATACTTAACAGGTATATAAAAATTTAACTTTCTACCCTAACTACTTTCACCAAGGAAACTATGTACACTAATCGCGTTTACACAAAATCCTGGAACAAGCTCCTTACAATCAAAAGAAATGATTGATATAGAGTTGTGATTAAGTTTGGATTGGCTAGTAACTGTGTGGCGAAAAAGTAATGTGACTTAAATCCATTATCTACTATTTTTGAAAATAAACATACTTACATCTTACTTCTCCACAAGACATTATAGTAATTAACTGTACACTTTTATACACAAAGTTGTGCCAAATCTTAGCCAAAGATGGCGCCCTCCCGAAACAACCTACAAACATTATTGTGATGTTGAAGACGCTTAATCAAGATTACACCTAATGCTGAACCCTCGTCTTTATTAGATGAGTTTTAGCACTTGGAGGATTAAGTACGTAATACGGAGATCACAGATACATATCGGCTTATCTCTTAATGACAGTTCAACGTTGTTGTGAACGGTAATTTAGATATTCAATTTACAAGCTTATGCTCGTCTGGAAAACAGGATCTGTTGGAATTTGTTTAGTGATGAGCATGTGGGTTTGAATTGGTGTTTAGCGGCCATTCGAGCGATGTTTTACTCCTATTGGCTAAAGCGTTCCTACGCGATTAGTAGTTGAAGTATGGAGAAATAATTTGTATGGATTATTTAAACGTAAAAGTTATGTAATGAAAACTTAAGTTATTCCATTAATGGTTATGAGTATTATGAGGTTTATAATATGACAATAAAGATGGATAGATCGTTACTTAATACCTTTTCTTTTCACCATGTCGCATTATGAGATATTGTATTCGTAATACCATTTATCTTCTATGTTTCAGGATACAATATTAGAATGTAATGGGACGATGTCATTATAAACGATTTTTTTTTTAATTAATTAAGTAGTAATTTTGATGATTACCAAAATATTGCGTATTCATTCATTTCAGGTTACAGAAACTCCAATAAATTATTGCTACATTGCGCAGCTCAAAATATTTACTCGAATAATGACAAACATTCTGTATGGATTCAAACAGACGTTTTCCCAAAATAATCTGTGCACACACAAAAGCGCTTTTGTTCGTTACATTTTGCATGGGAGGGCAAAAAAATAAACTGAATATTGCGTTCCCATCGAAAATAGTTGTCTCGAATACTCGTAAAAGTGGATCGCGAAAACTGATGCGATGGATTGGTATTTCACATCACTAGTTCTAACATTTAATAGAAATGTTGAACATTTTATGAGAGAAAGTCAATAAACAGATGCACTTACGTCTATTGTGTGAGTAAATTGCCTTGATGGATATTAATACTCATACAGATATTCACCCATTTGATACCTTATCCCCGGGATAGACCGAACCTCATATACATTCGTGTCATTTAATTGCTTTCGGGGTAGACAGAATACCGGAGACACGATAATACCTCCTTGGTCACTAGCCCATCCCCCAATTCTATTCTATTTACTCTTAGTCACCCACCATGACATACCGGGAAGAATGACAGCTAGTTAGTTTTCTTTTAAAGTCCCTATTACGAACTTAATACTAATAATCTTTAGATATTGCCAATCCTTATCCCTAAAGTATGTTACTAATAGTAAACTATTTTATTAGAATAGACCCAAAATACCAGCAATTATTGTAAGCTATCGTCCATTGACACCAACATACTAGTATAGGTTTTACTCCCTACTTATAACGTATAGATAAGAATAGCAAATAGATAGTAAAGTTTTAAGATAATTCACAGCTATTTACTAAACGATTGTCAAAAAAGAGGACTTCGTTAACAGTCTGATAGTCTTTAAATTTATGCACATATGTATATTAGTCATCATTCCGGGTGCTAAATTAATATTTTTTATACTTATAAAGATTTGTAAAGTAAGAACAGAATAAAATATGTATTTCAAAAGTGAGATACAAAAAGTTTTTTGATATGTAAATATGACGTTTTATTTGAATTTTTTTATGCTAGACAGTAATAAGTTAGCTATATACATTCGAGTGTTATAAGTTACATTGTAAATAATGATATAAGGCACATACATACACGCTAGCCTTGTCAGGCCTTGAACTTATCTAAGGTAATGTATCTAATTATGATAGTTTATAATTAGTTACATCCAAAACACAATACGTATCTTAAATAAGAAACTATGTTAAGGTCAGTGAGACTATAAATTTTATAATCGAATTACATGAGCACGTGTGTTCACAGTTACATAATCCCACGCCATAAAAAAAACCACAAGACGCACAACAACAAATTGCATATTATTATTCAAGACGCCACAAATCACTTTTGCGTAATTTCCGTTCGGATCTGTGGACATTAATATTTCGAACGCGCCTTATCGCGTTTGAGCCACGTTAACAATCGTCGTGTACTAATATTTGTCTTATCAAGAGTATCGGCGCTTATCAACGACATCGTGCCTAACCCGCTACGCAGATAAACAGTCCCAGCAAGTGAATGGCTTTATAAACGGCGGAGGTAAACAAGAGAGCCGCCGGGGGAGGCCCGCAGCGCTCTCCCTCAAGAAATATTTGCTCTTCATTTGACGAGGTCCGAAGGCGATAGCATCGGCACGCATCGCGAAAAAGAAATATTTAAAACACAATAAACTTTTATCAACGCATGAATAGGTGTGATGAAAGAGGCCCTGAGCGACACCGCAGGCTCTATCAGTGCTGAATAGCCATTAACAGCCTCGGGCGGAGATAACGCTGAAAGGGTCCATTATGTGTAGTGTTTGAACGGGCTCATTACCTCATCGTCGGGGTCCTGGCGCTGCGTCATCGGCGGCGCTGCATCCCTATTCACTGCACCCTCACTCACTGCACTCTCACTCGACACTGCTCCATCGTCCTCCTCGAACTCCACCACCACGTTGTAGGAGCGCTCGCCCTCGTGCATCCGGTGGCGGGGCTCGCTGCGGGGCCTCCTTCGCTTGTGCCGCACTTTGTGCCTCGTGTACCTTCCGAACTCCTCGCTGTAACCTTCGTGCAGCATCGCATGGTGCAGGGAGTCCAGGCTGACCCTGGACTTATGGGAAATCTTGGTGGGCGCTGATGTGGCTATGGGCTCTCGAGTGAGACCTTCCGCGTCCCACAATTGTATGCGGAATATGTTATCGTGGGACGAGATGTGAGCACTCGTCGCGACGAGCGCGGCCGTCACGTAAAAAAGCAACGCGGAGCCGTGCATCTCGCTCGGCGGCCGCGAGGGTACTGACGGCTTACCGGAACAGCTCGCTTTCCCGCGCTTTTCCGATAACAACTGGAGGAGTGACATCAACGCACATACCTATCATATCAAAATGTCATCCAGATTAATAAAGGAAATCCTTGATTACTTTAACGTCTTAATGAGTAAAGCCTCATTAAGTATATTTATTTCGTTGTAATTGTCATAGAAAGATGAGTGTACTACTTCGTGTTATTCTTTGTTTCAAACGATAATTTCTGGAACATTAAAATTCTATATTTCAAACATAAAATTATGATGCAGGACGATTTGATAAAAGTTGACAATTTGAGATACCGATAACTATGTAGATATTAATATAATATTATATTTTCTGCGCTAGAGATGCTATAAAATTTAGTAGTATTTCATATTTAATACCAATAAGAGTCTGATTAAAATAAACAACAGCTTTCAATTTTTTTTATAAATTGATACATAATTTCCGCACAGATATAATACTCTTAGGCTAATCACAATCACTCCCTAGAGAATAAACCAAGCCTCGATTGTCTCCGAATTACTTAAAATTACCCATAAAGGGACTTAAAAACTTTTTCATCTAAACCTCTTTTTATCAAATCAATGGCTACTTAAAAGTTACAATGTATCGAATTGGCAACACTATGATTCGATATAAGTATCGTATCTCAAGCAACATGGAATCTCAAGGTCGAGCAAAACATAAATTATCAACACGTATTCATTTCGTTGTACTACTACTAGCTTACTTTGAAGGCCATTGAATTAAGGAAATGAGCATATTAGATCATTTTTTCTAGATAAACGCTTATTAGGATATTGTGTAGGACAAAATGAAAAAACACGTATGGAAAATAAAGAATTCGTAATAAATTTTACGTTCAATAAGGATTTTTTTACTATTTACTCATGTTTAAAAATATTACCATGGTTACAATGTTCCATAACTTACCATGTTGGCAATACATAATTTTCTTATTACTGAATAATATAGTTACTTACCAAATGGATAATTAACTAATTGTAATAATAAATCAGTAAATTGTGATTTTTATAGTTTATATTGTTTCTACAGTATCACCATTTTATTACTTTAGACACAAATTTTAATGACATAATAAAATTTACCTGGGTAAATTTGTTATCAAGTGGTTTTTTATCAGTCTTCCATAAGAATATGAATTTGTAAATTTCCGATCCATATATAGAATGCATTACATCACACAAACACATTCATTTTTGGAAGTATACGGGACATTCCATGATGGAACTCAACGTTTATCGATCGAGTGTAAATTTTCTTTCACGGCTATTTCATTTTTAGTTACTTTATTATTCATGACGGCAAGTAAGTAATATTTTGTACGTGAAATAGGTAGGGTTTGAAAACATACGTTTTATCAAATAACATAGACTGACCTTAATCAAGTACTATTGTTCTTTTAGACCTTGTGAAACAGCTCTATTTATCACCTTTAATACTTACCAAAATTACTTACTTTTAATATAAAGATTACATTTAATTAAAGGAAACAGTTAATACGGATTGGAACCTTTTCAGCACTTTAGAACACACACGCCACTGAAAAGGTGCCCAAAATATCGTGTTTAAATATATACAATTAGCAAACCATTGACTACACCGTAAAGCTTAGGATGGTTGTGAAACTATGTATGTTGGTATTAACGCTGATCATAATTCTCTAAAGACAGGTAGGCAAAATATACGGACTTCCATTTCTACCGGTCCTGAAAAATCACTTTCGCATTCATTGACATCCATACACGCTCAGCAATTATAGAGGTACTTTTAAAGTCACCCTTTTTCAATATCTCGTCTATCTAACAGTTATGTTTTATAGGTATTACATTTATCTATAAACGACCCGTGCAACACGAAGTTTCTTACGATTGGAAATAAGTTATATCCAGTGAAACTCTACAGTTGTTGTTCGAGGCGAGATCTGGATATCTGCTGTCTTCTTATCTAAACGTTTGGTCAAGCGGAGTTTACTGCCATTGCGAAGTTTCAGCTGAGATGAGTTTGCTTAACATTATGGCTCTGTTTTGTTCCTTGTGTAGAGCTGTTTAGAAATAATAAATAAAAAGCTAACTTAATCTCGTATTTCTATATATTACTTTATTCTAGAATGAACAAAATAAAGCCATCTTAATTTTGTTTTTCCATAAGCATATTTTTTATTATCTATCTGATCCAGACACTTAAACAATGCCTTTCTTCACGACATGTCGCCGTACTCATATATATTCACGTCCTTAAATATGTTGCGAATGAATAGAACTTACAGACATAAAATCTCCTTGGTATTTTTAGCATTTATAGAACATTGGTGACAGATTGCTTTCTCATCTCCAAATGGATTCTATTAACCCCTTTGTGAATTCCTACGACACGCAAGGAAGAACAGCACCTAGTTAGCATTCTCTTTGCGTACAAGACTAGCACTTAGTGTTAATGTTATGTGTTATACAGGCTAACGACATGTCATAAATTATCCGACCCCGATATTAATGACAAATACTATGTATCCAAATCTTCTGTCCATCCCTAAAGGAATTAAAAAACCTGAATGTATCAATGTATGTACTCATACAATCTAAAAAGCTTTTAAATCGTCAAACCATAAATTTAAATTGTTTTCGAATAGTTCTAACAACTAGGTTGGAACTTTATAATGAAATTTTCCGTGTGTAAATTTACTTAGAATTTTAGTTTAACAATGGGAGCCTTGTCAGCTGTTGTCGGCTTAACTAAATCCATACGTGGTTAGTAGCTTAGTAAGTACTACAGGGCATTGATTAGTAATTACTTAAACATGCAATTAACATTTAATTACGGGTTGGACATGTTACATGGATGAGTGATAGTAGATTGACGAAAGGTGTATAATTATTTGGTAGGTGAAGTGGATGGCAGTTACGTAAGGGTTGGTGATTAATAAAGGTATATTGAAACGGGTATAATATAATAGAATAATATTAAGGGCACTATTACACTAATTGAACTAGCCCCTTACTAAGTACATTTACTTGTGTGGGGTACTAGTCAAAGTATATTTAAGAAATATATACTTATTATAAATACATATATAGTCTATATATTCAACGACCACACTGGGAAACAGAAGAAAAGCGTAATTCTTAACTCTGCCTCCACCGGGACCTCGCGATTAGCGTTCAGGTGGTTAACCAATCGAGTTACAAGGGTGATTTTAGAATTGTCTCTAACCACTGCATATAGTTTGAATGAATAGATTTGTATAATATAAATTCAGTTTCAGTGGTGAAGTGAAATGCAGTTACGTAATTATGTGTGTAAAGTGTTAAGGTGTCTAAATAGCAGTCGGCCTTATATTGATATGGACGGTATATTGAAAAGGTTAAACCTATAACGGCTGAGTATGAAGTATGAGTATGATATGAGTAGATTTTTGTGTATCAATTAATTTACAGTGCTTCATCAGGAAAATAAGGATCCGTGATCGCTGCCTACCTGTCATTAGTGAAACAGTGGTGATATGTGTATGTTAGAAGTGCATTCAGAAACCAAAGGTTTGGAACAAGAACCAAGTCAAAATAAATCACGATTCTACCACCTTGTAACATTTGGATGTTGTATTGAGGTATTATATAATTTAATATAATTTAGGACACTATTACACCAATTGAACTAGCTCCTTGGTAAATTCATTTAAGACTGTAAGGGTACTAGTCAACGTATATTTAAGAAATATATAATTATTTTACATATGGAAATACATACGTATATAGTATAAATAATCTACAATCAGATGATAAGAGATTATACATACCATAATGATATCGAATCTGATTTAATATTTGGGGATTAACTATTTACGAAATAAAATAAAACAAAATATTCATTTGGTCGCATTTATTTACCGCTTTGAATTAAAATCAATACTAATCCATTTGTACTATGTTTTGCATTGCATTGGCTAAGAAATACCGACGTGTTCATACAATCACACCCTACCCATTATACAAACTAATTCATAAATATGTTTAGAGTTTAAGCATACTTCTATAAAGCGATGACAAACTTGCATATTTGTATACTAATTAAACAATTACTTGAATAAAAAAACTTATTCTTATGTATATCACAAACTCATAATATATTTTCGGTCTTTTTATTTCTAACTCGTATGAAAATTTACAAAATATATCACAAATAGAATACATACATATTATGTTTATCACTATTTACAATCATTAGACCGTCCATTTCATAAGATTGTATAAAACACAATTTAATAACACCAATATGTATTTTGTTATTGTTATACTTTGAATATTTACTACTAATAATTTCTACCTTATTTAGGCTCAATTATTGTTCGCTTGTCTACTTATAGCGTATATTAATTTCCTTTTTCAAACATACACATCACGCCTGAGTCCCTATAGAGAGGTGGGCAGAGATCACGGATCCCTATCCGTCGCGATCCTGACAAATCACTTCCGTATCATTGACTAATACACTTTTTCAAAATGGTGTGTATCTTACTGTCATATGTCTTATTGGGTCTTTTTTCTTTTGTATTACTTTACATAGTTATTTACGTTTGTACAGCGATGTATATCTTACAATAGATTTTTACATAATTGCATGCATACGCAAAGTAAATAAAATCTTAAAAAACAATGTTATAAATAATGTGAAAAATAAATTTAATATCTAATAACACGTTGGACTGCAAATTATAAAAAAAATAAAGCAATTTTAAATGTCAATTTGCTTCTATTCCACGCCTTTCGTTTATGGACAATGCAATTATTTCCAACAGGAGCCGTACTATTTATTAGAGTTCTATTTTTTTGGTTCTGTAGTTAGTTCAGTAATCAAGTATACTCTGCTTTCTCTGTCACACTATTCCATATACTAGAAGAGGACAAAAATTACTTGTTGGCAACTAAATAAGACATGAAATGTATACTATTATGTGAATTCTGTTTATAGTAAAATAATCACTTGGACGGACTTAAAGAAAAATTACAGTAAAAATAATACTAATAAACCAAACACAACCTATATAATTTCAGCAATATTCAAGGTTTTGAGCCAAAGTATAATTTATCTCTTTTGGAATACAGTAGCATAACATCAAAAACTATTGAGCTCATTCGATTCATATTATTTCATCTAAACGGTGTTATTTCAGTGCAAAACTCCTAATTCTATAGCTTAATCAATAATGCAAGTAAGCAAATAAATATATCTTATTCATTTCTTCGAAGAATATTTATAATTGACAAATATAACACTATTTCATTCATTGTACTTTTGCGAATTTAAAAAAACCACACGGTGTGATATATGCAAATGAAATTATAACTAAACTAATATTTATATACTAAAAGTATCATACAAGACCATAATTTCAAGTTATGTTGGAACCTATTACCTATTCTGGAATGTTATTAATCTTTCTTTGTGAAAATACTTTGGTAACAAACTTAATACATACGTAAGCCGTCTTAAAATACCTATATTTTAATGTCTTAAGAAAATAAATCTACAAATAAAATGAAAACGTTCAGTATGATTATGTAACTGCTTTGTTTTTTTATATTATTGCTCTATAGTACTAAATTGTACTACATTTATGCAATATCTATTGAGATAGATTCTCGATGCATAATATCACAACTACTATTGGAATACACCTCAATATTTAGATAGAATTCATGATTGCTAATTCAACACACTACCATAATGCACAATATACTAAATCCAACATTTCAAATCAACAGGCAAGTTCAATCAATCGATACATAAATCATTGTGGTAATGTTTCGACAGATTAGCGACATCTAGCGCCGTGAAGTCGGTAAACACATCTGCCGTTGGCGTTCGCGTCTTTGGAGGGGGCGCCATTGTGCTGGTTGAGGGTAGATTGAAATCGAATTCCCTGTCTTCTCTGCTGCTTACTTCGAAAGGCTCTGAAACACCTATAAAAAAAAGATGCCATATTTATTTATTTGACATATTTATTTTTTATAAATAATCAGGTTGGCATAATGCAGGATTCATGACTCATTATGTCTTTACGTACTGATCTAGCTCTTTGAATTATCAACTAAATTTCAGATACACAATATATTCCATCGACATATCATAAGGCACCAAACAAACTCTTGCACAATCATTGACATTGAGAAGAGTCTTATTAGAGTTTTACGTGATCATCTCCGCAATTGTTGCACCTCCAACCCACGTGTTAACCAGATAGTCAGTACTCCACGTAACATCTGTGTCTCTATTTACAATCAATGAATATTTTTCTATTTCTTCACGATGTTTATCCCTCGCCGTAGTATTCAGTAAATTTCGTAAATGTGTTCATTTGAATCACTGACTTACACAACCAATAGACTAATTACATATACATTCCTTCAATCCCTTTCGGGGTTGACAGAACCTCAGAGATTTAGAAACTCCTAGGTCACTATTTAGCAAATATTCGGGTTGTGGTGTCAAATGGAACATTAGCGACAGGTTGCTAGCCCAACGCCCAATTGATTCCATTTACCCCTAGTTCCTTTAGTAGTAATTATTCACGTCCTAAACTTGCACGGGACAAACTAACACCATATAAACTCACCTAAAACACTCCTAACTTCAGTCGAGGGTTGGCTGAAGTATATAAACCGGTAGAACCCTGGTGTCCTCACGCCACTGCCAACTGGGAAGCTTAGCGTTATGATGGTCGGGGTGGCACCTGGATGATGGTTCAAGGCCACTCTCGATAGGTACTCGTAGACCACGTAGTCATCTAGGTTCACGAAATCGGCCTGTGATAGAAAATATATGTTACGGATCATGTATTAGTCACAAAGACATACGAAATATTAGTGATTTTGTGACTATGTGAATCAAGTATACGTAAAAAAGGCCAACGCATTCACGACCATTAACCTCTGCGGGGTATTCAAACGTTCAGGTTTCCATCTCCGCAATTGCAATGGTAGTGATTCTAGGGCCACTGCTCTATGTGACAGGTGGTAAGCCATGTCGCCATTGACAAGCACTGACGATTGCCTGTTCGGGGAACAAGTAGGTTTCCTCACGATGTTTTTCCTTACTGTAATATTCGATGCATTGCACGAAAATGTACATAGAAATTCATTAAATTACACAAGTACATTCTCAAGCGGGATTTGAACCCTGTTGTACCCACTGATGCAGAACCAAACCTCAAATATATGTAAATAACTAGTACCATACAATGAAAGGGTACCTAACCATTGGTACCATTTGACTATAGAATCTACTCCTTTAGTTTCAACTTACGTCATATATGCCAATCCAGTCTCCTGGATGCATGACCACGTCTGGCGACAGTCTGATCTGTATCCGGAAGTCGTCGTCACCGATATACCAGATCCGGTTGATGGGTAGGAATTCAACTGTTTTCTCTGTAAAGTCCGAGAAGGCCTGGAAATATAAAAATGTATAAATTTAGTAACGTATGTTTTAAAGACAGTTACTGCTGACGTTATTAAAAACTTTTTGAAACATTTAAAGCCTTTCATCAGATAGTATAAGATGTGACAATACGTTTCTCCATAATACCTGGATTAAATTTATCGATACATTGGATTTTATGATGTTAATATTATGAAGAGTAGCACTCTATACACCATCTAGCATTTTTTTAGTCACTTAAGTAATAAGACAAGCAACAAAGCAG